>JANFOE010000814.1:0-491217 GCA_025667525.1 Glebionis coronaria
CGACCTCACACAATACCACTTGACTTTGACTCGACTCATAAAACAAATCACAACACAACCTCGATACTTTGACTCAGTCTTACCCATAAACAGACTCGACTCCCTCATCATTCAGACCCAAGTTCAATTTTTCACACACCCATTCTTTGTTCAAAAGCAAACCCAAACACAGACTAAAACACAACGACTCAAGCTCAAACCAACCCAACCCCAGCCTTTTAACTCCAACATCAACTAGACTCACATTAAAACATAAAAACGATCTCAGAATTTATTTCGGTTGTTCATGATTGTCAAGACCTTTCATAGATCTACCTAACTCGAAATGCAATCATCACAGATCAAGTGTTAAGGCATTACCCCTTTTGATTTTCGAAGTTAAAGAAAGACCATTAACAAAACTGTTATGATCTTTCTTTGATTCGGTACACCCATTTCTCTTAACAAATTATAAGATCTATTTACCATACTTGTACCTACCCGAGACCCTTTATTGGATCTTGTCACCAAATCGTTGCATAACGGGATTGTGGTTGCCTCCTTGTTTGATTACACAAATACCGAGATTGTACATCTCATATGATAAGGGTGTTTGTGAGATGTTTAGAAGAGAGGGAGGGACGGAGGAACCAAAGTATAGATAAGAGATGGTGAGAGTTTTTTTCTTTGAGAGAGAGAATTATTAGATAAGTAGCCTTTGAAGATCTGTTATATTATTTGTGGAGGAGAAATAGTCAAGCGGAGGTTACAAGGCTCCATATTTGTGAAGCCACGTCTGTTACCAAATTTATTACCACTAGGACACGTTTCTTTAATATTTTGACAAATCAAACTTAAGATTTTTTTTATTCTTTTTTTGAATTTTAGTGAAGCAAATTAATTTTTAAAAGTTAAGTTAACGTTTAATATTTTTATCTTTTAAAAGTTAATTGTGTATATTTGTCAATTGTTATTTTTGGTTTTAGTACATCGTTTTGAGGCGGGTATTTAGAAAGAACCAAAGTGGTAAATTATTTAACGGACCGACGAACTTTCTTTTTTGGAGTGAGCCGCAGTTGAATTGGACTCCGGTTTATTTCATCAACGGTTGAGCCGATAAAGAATTTATTGAGCCGAGCAATATCATCTCAAACGAGATATTTCATCGTTGAGAAAAGTGTGATCTCATCAATCGTGGATTTTTAAAAGTTTTTTACGGATCTTTCGACGTTTCTTCGCGAACTGTAATATCCCGAAATCAACCACGACTACAATTCTTTTTCCTTCATCGACATTCAATGGAGTCGTTGAATTTGCCATCTCATGAGGGAGAGTCGCATTCAATGCAAAACAAAGTTAGAAAAAGTGGCATCACTTCATTTCAAATGCTTCAGTATCATCTAGTTACTCTTTCACAGCTTCAAAGAGGGAGCGAATTTGTGACCATCTTTGGTCAAGAACGTCATATATTCATGGAATCGTTGTTCAACATCTTGAACCAACTAGCAGAGCAACTCCACCATAAAGAATTTAATCATTCTGCATCAACACTGGCATATATGGCTCTTGTGACACAACTCTCGCCTTTCCTCCAATTCAATATCATCAAGTCTGAAAGTTCAGTGATTTGCCAGTCATTTCTTCGAGATACACATACCGAGCTTCGAATTTTCCGTGATACACTATTGAAACTCATGACATCGGTCTCGTCTTCGATTTATCAAAGATCACGACTTCAGCAAGCGTATGATAATGGAGTGCAAGAATCAATGACGCAGATGCAAGAGGAGAATGGTCATACGGTTGACAACTTGGAGCCTAACGATGGCAAGAGCACGGAATCAGGAGGACAACATGATACCAGTGGCACGTCAGGCAATGTTCACGAGATCTCCTTTGATGACACCTTACCCGTTAATGACGAAGAGCCTGCGGACATGGTACAATGTAATGTTGTTGATGATGTATATGCTGATGAAATACTGCATATTGAGCATTCTGAACCTAACTATGACAAACATGGGATGGAAAAGAGTGATAGAAATACCACTTCTGATTCATCTGATGTGAGTCATAATGGGGGAGAAAGTGTTCAAAATGCTAAACATCATGATAAGTGTCTTATGACTGCTTCTTTAAATAATTCTGATTCTATGATTAAAGAGCTTGAAACGATTTTAGCTCAGCAATCCAAAGAGCCTGAGGATGCCAAAATTGAATTTTCAAAGAAAACGGAGAAATTTGAAAATTATTTTGAAAAACTTGAAAATTCAAACGTTATTTTTGAACGAAAATTGGATCAAACTGTTCTAGATTCTAAAGCTGAAAAGGATAATCTTTGTAAACAAATTAAGTTGCTTGAATCTAAGTTGGCATCCTAAGATGAATTGCTCAAAGAGAATGAGACATTAAAAGCTCAAGTACAGGAAAAGGTCTTTGCTATAGCTGCGTTGAAAAACGAATTGAGGAAAACCAAAGGACCTAGTGTGGACACTAAGCTTGAAAGACCATCAATCTTGGGGAAACTGCCTACAAATCAGTTCGTCAGACAACCGTCTGTCAGACAACCTACTGCATCTAGATCCGAGTGACCTTAATCCTCGAGACCGCGGTTTGCCTCCCAAGTTGATTTGGTTCATTTTCCTAGACCAGTCACTCCAGCAACTAGGCCCAATGTGATCAAAACAGCGTTAGCAAGATCTAATCAGATGATTGCCTGTACTTTCTCTAAAAATACCAAGACCACGTCTAGAACTAGTTCAAATGACGTTTGCCTTAAATCTGGTCTAAGGGAAGCTAAGCAAAAGACACATGTAAGAGATAGGAACTTCAAACCTAGTCAGATGCCTTCTAGTTTACCCAACACTTCTAACCGTAGCATGTCACATCCTAGGAGCATCAATCAATCATCTAGGAGTTCTAGATCTTACTCGGACGTTAAATATGCTACTTGTAAAAAATGTAGGAAATGTCTCTTTAAAGCCAATCATGATTCTTGTATCAAAAAATTACTTAATGAGGTGAACTCCCGTGCTAGACTTAAATCCCAGTGGGTAGCTAAAATCAAACCCGTTGGTAAAATGTGGCGCCCCACTTGTAGAACTTTCACTCTTGTTGTAAACGAGGGCCCTTTAACTAGGATAGTCTCCGATTCTACTAAGACTACTAGGGAGGAAATTGAAGAGGATGACACATCACTTAAGCCTGAACTTAAGGTTTTCTATAAAAGGAAACGTTTGCCAACTAAGACAAGTGAATCATCTCCTCAGGTCACCTCAGGCACAAGGAAGGCCGACTGTGAACCCCCACGTGGTTCTAAAATAGATATCGCTAATCCACATACAAGTATCCAACTTTCTAATGAGAATGCAGGTACCAAAGTTAACATTCAACAAGCACACAGCGTTCCAATCGTTGTATACCATTCAATTAAGGACACTCTCAGAGTTTGGTTGCTGAAGAAGCTGATATCTAAGAAACAAGTGTCTCAGGGGATTTGCAGTTAAGCTTACAATGTATCAGGACTTATAGTCACATCACAGATTGTAACTCGTTCATCAAAGAAAGGAAAGTTTATCGCCGATGGTAAACTTATCCTAACAACGAGAAATTAATTTTTCTCGGGCATGAGCTTATATCAAAAACATTCCAAGTTTTTAAGCTCATGCACAATGGCTCCTCGTTAAATGACAGACGATGACCCGGACTTCAGAGAAAGGGAATTTTATCTACGCAATGATAACTTACCCTCAAAATGAGAAATTAAATTTTCTCGGACACGAGGTTACATTTAAACTATTCAAAGGTTTTAAGCTCGTGTAATAGGCTCTTCATTAAATATCAGATGATGACCCGATCTTCAAATAAAGGAAAGTTTATCGCCGATGATAAACTTATCCTCATTAACGAGAAATTAAATTTTCTCGGACGCGAGCTTACATTAAAACTATTCAAAATTTTTAAGCTCGTGTATATGGCGTATAATCACATTTCAGATTATGCCCCGGACCTCAAAGAAAGAAAAGTTTATCGCCGATGATAAACTTATCCTTACAACGAGAAATTAATTTTTCTCGGGCATGAGCTAATATTAAAAACATTCGAAGTTTTTAAGCTCATGCACAATGACTTACAGTTAAATATCAGACTGTAACTCGGACTTCAATTTTAGGAAAGCTTATCTTTAAAGATAGCTTATCCTCGTAACGGGAAATTAAATTTTCTCGGTCATGAGCTTGTATTAAAACACTCCAGGTTTTAAGCTCAGAAAGGAAAGTGAATCTTTTAAATAAGAGAACTTTTCCTCATAACGAGAAATTCACCTTTCTCGGTCATGAGCTTTACGTTAAAACATTCAAAAAATTTCAAGCTCATGAAAACGACTTCTAAATAAATGTCAACTTAGGACTCGTTCTTCAGTTAAAAGGAAAGTTTATCGCCGATGATAAACTTATCCTTAACAACGGGAAGTTTACAACTTCTCGGACTTGAGCTCGTTTTGTAAGATATTCAACATCTTAAGCTCAAGTAATTGGTTTTCAAAACGTTGAACACAATTTTTCGAGAATTTCTCAAAAAGGTTTTTCTAAATCTTTCAAAATTGTGTGTTCAAAAAATGTTTTGATAAAAAGAGCACGTCTTCTGGAATCGATTATATTTACGATACTAGAAATGTCATTCAATAATGACACAGGGTTGTAAATAAAGTTCGAGCAGAAGTTCAAACTTTTAAAACATGCTCAAAATGGCTTGCTATTATTTCCGATAGTAACCCGCTTTTCATATTAAAGTCAAGCATTTCACTTGAAAGCTTTGACTCAACAACGGGAATTAATTTTCTCGGGCATGGTTTACTTTACAAACATGTAAGAGATTGTGCTTAATTTATAACACAATCTAACACGGATATATGTACGTGTCAGTGCAATTATTTGTTAAAACAAGAGAAATCTTGTTTTTTATGAAGTTATCATCTCCACCAACCATAGCAAATTACAATTGATATCTACATACTCGACGATGCAACTACTCAACCGGTGACTACAGCTCTTTCAATAGAACACGGGTCAACAATTGAGGGGGAGCAATTGTCCAGCATTCAGAATCTTTGATGCCGAAAGTGCCAAGTTCACATGTTGGTGTCAAGACAACGATATCAATCGTACACATGGAGTAAAGAGATAACTTCAGACATGATGAGGCGACCAACATTCGTGAACAAGAACCATGTGCTTCTTTCATATGATGTTCTCCATCATTCAGGTCCAACCTCATAAACCGCTAATCTTGTGAATACATTATCATATATGATCTTTGCACGTGATAAATACCTTACACTTATGTTTAAAAGGTATTTAATTTACGTTTCAAGTACACCCTCATTAATTTGAGGGTGAGCTTGTGTAATTCATGAAGATACTTGGCTTTGCATTTTTCTTCCTAAATTTTCTTAAAATGCTATTAAATCAATTGATATTAAAAACATCGATTGGGTTAATATTTTTAATATGGGGGAGAAAATGTGATTTAATATGGGAAATGATTAATCACAAATGGTTTGACTTAACGTGCTAGCTCATCCCGACATGTGCGAAATGTTTTCGGATATCGTGGCATATGTTAAGGGGGAGCAAAATTGGATTTGCACTTCAAAATGGATTTCATGGTGACATTCACTTACCCAAAACATCTCTATTCACGACGGTGAAGATTGTGGTGACATAAGGATGGTAGGATAGGTTAAAGTCCAATGATTCCTCTTGAACCGGAGGAATCTTCCCAAGGACATTCCTTAGCTAGAAATAGTAGTCCTTAGGAAAGATGGAGAAAGATTGTGAACGTAGCTGAATGCCGACCAAGTACTTAAGTTAGCACTGGAACAATCACAACAAGGTGCTAGTTATGACGTATTTGTAAGCATTGAAGGGGTTCAAGAATGAAAAAGAATTGTAAATATAAAGGGTGTAAAGAAAGAAGCCCTCCTTACAACTTAGGCAGAAACCGGGTCAATACATATGCTATTAAGATCATTGTTTAATGATTCTTGATATTGAAGACAGACATCATGGACCCAGCGATGCAAGGTACAACCCATCCTAGCTAACTCAGATATCTCTTAAAAGATATTTGTTTTAATCACACGGAGACAACACGTTATCTATTGATTTATTCACTCCGAATAAATTGGTATTGAAATGGTGGCACTCCTCTCCAGCCTCCGATCACTAAAAATCCAAAATGCACGATTGAGTCTAGAGCCATTTGAGATCATCAAATATCTCATTAGGACACACTTTCATATTTCCTTGCTTCTTCACACATTGTGAAAAGTAAGAAAGATCCTAAGAGTCCTACGCAAAATCTTCATGATCTTGCCTGAACATCCGAGTAATACGAAAGTATTTACAATGAAGATGGAAATCCTTCTTGAGCGAATATCAAAAAGCTCATGGTAGGTGACTTGTGCGATTCTTTATGAATCAAACTTGTGATAACTGGAAAGGAACAGTGGTTTAATTTCTTAAATGAATTTAAACACGTTCCAGGCCTCTACGCAATATCTCAGTGATCTTGCCAGAACACTCAGAGTGATACCTTAGTGTTCACAGTGATGAGTGGAAATCCTTCTAGTGTTAACCTCAAACAGCACTTGGTAGGTAACTTGCAAGATTCTATACGAATCAAGCTCGTGACAACTGGAAAGCAACGATGGTGCGGTTCTTAATTGAATTTCACTTGTTTCAGGAACATGAATTGACGGCTTCAAATCATGCGGATATTATTATCCAAATGATTCACTCTTTATGTTCGCAGTCAGCTTTGGACGGTCGAATAAAGAGAACGGGTTTACCCGCGAAATCTTGTCAAGGAGGTTCTTAATTGAAACTACCTGCCACAAGTACGATATTTTATATCGTCCAACGGTCTTCACCGACCGGAGGTAAAATGCTACCGAATTAGAATGAAATGTTCAAGGCCATTTCATCCATGTATATGTTTTGTTGCTAACTGTCTTATGCAGCGTAACAAGAAGGTGGCATTGCGGTGTACAATCCAGAAGAAGTTGTCACCACATGCTTATACTGTATGCACTTAATACTTCAACAAATTCAAGAAAGTCTAAAAGTCAAGTCTTCCGCTGTATCAAACTCTGAAGCTTTCAAGAATTTATAAAAGTATAAGTATGTGGAACATGAAGTCACGAGGAGGCAAATATCACAAGTGATGAATGCACAAGGTCAAGGCAAGGAAACATGCTCAAGACTAAAGTCAAAGATCAGATCAAGCATATTTACAAGAACAAGATCGAAGACTTAAGCATAGTATGCTAGGTTTAAGATTTTGTAAAATGGTGTGACCTCCCTTTGGGGAAGATTGTTGGAAATACGTTTTTCCAAGGAAAGTCTCGGTCACATCATTGTTAGCATAGATCATGAGCTATAGACTATTTAGGACATTGTAACTTGGAGTGACCTCCCTTTGGGGGGACATTGTTGGAAATACGTTTTTACGTATTTAGAAAGGATCGGTCACTCCAATAATATTGGGCTCGTGATCTAATATAGCCCATATAGCCCACATGTAGGGTGGGCTATATAAACCCCCCTCCTAGCATGTTAGGAGGGGTTGAACACTTTTCATTCAATCACATTTTATCTTGCTTTTCATATTCTCCTTTCTCTCTCTACCCTTCTCTCTCTAGTTCTTCCCATTTCCATTCATTCAATAGGTAAATCATACAATGCCTAATCCTTAGAAAAACACGATCCTACACAAGAAAACTCAGTTCACACAAATGGTATGCACTTTTCCAACGTCAGAATGCCCGAGTGGAGGTTGTCAGGCCTCAACAGATCTATCCATAACATAAGAGCTTACTCCAGCAAAGTGATTAACGATTCGTGATAGCGGGGACTATGGCTAAAGAAACTTAAGCTATATTATAAACAGTGCTCACAGAGCGTTCATATAAAAACAGTTTTATTGCGTCCAGAAACAAGTACAAAGCATTTATCACATCCCAAAACATTAAACATTTAAAACAGTTTAATAGGGAACTATAAAGTCACTATAATCTCACCTTAAGCAATGAATCAAACCGCGCAAGTATGATTAAGTAATAGCGAACACCTCTAGCAACAACCTAAATATAATACTATCGTTTAGGCGCTAGCATATAAATCATATAAGTTCGTCAGGTATGTTACTCATCGATCATATGCATTATTTCATAGTTAAAACATGACTTTATCGAAATCATATTGTTACAAGTATCATAGTATACTTAGAAAAAAGTATTTATTTTTTACTCAATAGAATTTCGGCAGCCTTTCGGTGTAAATTTTAATTTACCCAAATTTAACTTAGTAAATTTATCGACACGCTTTCTACAGAAAATGCAACATCCTTTTGGCGTCATTTTGAATTTATCTATTTTTAGTAAATACTCAAATCTAGACCTAATTTCCCTTAATTTCAACACTTTCTCAATCACAATCAACCAATAACTCATTTTCCACAAACTACCAACTTCCACTTTCAAAGCCCAATTTCAACAATAATTCAAGTATTTCCATTTTGCGCTTTTACCCTTTTCAAAACACTTCTGACAATCATATACAATATTTAGTACTCATTTTGACACTTAAATAGCTCGGCTTAACTCAAAAACGTCATTTCTGTGGAAACCTTGGTTTCCTCGAATCTTTTAGCTGCTAGGCATAACCATTGTTCATGTGATCATACAATCACAGCGGAATAGAACAACAATTAGGAAACAAGGTGTTTAGGCACAAAACACATGAATTAAACAATTGGATTACTAATTATATTAATAATCAACAATCACTAGGTGTGTATACATTGAATCCCACACCTAGTCGACACACGCTTTTAGGTTTACATTGTGATTGAAAGATATGAACAAAACCTAAGACCCTTGTTCCTTTCATAGACTAAGGATTAGGGTTTACAAGAGATAACTATGAATAAACATGTAAATATTCTATTTAAATAACTAATACAGAATATTAATAAATAATATTATGAATACTTATCATAAATAGATTTTCCAACAGTGTTTGACTTCTGTTGACTTCTGACAACACCTAATTTACACTTGTCAACGTTTAGACACAATGTGTCAATGCTTGAACAAATTCCTTCATGTTTTCTTCGTTTTGAGTTTCTACCACATCAACTTTTTGACCCAACAATCTTCCCCTAGTTGATGTCGGCAAAACTCTTTGTGTATCTCTTGTAAGTGGTACATTATCTTTAAATTGCTTCCCCTCAAGTATAGCATGCATGTCTTCCCCTTTTCGTCACATCAATAGGGAAGTAAATAAAGTATGCAATCAAAGATTCTCCAATCGTAGGCTCTGTATAATGATTTTGAAGAAAAATAATTATAATATTCTTGATGTAGAAGTAGAATAACCCAACCTTGTGTTCCATATCTTGTACTATCCACGTGATAAAGAACTTATACCATTGGTGAAATATAAGTAGACCTCGATCTCTTGTCAACATTCTCAGCCTTTGTGAGACATTAAGCACGATAATGTAACTCCTTCAAGTGTTATGACAAGTCTTCGTCACCAACAATTAAAAGCACAAACAAGTTATCTTAAAAGTCAATGACTCGGAGTGCACGACTTTAAGATATGATAGAACATAAACTCGCGAAAATCTTCTTTGAACATCAAACTTACCATAAGAAATCATCCCCTTAAGCCAACACCTCTTCATGACGAGTTAATATCTTCATATATAAAAGCTGTAACTGAATAACTCTTTCACAAGGCTATCCCGATTACATAATCTAATATCAATCAAAGTCTTCATGAATTGTTGCTAACTAACTTAAAAATCATTAATCCCCTTTAAAAATATTTGAGCCATAAATATCAACTTGATATTCTGTATAAAAACGGAGATCCCATGTACCTTCGTGTGTAAATACCTCTTTTTGTGTGCCAAAATCATATCAATTTTTCAAACAGCAGCTATTCCTTTTGTTGTCCAATATCTTCCTTTGTCTAAGATATCAACACTGTATGTTGTCCAATATCGGACAACACTTGTCAGCGTTTGAAAATGTATATATCTGACAACAAGTGTCAACGCCTCCTGTCAACGTTAACTTTATTCCTGCCAGCGCCAACTTTAAACCTGTCAACGCCTGGCTATCATCGTCTCATCCATGCCTTGTCAGCATTACACCAATATCTATCAGCGCCACACCAACATCTATCAGCGTCTAAATAACATACATCAGCGGCTAATTGATCAAGGGTTTTATAAACCCTAAATCATGATTTTATGTGAAAGCCATAAACTACAGCGAACTTCGACATCGAATAACTTCTTCATGAGAGCTCGGATCGAAGATCCCTTTGGTGAGATCCTAGAAACAAGTGTCAAGAATCTACAGCGCGAATTTCACGACGATCCAACGGTTAACGAAGGAGAAATCGCGTTTTTACTATTACTGTTCACAGAAAACAGCATATGACCACTGCTGACTTCGACGCTTAATAACTTTTTCTTGGGGATAGATATCAACAATCCCTCCAGTAGATATCTAGATATATGTGTGTAGAACACACATAAAACGTTTCGTGGCGATCCAACGGGTCAATTAAAAGTTTTGGCCTCCTGAATAATGTTGCGCACACAAAATCGCCCAGAAAAACCTTAGACGGATTTTTCTTTTCATCACATAACACGAACACCTTGTTGGTCCTATCATCACGAGCCATGAGGATCTGATACCAACTGTGGAACCTTGGTTTCCTCGAATCTTTTAGCTACTAGACATAACCATTGTTCATGTGATCATACAATCACAGCGGAATAGAACAACAATTAGGAAACAAGGTGTTTAGGCACAAAACACATGAATTAAACAATTGGATTGCTAATTATATTAATAATCAACAATCACTAGGTGTGTATACATTGAATCCCACACCTAGTCGACACACGCTTTTAGGTTTACATTGTGATTGAAAGATATGAATAAAACATAAGACCCTTGTTCCTTTTATAGACTAAGGATTAGGGTTTACAAGAGATAACTATGAATAAACATGTAAATCTTCTATTTAAATAACTAATACAGAATATTAATAAATAATATTCTGAATACTTATCCTAAATATATTTTCTAATAGCGTTTGACTTCTGTTGACTTCTGACAACGCCTAATTTACGCTTAGACACAATGTGTCAACGCTTGAACAAATGCCTCCATGTTTTGTTCGTTTTAAGTTTCTGCCACATCAACTTTTTGACCCAACAATTTCGACGCATTTGAAAATCTAGACAGCAAGTAAACGTACAAGTTTTCGAAGAACGTATATTTTTCCACTACAACAAGAAACGACCATATCTTGCTCATTTTAACTTTGATTTTAGCGTATAATATATCGAAACGAAGGTATTAACTTGTATATTCATAATATTGTACTAATCTAGTGTCAAAATAATTTTTATAACCCTTTAAGCCTTTTCATAAATTTGGACAGAATATAACTCTTTTGTAAAAATCCATTTTCAACTATTTTCAAGTAAAACCACGAGTAGTAAAACTACAAGTTTCCCTCCAATTTTCATAAACATAAATAATGTAGTAAAACACTCTCAAGTTCATAGATCTAAAAATATACCTACATATATTTTGTAAAATCTTCAAATTAGCTTTAAAATACATGGATCTAATAGATCCATCTATTGATTACATAGATCTAAAACTTTATCATAACCAAAAATAACTTTTATCTTTTTATTTTCAAGAAAACATATGATAAGCAACATGCATGCATAAATCCACTTACATTATAAAAATTGAAAAAGGTTTAAGAAATAACCTCGAGTAGCGTATCTACGTAACCACAATAACCTGATCTACCAACTAATCAACTAAAAATAAAAAAAGATCAAATTCTTCAAATCATCTACCAAATCAACTCAATCAAACAAAACAAGTGTAACACCCCCAAATTTATACAACTTAATACAGCGGAAGACTCGTTGGTGTTACGGGATAGCACATTACTCACATCATAGACAACGCTTAAAAATCACGTCGTTTAATCATAAAGCATTTCTATTCATAAAAGTCAAATTTACATAGGTCCCAAGTCATTTTATTCATACAAAGTTTTACAAAGTATTTGAATGGAAAATATTGTTTAAGTGCGGGCCATGAATTCTTGTCGTCTTCCCGAGAATTACCTTCAAGTACCTGAGACAAAACATGTTAAAAGAAAAGGTCAGCGATAACGCCGAGTGAATTCATAGAGTTTAATAAAATCCATCAATATAATATCAGTATAAAATTATTACTGAAAATCATTTTGTACAAATCATTTTAATAGGCCATAAAATAGCCAAAGTCGTTTTATACAAATCCTTATCGAAAATCATAATATAGGCATTTGCCTTAAAAATCATTATACGAGCCAATGTCGCAAAAACATCATACAATACGTCTTATAACGTTGTATAAAAATAAAAACCGTTATATGAATATGGTTATGAAAACCAAAACACGAACATAATATCAATAGTATGACCCTGTATCGCTAGTCAGGCAATACATCGTAATTCGGTGCGTCTATTAGTATTTCGGTAATTGGATTATTATAAGCCGCATGACATTGTTACCTTACTAAACCAACAACGGGTAGCTAACCCGATACTCAATTTGCCCATCTAAAGTAGCGTGTCGTCACAAAGGTCACGCTATGGAAAACTTCTCATACATAAATTCGCTTACCAATCAATGTGGCACAACGGGGACCAACCGTCAAGGCGCGAACTGGGGTGATCGTCCCCAAATGGTACTATTATATGCACAAGCGTCTACCAAATCCCGGTAGTTCACAATTCATGCTAATGGGACTTTTAGTGACATAACCTAACATTAATAATCTATTTTATTTCATCTATCGGGTCCTTTAATCATTTATCGGGTCATACAATCGGGTCATTCAATCATACGGGTCCAAATCAATAAACAAACAATCGGGACAAATGGTGTCCTATTTTATAAAAACTAACATGTTATCTCCCTCGCGGGTTTATAAAACATTTCATAAAAACATTTAAAAGAGTGCGAGGCTATGAACTCACGTTGATATGGGAAGGCGGGTTATCGGCAATTCGGACGTACGGTACGTGCTTCAATCACGGAAACCTAAACAAATAATACTTGTCTTAGACTCATGTCCAATGACTTTATAAAAATAACAATTATGTATACATATGATGATTTTATATATATGATGATCAAGTGGGTTTACATATTCTCGCTTGCTCATTTTATTGTTATGTGTCGGTAACGTTTATACTAGTTTACTAGTTTTACCTATTTACGTGTTTTAAGTCCAATAAACTTATTATAAGTTCTTTAACTTGTATTAATCCATGTTATACTTATATTATAAGTATCTACACGTTACAAGTTGGGCCTAAATGGGTTAAGCCCAATAAGTTCTTTTTATAAGTGTTTATCTTATTTAGTCCAATTATTAGTCCAATGTGCTTAGTTAGCTCGTTAATGTCCGTATGTCCTATAGTTCGGGTTTACTTGTATTAGTTACTTATATATCAGTATATGAATTTTAAAAACTTTAAATTAGACGGGTTTGATCGTCTAAGTTTTAATTGGCGAAAACCGTTAATTTTACGGTAATAGCCGAAAAAGTCGTAAAAATCAAGTTTATAGTTTTTATTACTTATACGTATTATTCCATTACCATTTTTATAATTTATACACTTATTTAACCTTTTACATATTCATATAAATAAAATCCATAAGTTAGTGGGTTTTTATTTTACATTTTATACAATATAAATTTTGAGTGCTTATATAATAATAATAAACATTAATTCTCAAAATCTGATTTTTATCTTCATCTTCACCAAAACTGCCATATCTAGAGTTCTATATGGAGATAGAAGCTCAAATTTTTATCACATAAACTACATGATATGTGCTCCATTTAACTCTTCTATAGATACTGTTGAATCATCATCTAAGTATTTTCTAAATATTGTCCAAAACAGTGAACTCAGATTTGTACCTTAAACTTGTTTTGATCATATCTCACTCATTACAATGATTCCATTGCATGGCCAACTCTCACATGTGCACAAGACCCATAGCTTACTGTTTATTCATTAATCTATGCCATTTTTATCAGTTCACCATTTGATTCTTTACTGTTTTATACAGCCAACAAATTTAGACAAGATTTTAGCCTTGTTTCTTATAGTTTTTCATCTTTTTAAGCATGTTTATCAACACCAAATCCCCACACAATACTTTTAATCATCATTCATCATAATATACATATACATAAGTAAAAGAAATACAAGATTACATAATAAAAAATAACAAGAAGATGAGGAGGACAATCTTTATACCACCAAGTTGATGTAGGTTATGATTTGGACATGGATTTTGATGGAGAAACTTGTGGATAACCATGACCATCTTCAAGACCACAATGCTCCATGAACTCCTTGTGGAAAATTAGCCCCAATACACCATGAAAACTCCTCCATGGATGTTATAATCACCACCTTTCAAGAGATCTTCAAGAGGGCTTCAACATATGTGTATATAACATAAGATTTCATGGTTGAATTTTGATCAAAAGTGGTGTTTAAGGGGAGAAATGGGACGGCACAAATGGAGGAGGAAGAGAGAAACTTGAGTTGTTTTGCATGTTGAAATGAGAAGTGGTTTGGGGTAGTGGTTTTTGTTACATGATAGCTTGGTTATTAAGCTTTTTAGGACAAGTGTTAAGTTAGCAACCTCAAGATGACACCTCAAGGGTGTTAGCTAGTTAGGACCGGTTTTGAGTGGGGGTGGGACAAGTGTCCCACTTGTCTCATCCCCATTTATTTACGGGTACTCCTCGATTCTAGTTTCCTCGATTTGCGTTCCCTCGGGTCGTTTTACGAAAAACGTTTTTATAAATTATGAATCAACGGCACAAAACGAATCTAATAAAAATTGTCTCATCAAAAACGGAGTTCGAAGACGTAAATACATAATCCTAGGGTTTCCGGTTTAGTCGTAAAGGACGTTAAAATAAAATCGTAAGTCCTAATCTCTTCTCGTAAAGTTGTGAGTTTATGAACCAACACAAATTTAAAACTCCAAAATAATATTTACGGATTAATTTATTTTCTGAAATGTCGGACTGTCACCAAGGACGGTGTATGTAAACGTAAGCACGTAACGTTGAATCCTCTGGTTTAGACGTAGTCGACGCTACTTCAAGACGTAAATCCAAATTACTTCCCAAAAATAAGTTAGTTCATATTGTAACATTAAAATGATGTTTTCAAATAAATATTGAGAATAAAATATCAACCATAAATTGACGGATTGTCACAGCATTTACCCCTAAATAGGATCTTTGTCCTCAAAGATCATCTTACTACTCGCTTCTTATAGAGTTAAAGCCATGTGGGTATTTCCTCCACATTCGGTCTTTTCTCAAAAGTGTGATTCATTACAATACGCGAGTTTTATCTAACATAACTACGGGAATAAGATCAGGATAAATGTTGACTTACTTTCTCTATCCATGATGTTCATGGGTTTTTGATGAATGCAACTTTTCGCCGATCTAAGCTTTGCTAAGGAACAATCAGATTTTCACTTGATAGATATTCCATCAAGTTCGATTTATGAAACATAATGCACGCAGTTCTTGAAGTCCTAGGGTAGATCCAACTTATATGCCTTTCAATCCCAACTTTTACATCATCTCAATGGTCCCATACAACGGGGGCTTATATCCCATGATTTGTCAGATCATGAATTCATTTTTCCAAGGTTAAAAATTGTGGCATAACTTCGCTACCCATTTGGCACTTCAAGATCTACATTTCATATTCACATAACCTCTTGCCCACTACCGGCTGTCAATAATCAAATCCTAATTTCATCAATCAATTCAGGTCTCGCGGGTCGAGTATTTTGTAAGGTTAGGTTCGCCATCATAGGAAACCTTAAACCTAAAAGACATGTCCAACTCACAATTGGCGTATGTCGGGTGTCTTTATCTCCACTCCTGCTTATAGATGCTCTAATATTTAGATCCTAACAAGATTCGATCTTAATCCTAACACGATGGTTATCAATGATAATCTTTTCAAAGGAAAACGATTATACAGTCTATTACCAAAGGTCAATCATTCAAACATAAAACAACACTTATATTACTTTGTATCGTTACTTTACCTCGTCCCTTCAATTTGGGGTGGTACATAGTACTCTCATCAAGGTTCGTTCTCAATGATTTCTGAGCAATCTCTTAGAAATTCGATGCGAAGCGAGGATCTTGATAAAGATGTTCGATACAGGCACACTATGTTTGCATAACTCTTTTGCATTTATCATTAACGGGAATGATATTAGCAAATTTGGTCAGTCTGTCGACGATGACCCAAATCGAATCAAATTCAGATGATGACCTTTGCAATAGCTAGATGTTTACTAATGTATGAGGCGATGTCTGCCTTCATAATTGCCATAAGTACAACTTCTTCAGACAAGAATACTTTTAGTCATAAATGACATAAATAGAATACTTATACTTAAAAATTCCAACATAACTATATCTCACAATCTCCATATTTAGGCAACCACAAGTGGCCTTTAAAACATTTAACGCTATCGGCTTCTCAAATGGTTCACATTAGCCGCGAACCACTTTTATTATCTATATTATCCTTTTCACAAAAATCGTCTATTTTTATATCGTTCGGCAATTTATTTTGCTCATTTATTATTAAGGAACATGTCCTAATTGGCTCTTTATCCTTTATACATAATGTGTCAGTAATTACGTTCACTTTCCTGATGAATTAAATATCATAACCGTATTTATTCAAAATTCTTTCTTTATATTTTCTAAGTTTCAGTTTCGTTTTTACTAATATCTTTATCTGTTTTACTCAATCCGACGTCTAAAGCGTCGATAATTATTACACGTAAATTAACAATAATTATTTAATTTTTATGAAACGTAAACGTAAAAATTTTAAATTTCTTAGTTCGACCAATTATATAAAATGTTCAAAATAAATTTGAATTTGATTAACAAGATTTTTGTTGATTTATCGAAAATAATTAATAAGATTCGTAAATGTTCGAAAAATCTTTGGTTATACTTTGGTCAAAATTTTCTTAGTTGAAAAGCAAAATTTGTCGTTTCAAATTTCAAGTTATGGTTTAAATGGGTTTCCTCAATCCTTCTTAGGTTGTCTTAAGGTATGCAAAAACATTTACCCCTAAACAGAAGTTTAGTTAAATGTTTTGGTTATAAGGGGATAATCCCTTTAAAATCCTTCGTTAAAACATTTGTCAAAACATATTTTCACTTTCTTTTTGGTAAAACCCAAAGTTTCAAATGGCTCTTAATTTTTTTAAGAGTCAATTTATATTCCATTATCTATTAATCACACGGTTAAATCATGTAAAGGATTAAGTCTTAAGTCATATGTTATATATTCAAAGTACAGGTTTTAATTGTTTAGCCAAATCAGGGCAATCTATGAATAATTATTAACTCATTCTTATTCGTATTAACAAACAAACAGTCCTTAATGATCACGAGCATGAATTTATTAAATTACAGCCTACACACGTGATTCACCAAATTTATGAATGCTACATGTGCATTGGTCAATCCAAACGACACCACGTGAAACTCATAATGTTTATTACAAGTACCGGATGTAGTGATTGGAATACATAATCTTCTTCGCGGACGCGAAGTTGATAATAACCATGCCGTGGATCAAATCTTTAAAACATATGCTAGAACCTTGTAAATGATCGAACAAATCTTCCATTTCGAGTTATGGATTTCGTTTTCGATTGTCAATTTACTCACTTCACTGTTAAATATAAGGAATGATAACACCATAGCTCTTCATGATGACAGGCTTGGTATAATAAAATCTTTCTCTGACAACTCTCTCAGTTGTACGGAAATTCCTTTAATTCAGATGGTGCTGTCGTACAGTGCACACGCCACAGGTGCAGCACCGAGAATATAATCAAATACCAAATTCTACTTTCCTTAATGGCGAAAGTCTAGGTAATTCATTAACAAATACTTACTAAAGTTTTAGATAACATAAACACCTTTTAATACATTTATTTTAAATTCTTCTAGATTACAATATCTATAACTAATTCACAACCATTCATGGTAAAATTTCAAGTCTAAATGCAGGATACAGCCACCTATCGGGAATTATTTAAATCACTTTTGATAATCAGCATCTTATCATTTAGGGGAATTCTATTCGAGTTCCCATCAATTAAGACAATGTCGTCATGTCATAATCAATCAATCCATTCTACTGGCACTATCAACTTTCCAGTTTTATTGCCATCGATAAGATGTGAACTTCTCAAAAGACTAATAATAACTCATAATCCTTCACAAGTTCAAGGATATATGGAGACACAACTATCATCTTAAGAGTAAGGTCAACGCATAATCTATGCGAGAGAATTTCAAATCAGATATAGATGAAAACATTTAACGAATATGAATATATCCTATGTTTTCATAATTTGAGTACGCATTCGAAAGCTCCTCTGATCGTTACCCAGGTCATTCAAATGAAATCAAATCATAAGAAATGATAAGAACGTCAATACATCCAGTCGGGTATCAACACTCGGTAATCAGATACTTTTCCTAAGAATCTCACCACGGAAGAATTGGATAAGAAAGAATTGTCAATTGTCAAATAAGACAATTTCCACAGATGAGTAAATTCGACTCACAAGAATAGATGATACAGGCACATATGTAGTGTTTATTCATTAGTTTTATGGTGACTACTAATCAGTCTTGCATGGTCCATTCCAAATTGTATGTAGGCGCGCAACTATATACAATTTCAAGATTAACGATGCAATACTCAGTTCGTCAAAATTTTATCATCCATTTTTATAATAAAATCATTTTCATGCTTAATTCTTAGATAAGAATCAAGAATAAATTTACAAAGATTTTCTTTATTATGAAAACAATTAAGTTTTCCAAGATACTTTATAACAACCTCATTTCGATAACAATCACTTATAAATCTTACTTTGAATAATCCTTATAGTAATGAAAATTCAATTTTTCTCAATGGATACGGTTTTATCTTGTAAAAAAAATGAGTGATCTGCAAAAGAGTGATGAAAGCTTGTTCACCAAGAACTAACTACAATATAATAGGAAATGATCTTAGCCAAGAAATCATGAGGTTCATGATCTCGATGGCATTCAAAAGAATAATCCACAACGTAACTCAAATCGAGATGAGTACTTGTTCAATGGTTGCATCACTAATGCGAACATTAGGATGAAGCAATAAAGGGTAGATAACATCGATATATGTAGGATTTAGTAATCAAAGGTAGTCTTTTTCATTAATCACAAACAAGTCAAATTGTACCATGACACATTACGTGTCACTATGTCATACAATTCTCAAAACTCATCCTACCAACTGATGTCTCAGTTAAGTTAGGGATTTTTAAAAGATACCACAATTAATACTAATCTACAAGAGTCATTAGGTGTCCCACCTGTCCCGGAAGATCCATCGGTCCCAATTCAGAAGAAGATTTCTTCAATTTATTTCTTGGACACTGGGCATCCTCGTTAGTGGACAATGGCCTAGGAACAACCCTTAACACGATCTACCAATCAATCAAAACCTTATAATTCAATCACAAAACTTAACGACTTCTATTAATAATCTCATATTCCATATGGGTTAAATTTTACTTTATTCAAGTTATAGCAAATTTTATACTCAATTCAATATCCTACCTCATTTCCCAATACTTCAACTTTATTCTTACACTTTAAAAAGGGCAATAAAAGCTCGATATGATCAACACTTAATGTCTAATCCTATAGCTCTTACAACAACAATTATCAAATAAGTCACTAGTATGAAATGACTTGATCATTCAACTAGACTTCTCGGAAAGTTACTAGTGCCATGAGGCTTTTGGGTAATGGTTCCAATGACAGCCTCAAGTGTAACATTCACCCTTTCGATTTCAATTTAAGAATTGGGTGACAACAAATCAGATGACATCTTTCCAGGTGAAAACGTTTTGTCAAACTCCACTCTATAAGGAAAGATCGTCATGACATCGATATCAGTTTTAATCTCTACCTCGTATAAATATCAAAATAATCATCAAACAATCATGTAATAAAATTACATCATATATATATATATATATATATATATATATATATATATATATATATATATATATATATATATATATATATATATATATATATATATATATATATATATATATATATATATATATATATATATATATATATATATATATATATATATATATATATATATATATATATATATATATATATATATATATATATATATATATATATATATATATATATATATATATATATATATATATATATATATATATATATATATATATATATATATATATATATATATATATATATATATATATATATATATATATATATATATATATATATATATATATATATATATATATATATATATATATATATATATATATATATATATATATATATATATATATATATATATATATATATATATATATATATATATATATATATATATATATAATCCAAGTTATATATATATTAAAATAACACTTCTCAGTCTGGTCTTGTCGGTAACTCGGGAATTCTTCGGCACCGTTATAGTCAAAAGATTTTTAGACATTTTTAGAAAAATGTTTATGGTTAAAAGATTTTGAAATGTTTTATTCAAAACCTTGGTTTTAAAAATCTTTCGTTCTCTATAACGAGAGCTCTGGTACCAAACTGTAACACCCCCAAATTTATACAACTCAATACAGCGGAAGACTCGTTGGTGTTACGGGATAGCACATTACTCACATCATAGACAACGCTTAAAAATCGCGTCGTTTAATCATAAAGTATTTCTATTCATAAAAGTCAAATTTACATAGGTCCCAAGTCATTTTATTTCATACAAAGTTTTACAAAGTATTTGAATGGAAAATATTGTTTAAGTGCGGGCCATGAATTCTTGTCGTCTTCCCGAGAATTACCTTCAAGTACCTGAGACAAAACATGTTAAAAGAAAAGGTCAGCAATAACGTCGAGTGAATTCATAGAGTTTAATAAAATCCATCAATATAATATCAGTATAAAATTATTACTGAAAATCATTTTGTACAAATCAATTTAATAGGCCATAAAATAGCCAAAGTCGTTTTATACAAATCCTTATCGAAAATCATAATATAGGCATTTGCCTTAAAAATCATTATACGAGCCAATGTCGCAAAAACATCATACAATACGTCTTATAACGTTGTATGAAAATAAAAACCGTTATATGAATATGGTTATGAAAACCAAAACACGAACATAATATCAATAGTATGACCCTGTATCGCTAGTCAGGCAATACATCGTAATTCGGTGCGTCTATTAGTATTTCGGTAATTGGATTATTATAAGCCGCATGACATTGTTACCTTACTAAACCAACAACGGGTAGCTAACCCGATACTCAATTTGCCCATCTAAAGTAGCGTGTCGTCACAAAGGTCACGCTATGGAAAACTTCTCATACATAAATTCGCTTACCAATCAATGTGGCACAACGGGGACCAACCGTCAAGGCGCGAACTGGGGTGATCGTCCCCAAATGGTACTATTATATGCACAAGCGTCTACCAAATCCCGGTAGTTCACAATTCATGCTAATGGGACTTTTAGTGACATAACCTAACATTAATAATCTATTTTATTTCATCTATCGGGTCCTTTAATCATTTATCGGGTCATACAATCGGGTCATTCAATCATACGGGTCCAAATCAATAAACAAACAATCGGGACAAATGGTGTCCTATTTTATAAAAACTAACATGTTATCTCCCTCGCGGGTTTATAAAACATTTCATAAAAACATTTAAAAGAGTGCGAGGCTATGAACTCACGTTGATATGGGAAGGCGGGTTATCGGCAATTCGGACGTACGGTACGTGCTTCAATCACGGAAACCTAAACAAATAATACTTGTCTTAGACTCATGTCCAATGACTTTATAAAAATAACAATTATGTATACATATGATGATTTTATATATATGATGATCAAGTGGGTTTACATATTCTCGCTTGCTCATTTTATTGTTATGTGTCGGTAACGTTTATACTAGTTTACTAGTTTTACCTATTTACGTGTTTTAAGTCCAATAAACTTATTATAAGTTCTTTAACTTGTATTAATCCATGTTATACTTATATTATCAGTATCTACACGTTACAAGTTGGGCCTAAATGGGTTAAGCCCAATAAGTTCTTTTTATAAGTGTTTATCTTATTTAGTCCAATTATTAGTCCAATGTGCTTAGTTAGCTCGTTAATGTCCGTATGTCCTATAGTTCTGGTTTACTTGTATTAGTTACTTATATATCAGTATATGAATTTTAAAAACTTTAAATTAGACGGGTTTGATCGTCTAAGTTTTAATTGGCGAAAACCGTTAATTTTACGGTAATAGCCGAAAAAGTCGTAAAAATCAAGTTTATAGTTTTTATTACTTATACGTATTATTCCATTACCATTTTTATAATTTATACACTTATTTAACCTTTTACATATTCATATAAATAAAATCCATAAGTTAGTGGGTTTTTATTTTACATTTTATACAATATAATTTTGAGTGCTTATATAATAATAATAAACATTAATTCTCAAAATCTGATTTTTATCTTCATCTTCACCAAAACTGCCATATCTAGAGTTCTATATGGAGATAGAAGCTCAAATTTTTATCACATAAACTACATGATATGTGCTCTATTTAACGCTTCTATAGATACTGTTGAATCATCTTCTAAGTATTTTCTAAATATTGTCCAAAACAGTGAACTCAGATTTGTACCTTAAACTTGTTTTGATCATATCTCACTCATTACAATGATTCCATTGCATGGCCAACTCTCACATGTGCACAAGACCCATAGCTTACTGTTTATTCATTAATCTATGCCATTTTTACCAGTTCACCATTTGATTCTTTACTGTTTTATACAGCCAACAAATTTAGACAAGATTTTAGCCTTGTTTCTTATAGTTTTTCATCTTTTTAAGCATGTTTATCAACACCAAATCCCCACACAATACTTTTAATCATCATTCATCATAATATACATATACATAAGTAAAAGAAATACAAGATTACATAATCAAAAATAACAAGAAGATGAGGAGGACAATCTTTATACCACCAAGTTGATGTAGGTTATGATTTGGACATGGATTTTGATGGAGAAACTTGTGGATAACCATGACCATCTTCAAGACAACAATGCTCCATGAACTCCTTGTGGAAAATTAGCCCCAATACACCTTGAAAACTCCTCCATGGATGTTATAATCACCACCTTTCAAGAGATCTTCAAGAGGGCTTCAACATATGTGTATATAACATAAGATTTCATGGTTGAATTTTGATCAAAAGTGGTGTTTAAGGGGAGAAATGGGACGGCACAAATGGAGAAGGAAGAGAGAAACTTGAGTTGTTTTGCATGTTGAAATGAGAAGTGGTTTGGGGTAGTGGTTTTTGTTACATGATAGCTTGGTTATTAAGCTTTTTAGGACAAGTGTTAAGTTAGCAACCTCAAGATGACACCTCAAGGGTGTTAGCTAGTTAGGACCGGTTTTGAGTGGGGGTGGGACAAGTGTCCCACTTGTCTCATCCCCATTTATTTACGGGTACTCCTCGATTCTAGTTTCCTCGATTTGCGTTCCCTCGGGTCGTTTTACGAAAAACGTTTTTATAAATTATGAATCAACGGCACAAAACGAATCTAATAAAAATTGTCTCATCAAAAACGGAGTTCGAAGACGTAAATACATAATCCTAGGGTTTCCGGTTTAGTCGTAAAGTACGTTAAAATAAAATCGTAAGTCCTAATCTCTTCTCGTAAAGTTGTGAGTTTATGAACCAACACAAATTTAAAACTCCAAAATAATATTTACGGATTAATTTATTTTCTGAAATGTCGGACTGTCACCAAGGACGGTGTATGTAAACGTAAGCACGTAACGTTGAATCCTCTGGTTTAGACGTAGTCGACGCTACTTCAAGACGTAAATCCAAATTACTTCCCAAAAATAAGTTAGTTCATATTGTAACATTAAAATAATGTTTTCAAATAAATATTGAGAATAAAATATCAACCATAAATTGACGGATTGTCACAGCATTTACCCCTAAACAGGATCTTTGTCCTCAAAGATCATCTTACTACTCGCTTCTTATAGAGTTAAAGCCATGTGGGTATTTCCTCCACATTCGGTCTTTTCTCAAAAGTGTGATTCATTACAATACGCGAGTTTTATCTAACATAACTACGGGAATAAGATCAGGATAAATGTTGACTTACTTTCTCTATCCATGATGTTCATGGGTTTTTGATGAATGCAACTTTTCGCCGATCTAAGCTTTGCTAAGGAACAATCAGATTTTCACTTGATAGATATTCCATCAAGTTCGATTTATGAAACATAATGCACGCAGTTCTTGAAGTCCTAGGGTAGATCCAACTTATATGCCTTTCAATCCCAACTTTTACATCATCTCAATGGTCCCATACAACGGGGGCTTATATCCCATGATTTGTCAGATCATGAATTCATTTTTCCAAGGTTAAAAATTGTGGCATAACTTCGCTACCCATTTGGCACTTCAAGATCTACATTTCATATTCACATAACCGTTTGCCCACTACCGGCTGTCAATAATCAAATCCTAATTTCATCAATCAATTCAGGTCTCGCGGGTCGAGTATTTTGTAAGGTTAGGTTCACCATCATAGGAAACCTTAAACCTAAAAGACATGTCCAACTCACAATGGGTGTATGTCGGGTGTCTTTATCTCAACTCCTGCTTATAGATGCTCTAATATTTAGATCCTAACAAGATTCGATCTTAATCCTAACACGATGGTTATCAATGATAATCTTTTCAAAGGAAAACGATTATACAGTCTATTACCAAAGGTCAATCATTCAAACATGAAACAGCACTTATATTACTTTGTATCGTTACTTTACCTCGTCCCTTCGATTTGGGGTGGTACATAGTACTCTCATCAAGGTTCGTTCTCAATGATTTCTGAGCAATCTCTTAGAAATTCGATGCGAAGCGAGGATCTTGATAAAGATGTTCGATACAGGCACACTATGTTTGCATAACTCTTTTGCATTTATCATTAACGGGAATGATATTAGCAAATTTGGTCAGTCTGTCGACGATGACCCAAATCGAATCAAATTCAGATGATGACCTTTGCAATAGCTAGATGTTTACAAATGTATGAGGCGATGTCTGCCTTCATAATTGCCACAAGTACAACTTCTTCAGACAAGAATACTTTTAGTCATAAATGACATAAATAGAATACTTATACTTAAAAATTCCAACATAACTATATCTCACAATCTCCATATTTAGGCAACCACAAGTGGCCTTTAAAACATTTAACGCTATCGGCTTCTCAAATGGTTCACATTAGCCGCGAACCACTTTTATTATCTATATTATCCTTTTCACAAACATCGTCTATTTTTATATCGTTCGGCAATTTATTTTGCTCATTTATTATTAAGGAACATGTCCTAATTGGCTCTTTATCCTTTATACATAATGTGTCAGTAATTACGTTCACTTTCCTGATGAATTAAATATCATAACCGTATTTATTCAAAATTCTTTCTTTATATTTTCTAAGTTTCAGTTTCGTTTTTACTAATATCTTTATCTGTTTTACTCAATCCGACGTCTAAAGCGTCGATAATTATTACACGTAAATTAACAATAATTATTTAATTTTTATGAAACGTAAACGTAAAAATTTTAAATTTCTTAGTTCGACCAATTATATAAAATGTTCAAAATAAATTTGAATTTGATTAACAAGATTTTTGTTGATTTATCGAAAATAATTAATAAGATTCGTAAATGTTCGAAAAATCTTTGGTTATACTTTGGTTAAAATTTTCTTAGTTGAAAAGCAAAATTTGTCGTTTCAAATTTCAAGTTATGGTTTAAATGGGTTTCCTCAATCCTTCTTAGGTTGTCTTAAGGTATGCAAAAACATTTACCCCTAAACAGAAGTTTAGTTAAATGTTTTGGTTATAAGGGGATAATCCCTTTAAAATCCTTCGTTAAAACATTTGTCAAAACATATTTTCACTTTCTTTTTGGTAAAACCCAAAGTTTCAAATGGCTCTTAATTTTTTTAAGAGTCAATTTATATTCCATTATCTATTAATCACACGGTTAAATCATGTAAAGGATTAAGTCTTAAGTCATATGTTATATATTCAAAGTACAGGTTTTAATTGTTTAGCCAAATCAGGGCAATCTATGAATAATTATTAACTCATTCTTATTCGTATTAACAAACAAACAGTCCTTAATGATCACGAGCATGAATTTATTAAATTACAGCCTACACACGTGATTCACCAAATTTATGAATGCTACATGTGCATTGGTCAATCCAAACGACACCACGTGAAACTCATAATGTTTATTACATGTACCGGATGTAGTGACTGGAATACATAATCTTCTTCGCGGACGCGAAGTTGATAATAACCATGCCGTGGATCAAATCTTTAAAACATATGCTAGAACCTTGTAAATGATCGAACAAATCTTCCATTTCGAGTTATGGATTTCGTTTTCGATTGTCAATTTACTCACTTCACTGTAATCTATAAATATAAGGAATGATAACACCATAGCTCTTCATGATGACAGGCTTGGTATAATAAAATCTTTCTCTGACAACTCTCTCAGTTGTACGGAAATTCCTTTAATTCAGATGGTGCTGTCGTACAGTGCACACGCCACAGGTGCAGCACCGAGAATATAATCAAATACCAAATTCTACTTTCCTTAATGGCGAAAGTCTAGGTAATTCATTAACAAATACTTACTAAAGTTTTAGATAACATAAACACCTTTTAATACATTTATTTTAAGTTCTTCTAGATTACAATATCTATAACTAATTCACAACCATTCATGGTAAAATTTCAAGTCTAAATGCAGGATACAGCCACCTATCGGGAATTATTTAAATCACTTTTGATAATCAGCATCTTATCATTTAGGGGAATTCTATTCGAGTTCCCATCAATTAAGACAATGTCGTCATGTCATAATCAATCAATCCATTCTACTGGTACTATCAACTTTCCAGTTTTATTGCCATCGATAAGATGTGAACTTCTCAAAAGACTAATAATAACTCATAATCCTTCACAAGTTCAAGGATATATGGAGACACAACTATCATCTTAAGAGTAAGGTCAACGCATAATCTATGTGAGAGAATTTCAAATCAGATACAGATGAAAACATTTAACGAATATGAATATATCCTATGTTTTCATAATTTGAGTACGCATTCGAAAGCTCCTCTGATCGTTACCCAGGTCATTCAAATGAAATCAAATCATAAGAAATGATAAGAACGTCGATACATCCAGTCGGGTATCAACACTTGGTAATCAGATACTTTTCCTAAGAATCTCACCACGGAAGAATTGGACAAGAAAGAATTGTCAATTGTCAAATAAGACAATTTCCACGGATGAGTAAATTCGACTCACAAGAATAGATGATACAGGCACATATGTAGGTGTCCCTAACATTATGTCCTTATTTTCACTTCTTGCAGATCTCATTAAAATTTAATCTTTCATAATCCTCAAAGAAAATGTAGTGTTTATTCATTAGTTTTATGGTGACTACTAATCAGTCTTGCATGGTCCATTCCAAATTGTATGTAGGCGCGCAACTATATACAATTTCAAGATTAACGATGCAATACTCAGTTCGTCAAAATTTTATCATCCATTTTTATAATAAAATCATTTTCATGCTTAATTCTTAGATAAGAATCAAGAATAAATTTACAAAGATTTTCTTTATTATGAAAACAATTAAGTTTTCCAAGATACTTTATAACAACCTCATTTCGATAACAATCACTTATAAATCTTACTTTGAATAATCCTTATAGTAATGAAAATTCAATTTTTCTCAATGGATACGGTTTTATCTTGTAAAAAAAATGAGTGATCTGCAAAAGAGTGATGAAAGCTTGTTCACCAAGAACTAACTACAATATAATAGGAAATGAGCTTAGCCAAGAAATCATGAGGTTCATGATCTCGATGGCATTCAAAAGAATAATCCACAACGTAACTCAAATCGAGATGAGTACTTGTTCAATGGTTGCATCACTAATGCGAACATTAGGATGAAGCAATAAAGGGTAGATAACATCGATATATGTAGGATTTAGTAATCAAAGGTAGTCTTTTTCATTAATCACAAACAAGTCAAATTGTACCATGACACATTACGTGTCACTATGTCATACAATTCTCAGAACTCATCCTACCAACTGATGTCTCAGTTAAGTTAGGGATTTTTAAAAGATACCACAATTAATACTAATCTACAAGAGTCATTAGGTGTCCCACCTGTCCCGGAAGATCCATCGGTCCCAATTCAGAAGAAGATTTCTTCAATTTATTTCTTGGACACTGGGCATCCTCGTTAGTGGACAATGGCCTAGGAACAACCCTTAACACGATCTACCAATCAATCAAAACCTTATAATTCAATCACAAAACTTAACGACTTCTATTAATAATCTCATATTCCATATGGGTTAAATTTTACTTTATTCAAGTTATAGCAAATTTTATACTCAATTCAATATCCTACCTCATTTCCCAATACTTCAACTTTATTCTTACACTTTAAAAAGGGCAATAAAAGCTCGATATGATCAACACTTAATGTCTAATCCTATAGCTCTTACAACAACAATTATCAAATAAGTCACTAGTATGAAATGACTTGATCATTCAACTAGACTTCTCGGAAAGTTACTAGTGCCATGAGGCTTTTGGGTAATGGTTCCAATGACAGCCTCAAGTGTAACATTCACCCTTTCGATTTCAATTTAAGAATTGGGTGACAACAAATCAGATGACATCTTTCCAGGTGAAAACGTTTTGTCAAACTCCACTCTATAAGGAAAGATCGTCATGACATCGATATCAGTTTTAATCTCGCCAATTCTTATTCAATATCACAATCAACTAATATCTACATTTCTACGAATATCAACCATTTGTTGGGATCATAGATATCCACAACTTGGTTTAGATCTAGGATAGCTAGAATTCCTACGAGGATAGCTTCGATTAATTTACTAGGGGATTTAGGGTTACTTGTGACAATCTACGTCGTATAAATACCTCGTATAAATATCAAAATAATCATCAAACAATCATGTAATAAAATTACATCATATATATATATATATATATATATATATATATATATATATATATATATATATATATATATATATATATATATATATATATATATATATATATATATATATAATCCAAGTTATATATATATATTAAAATAACACTTCTCAGTCTGGTCTTGTCGGTAACTCAGGAATTCTTCGGCACCGTTATAGTAAAAAGATTTTTAGACATTTTTAGAAAAATGTTTATGGTTAAAAGATTTTGAAATGTTTTATTCAAAACCTTGGTTTTAAAAATCTTTCGTTCTCTATAACGAGAGCTCTGGTACCAAACTGTAACACCCCCAAATTTATACAACTCAATACAGCGGAAGACTCGTTGGTGTTACGGGATAGCACATTACTCACATCATAGACAACGCTTAAAAATCGCGTCGTTTAATCATAAAGTATTTCTATTCATAAAAGTCAAATTTACATAGGTCCCAAGTCATTTTATTTCATACAAAGTTTTACAAAGTATTTGAATGGAAAATATTGTTTAAGTGCGGGCCATGAATTCTTGTCGTCTTCCCGAGAATTACCTTCAAGTACCTGAGACAAAACATGTTAAAAGAAAAGGTCAGCAATAACGCCGAGTGAATTCATAGAGTTTAATAAAATCCATCAATATAATATCAGTATAAAATTATTACTGAAAATCATTTTGTACAAATCAATTTAATAGGCCATAAAATAGCCAAAGTCGTTTTATACAAATCCTTATCGAAAATCATAATATAGGCATTTGCCTTAAAAATCATTATACGAGCCAATGTCGCAAAAACATCATACAATACGTCTTATAACGTTGTATGAAAATTAAAACCGTTATATGAATATGGTTATGAAAACCAAAACACGAACATAATATCAATAGTATGACCCTGTATCGCTAGTCAGGCAATACATCGTAATTCGGTGCGTCTATTAGTATTTCGGTAATTGGATTATTATAAGCCGCATGACATTGTTACCTTACTAAACCAACAACGGGTAGCTAACCCGATACTCAATTTGCCCATCTAAAGTAGCGTGTCGTCACAAAGGTCACGCTATGGAAAACTTCTCATACATAAATTCGCTTACCAATCAATGTGGCACGACGGGGATCAACCGTAAAGGCGCGAACTGGGGTGATCGTCCCCAAATAGTACTATTATATGCACAAGCGTCTAACAAATCCCGGTAATTCACAATTCATGCTAATGGGACTTTTAGTGACATAACCTAACTTTAATAATCCATTTTATTTCATCTATCGGGTCCTTTAATCATTTATCGGGTCATACAATCAGGTCATTCAATCATACGGGTCTAAATCAATAAACAAACAATCGGGACGAATGGTGTCCTATTTTATAAAAACTAACATGTTATCTCCCTCGCGGGTTTATAAAACATTTCATAAAAACATTTAAAAGAGTGCGAGGCTATGAACTCACGTTGATATGGGAAGGCGGGTTATCGACAATTCGGACGTACGGTACGTGCTTCAATCACGGAAACCTAAACAAATAATACTTGTCTTAGACTCATGTCCAATGACTTTATAAAAATAACAATTATGTATACATATGATGATTTTATATATATGATGATCAAGTGGGTTTACATATTCTCGCTTGCTCATTTTATTGTTATGTGTCGGTAACGTTTATACTAGTTTACTAGTTTTACCTATTTACGTGTTTTAAGTCCAATAAACTTATTATAAGTTCTTTAACTTGTATTAATCCATGTTATACTTATATTATCAGTATCTACACTTTACAAGTTGGGCCTAAGTGGTTTAAGCCCAATAAGTTCTTTTTATAAGTGTTTATCTTATTTAGTCCAATTATTAGTCCAATGTGCTTAGTTAGCTCGTTAATGTCCGTATGTCCTATAGTTCGGGTTTTATCGGTTTTTACTTGTATTAATTACTTATATATCAGTATATGACTTTTAAAAACTTTACATTAGACGGGTTTGATCGTCTATGTTTTAATTGGCGAAAAACGTTAATTTTACGGTAATAGCCGAAAAAGTCGTAAAAATCAAGTTTATAGTTTTTATTACTTATAAGTATTATTCCATGACCATTTTTATAATTTATACACTTATTTAACCTTTTACATATTCATATAAATAAAATCCATAAGTTAGTGGGTTTTTATTTTACTTTTTATACAATATAAATTTTGAGTGCTTATATAATAATAATAAACATTAATTCTCAAAATCTGATTTTTATCTTCATCTTCACCAAAACTGCCATATCTAGAGTTCTATATGGAGATAGAAGCTCAAAATTGTATCACATAAACTACATGATATGTGCTCCATTTAACTCCTCTATAGCTACTGTTGAATCATCTTCTAAGTATTTTCTAAAAATCGTCCAAAACAGTGAACTCAGATTTGTACCTTAAACTTGTTTTGATCATATCTCACTCATTACAATGATTCCATTGCATGGCCAACTATCACATGTGTACAAGACCAATAGCTTACTGTTTATTCATTAATCTATGCCATTTTTATCAGTTCACCATTTGATTCTTTACTGTTTTATACAGCCAACAAATTTAGACAAGATTTTAGCCTTGTTTCTTATAGTTTTTCATCTTTTTAAGCATGTTTATCAACACCAAATCCCCACACAATACTTTTAATCATCATTCATCATCATATAAATATACATAAGTAAAAGAAATACAAGATTACATAATAAAAAATAACAAGAAGATGAGGAGGACAATCTTTATACCACCAAGTTGATGTAGGTTATGATTTGGACATAGATTTTGATGGAGAAACTTATGGATAACCATGACCATCTTCAAGACCACCATGCTTCATGAACTCCTTGTGGAAAATTAGCCCCAAGACACCATGAAAACTCCTCCATGGATGTTAAAATCACCACTATTCAAGAGAGATTCAAGAGGACTTCAACATATGTGTATATAACATAAGATTTCATGGTTGAATTTTGATCAAAAGTGGTGTTTAAGGGGAGAAATGGGACGGCACAAATGGAGGAGGAAGAGAAAAACTTGAGTTGTTTTGCATGTTGAAATCAGAAGTGGTTTGGGGTAGTGGTTTTTGTTACATGATAGCTTGGTTATTAAGCTTTTTAGGACAAGTGTTAAGTTAGCAACCTCAAGATGACACCTCAAGGGTGTTAGCTAGTTAGGACCGGTTTTGAGTGGGGGTGGGACAAGTTTCCCACTTGTCTCATCCCCATTTATTTACGGGTACTCCTCGATTCTAGTTTCCTCGATTTGCGTGCCCTCGTGTCGTTTTACGAAAAACGTTTTTATAAATTATGAATCAACGGCACAAAACGAATCTAATAAAAATTGTCTCATCAAAAACGGAGTTCGAAGACGTAAATACGTAATCCTAGGGTTTCCGGTTTAGTCGTAAAGGACGTTAAAATAAAATCGTAAGTCCTAATCTCTTCTCGTAAATTTGTGAGTTTATGAACCAACACAAATTTAAAACTCCAAAATAATATTTACGGATTAGTTTATTTTCTGAAATGTCGGACTGTCACCAAGGACGGTGTATGTAAACGTAAGCACGTAACGTTGAATCCTCCGGCTTAGACGTAGTCGACGCTACTTCAAGACGTAAATCCAAATTACTTCCCAAAAATAAGTGAGTTCATATTGTAACATTAAAATAATGTTTTCAAATAAATATTGAGAATAAAATATCAACCATAAATTGACGGATTGTCACACCAAGAAAACCCATTAATCCTTTTACTTGTATAAACCGTAGGTTGTGTTTAATTTATGCTAAATTTTCTTGAAATCAATCTTTCAAAAATAAAAAATGGTGGTTTTGTGTTCTTGTTTTTGCCGTGAGTTTTAGAGAGAGAGGGTAGAGTTTTGTGTGTTTTTTTCTAGTGAAAATAAAAGGTGAAAGTGTATGTTTATGTATAGTAATAAGTTAAAATAATAAGGTAATATGATCGTGACATTATGTTTAGCTTAACCAAAAATTTATCCAAGGCCATGTGATGGTGCATTGTTGGCCGGTTATGGGGGGTCCCACAAGGGTAAAATTTTCAAAATTTTACTAATTGTAATTAGTTAAACGGTTTAAGGTAAAAAGATTAATTAATTTCAGGTAATTATTAAAAAGTATGTAATTAAGTTTAAAAATGCGTAAACCTAAAAATTTGACAAAATATATTAATTTTAGGCTTTTTCGACGAAAAATAATTTTATGATTTTTAATACGTTTTATGCATGCTAACGACTGTTAAACGTAAAAACAACATAAAATACGAAAATACGTTACGTAAATTAATTATTCACAAAAAACGATTCATTACTATAAATAGCAAAAATATAAAAATATGTACATAGAAACATATACAGAAGCTAATAAACAGTCAGATTACGTAAAGAACGATTATGCAGTTAAAACTAACAGTTAAGCATGTAATTCATAGTTACAGATAATCTCACGGATTATCGTCAATTCATTGACCATTACAACAATTAGGTCAGATTCACAGAATATTTTCAGAATGATGACTGAGCATAGTGTCAAGTCATTACACGTCTTCAGACGATTTTTCAAAAAACGCGGGATAACTTCCTGGTTCAAACAAAGTTCAAGCACATAGTTGACTAAATAAAAAGTCAAATGGCAAAATAGTCATTTAACAAGTCAGTAAAATTACTGGATGTTACATCAATGAGGTTGACATTATTTAAGCAACATGGAAAATTAGCCCCATTACTCATAAAGTAATCAAAGAAGTGTGGATCAACCATGAGGTTAGAAATAGGAACACCAAAAAGTAGGGTGTTAGGAGGAGGATGAGGAGGTGGCATGGTATCTAATGGTGATATGGGTGAGTTTGGTGGAGTGAAAGGTGAGGTTGGCAAGGGCTCAACAAAGTCATTCACAAAGGGAATGATTTGAAGAGTATTGGGGGTTCACATCTAAGAGAGGACTTGGAGTGAAGGATGAGGACAACTCATTCATTCTTGATTGTAATAGGGAGGAGGTGGAACCATGGGAATGGTTAGCACCATGAGTTGAACTAGTCTTGCATGGAGTAAGAGGTGGTGAAGGTGATGAAGAGATGAGAATAGGAGAAATCTTATTCTTGGGTGTAAGATAAGATGTAGCACCTTGTTTAGGTAGCTTAATCTTAATCTTAAGGTTTCTTTTAGTGTTTGAGTGTTTGGAAGAGTTTGAGGATCTTGTGGACATCATGGTTGTGTGTCAAGGTTTAGAAGAAGGCTTAGAGGATGGAGAAGAAAAATAACCAAGGGTGGTTTAAGAAGGAGATGATATAATCCAAACTAGTAATGTGTTAAAAATCATTTTGGTGAATAATAAAATTTTCTAGGCTTAATTTGGAAAAAGCTAGTTTTTAGAAAAAAATTCATCCATGTTTACAAAGATTTAGAGAAAACAGTGTAAATTAGAGATTTTTTCGAAGTTACAACCTGAATTTCCCTAAATAAACCTACGGTTCCCTAAATAAACATGCGGTTCGATATCACTAAGGAACCACCTGTGATTTAATGAACCGCGGGCAGAACCCCTTGAAAATGGGACTTCCAGCATTTTTCACAAGCTCAGATTTTAGACAAAGTTTTATTAAGCCAAAATAGATTACCAACCAAAATCTATATAGCTAAGTAACACATAATTGCACAAAATCATGTAAATCGAAAGTTCGATAGAACGAGGCACATTGACATTAAAATACTAGATACTCCAAACACAAATTGTTAGTTAATACAAACAAAAGTCTAATGAAAGAAATAAGAAACAAGTCTACTGAAACAATCGTGGTACAACCAACATATTCTTACTCAAACTCTCTCATGAACATTTCTTCAATATGCCTAGATCCGTCACTTGAGTTCTCAAGAAGACAAAGATTATTGAAGTATCGAGAATCAAGAGTAATATCTTGAGAAGAAGCGAAAGAATTAGAAAACGACAAAGAGTCATTGAACTCAAGAGAGGATCCAATAATGCATTGGTGCATTGATGATTGGATATTACTCGAAGAACTTATGTCGGTGGCAGTTTCAATCTTTTCTATCCAAGAAGTTGAAAGAGAAACACACCCAACATCATAAGTTTTCTCTTGATGATCATTTCGATCTTCATTAGAATCAATCCTAGGCTCATGTAGAAGGTTTCCTTCAATAGCAAGCATTACACGATCAACAGAGCAATAAGATGATATGTTTAAAGACGGGAAATCAAGATCAACTCTTCTAAGAAGACGAGTAAGAAGCATAGCAAAAGGAAGAATCGATTTGGATTTATAGAGAACATAGTCAATTCTTCTAGCTATGAAAAGCACAATATTGTACGAGGTGGAGGTTGCAACACAATACAACATATGGGCAAGGCATGCGGGCACGCGATTGCGATTACCACTAAGACACATTGCATTTTCCCTAATGATTTGGCCCATGGATCATAAAATCATTAAGTTCTCTAGTTAGTAATTCCCACATAGTGTAAACACGAATATTTCCTTGAAATTCACCAAGGAGAGAATGTTCACGGGGTTTAGAAATAGCTCTAGAGATGAATAAAGGAGAAGGAAGTTCGGTCACATAATGCACATCAATAGAGGATGATTCTAAAGATTCTATGCTCCATACATCGGTGAACCTACATTGACTACTATATGGAAACTTAAGAATTTGTCCAAATTCTTCAATGGTGTATACAATGGTTTTCCCCTTGATGGAAGATCTTATAGATAAACCATTATTGATGCACATTAATGAGAAGGAAATAAAGAACTCCATAAGAAACGAAGGAAATATTGGCTCATCAATGTCAAGCAAACAATCAAAGCCAATAGATTTGAACATGTAGTGTGTAAGCTCAATCCCATCAAGATTTGGTGGGACAACAAGTCCTTCATGAAAGCAACGATTTTCTAAAGACCGAAGAGTATGTTGAAGAGAACAAGATTGACACGATTTAGAAAGAATGGGCATGTATTCTATAGTTTTCTCATGGTCCTTGCGAGTCTTCAATAGCATAGCAAATACATATTTAACATAAAAAATTTGTTCTACAATCACTCTTATGTTATATAATGAATAAAAATCATAATCATAAGAATGTGTTTAATTAATTACTTGACTAACCAAAGGATTAATCCTTAACATTCTTATGTCCACAATGTACCAATATCATCTTTGACTAGTACATATGAATTATCTAAAATCAAACATGAACTTGAACATTCTTTTTTCAAAATTAGTTTTTAGGTAAGCATTAATAATGCAATTACCAGTGTGTTCAAGGGTATCATTCAACCAAAATAATTTTAGTTAAAATTCAGATTTGTTCTATAAGTGGGTTTTAGTGAAATCTCAAGGAATTCAAACCTAAGGAATCATAGCATTACAACTATGTCAACCCACATTCCTAATTAGGTTCTAATTCAATTTTAATTTTAAAAATCCCTAATTATGAAAGTAAGAAACCTAGAACGAATTGTTGATCCCAAACTTAGATCGATTAAGCTTTGTGTATACGAGATTAGATCAAGTACTACACGTAGAGAAACCTTTGCTTATGAATAAAGTAACAAAGTGTTATGCGGAATTAACACTTGATCTAAAACACAATGATGTTAAACAAACTTTCACTTGTATTAGAATAATCGTGTTGATTACAATGAAAGGTTTAACTTGCGAATACTATGAAAACTGATATTTTAACATTAACCTAAAAGATCTTCTTTTATAGAACAAGAAGTCTTGTACAATAAGCTACGAATCAACTATTCTAGGTAAAGATAAACATAGAAAATACATTGTCGTTTCTATCCTTACTAGAAGTAATCTAGAATATAATAAACGTGTAGCTCACATCTTTCATCAGTGCTGGTCTTCAATCTGTCAACGCTTGACTTTATCTTGTCAACGCTTATGCTGTCAGCGCTCACTTTGCTCTTGTCAACGCTTAAGTTGTTCTTGTCAGCGTTCAAGTGTTCTGGCCTAGATTTATTCCCAACAATCCTCCCCTAAACTTGATATCCACTCTTATGATCAAGTTTCTGAATAAACATTAAGAACTTGGAGGAGTCTGACAAACCTTATCATATTGGTAATAAATAAATCTGATCAAATTCTTTGCCACGTCACTTGTATAGTCTATCTCCAACTGGGTGTCCTTCATCTTCTCCAAAACAGCCTTGGATATGAAATACTGAGCATCTACAAGTAAATACTCAGCAAACTTTGTAGAACTCAAATGGTATACACCTGCAGCTGAATATAACCTCCATTGAAGACCACTGAGGTCATCTTCAAGATCCTTCCATATTTCAGAATCTTCTTCTTTTGTCCCACACATTCTTTTGAATGTGGTCCAAAGTTTTATTCCATTGGCTGAAGTTGGTGCTTCAGCCTCATACTTGGTCTCTAGCAACCTCCAAAGGTCTACCAAGTCTTCTCTGTCACAACTTGCAAATAAAGATATGAGAGTGGTAAAAGTGTGTACCTCCTTTCCATATCTTCCAATTTTCCAGAATCCACATTCATCTTCCTCATAACTTACAATTGGATTCCTGGAATCTAGTGGTAACACATGAACCATATCTGAAGCTTCTAATGGGGAGAGCTTAAGGCTCTTTCTAATGATTGCTTCACTTGGATACAGTTGAGACATATCTTTTGGAAACTCAAGAACAAATCCCTTCTTCACTGGTCTAGGGACTATCATAGCTTTCTTGATTGCCATCTCTTCTGCAAGTTGCTCCTTTCTTTCATCTGAAAGAAGTCTGAAAGTGTTCTCTTCCTGCACTTTCACCCAAATAGGATAAGCCCTATGTTCCAACTCATCAAATGTCAAAGCCTTCAGCTTCTGATGTGTCCATCCAACTCCATGACATTTGAGCAACATAAAATAGAGCTTCCTTCTATCCCTTTTCAATTCAGAGAGAATGTTGCTTGCCCTGTACTTCAACATCACCTTACAATCCTGCTGAACTCTAAGAAGAATTTCCAAACCCCATATTTGGTCTGAAATGGTCAAGTCTGGATTATCCATACAGCTTTCTTCCCAAGAATTGTACATTTGAACTACCTCTGGCATATCAAAATCAATTTGCAACTTCAAATCTCTCAGCCTTTCCCTAGCAAGCTCATCACCATACTCAAGTCTTTCTGGTTCAACAATCATCACACTTGAATCTGAGCTGCCTCCATCACTTTCTTCCTCAGAAGTCACAACAAATGGTGACTTTTCCTTCTCACCTTGTTCCATCATTTGCTCAGCCAATCTTCTATCAAATTCAACCTGAGCTGCATTCTTTGGAACATTTTCTTCTACCAACTTACCCTTACCCTTATCTGTTGGTTCAATTGTTGGTAGGATAGATGATAATACCTGAGTAGGAACATCTTTGATGATAGATGATGACTGGAATACATCACCTCCATATGCAGACCTGTCAACGCCCAAATTTCCTCTATCAGCGCCCAAAATACTTCTGTCAGCGTCCAAACTTGCCTTATCAACGCTTAAATATTTTCCCTCAGCGCCTTGTGTAACCTCTCTCAGCATATCTGTAAATGATAAATTTAAATTTGTTGGAGAGATTAAGGACGTATCAAAACCTTTTTGTTCCTTCAATGTAGTAAGAGCTTCAGCAATGTCCAATGATTGACCATCTTGACTGCTCTTATCACTCAGATTTCTTGCTTCCTCCCCTTTGGAAGACTCCTCCATACCTCCCCTTGAATGAGCACTCTCCAAAACAACAATCCTCTCCCTCAATTCATTGAGTTCAAGGCCTTGGTTACTGACAATTTGTACTAGGTCTGCATTTTGCTTTTGCAAGCTAATGCAGACAGCCGTCAATTCCAAAAGCGTCATTGGTTCCAGTCTGCCCTCTTCCAAAATGGGAATTTGACCTCCCAAGTTAGGTTCATTGGGCAAGGATGAGGACTTAATTATGGTGGGACTGTCTCGGCCAGCTTCTAAGCCAGAACCAATAGTCTCAGCCTCATCCAGGTCACCAGCCACACGTGTGGTGGTGGTTCTCTCTGCTACATGGCTAGGACCACCAGAGGAGAACACTCCAGCAGTCCTTTGGCGTTTCATCAACCTATATTCTGGTGGTGTGGAAGATGGTGTAGAAGATGGTGTAGATTTAGGTTGGTTAAGGAGTGTTTGGGATTGTGATGGTTGGGTGTCAACGTTGGGAATAGGCATATCAACGCCCACATTAGATGTGTCAGCGGCAAAGGGATTTTGGTCTATTTGCATTTGGTCAGGTGAGGGTAAAGGTTCAGGGATAGGTTCAAGTTGTGGTTGAGGGTCAATATGAGGTTGGGGGTCTGGTTGGGGTTGTGCTGCTGCAATAACAGCAAGCATGGCTGGGGTTAATGGTAGGTCTCTATGAGGTGGTGAATTCATCTTGGTAAAAATAGCCTTCTTTTGTTCAGGGATCTTATAAAAGTCATTGTGATCCCTTGAACAATATCTTTGAGCATCAAAAACCATTTGCAGAAAACGGGGATAAGCTAAAGTCATTTTTGTCCCCTTGTTTTTACACATTCCTTCAAAAATCATTTTAGACCAATTATAATTTTGCCCTGTTGCAATACACACAATAGCAGATGCAATGGATCTATTGATCTCATTGTGTGCAGTACATTTGGGACTCAAACATTGAAGGAGAATGTGAATTAGGTACTTCCAGGCTGGGGGAAATTCCTGCTTATGGTACTTATTTAGAGTACCTTCATCAGGAATAGGGTATCCCAAAGCCCTAAGCCCTTGTTCTATTTCAGATATGGGAAGCATGGTTATACCATCAGCATCATTAAGATGCAAGGCCTGGCGTACCAAGGCCTCAGTAACCACCCAAGGTCTCCCATGTACAATAGAATTCAATGTTGTCACTCCATTAACTGTTGAGGAACTGACAGTGTTCCAAAACTGTTTAATGTGTGTGACTGGAATGAGTGGTGCATGAGAAAGAGCATACCTTAATGGGGATGCATTCAAATACGCCACCATCTGTGTGTATTCAGGGAACAAAGTATTATCAGCAACAAGATAAGCAATCATGTTGTGTTGAGACTTGAACCCCAAATCCAATTCTGCTGAGTTAAATCTTGGTGCCATTGATGAAAGCTGTTAAGTTGATGTATAAAAGATGAAGGTTGATAAGAGAAAAGTGTTAGACAAGAATTATAGATACCCTGTTTAAAATAGGAGCCAAATTTATAGGAGTGGATGAATGCACGTGATTGGCCCAAAAATAGGCAAAGATTTTCAAAAATCAATCATGAAAATATTGAAAAAGTTTATAAGTTATCTCATGCATTAAATGAAAGTAACAACTCCTAAAAATACGGCTTGAAAATATGTCAAAAAGTTACAACTGGGTAGGTCCCATTGTTTGTCAACGGTCAAATATAACCCATCAACGCCCAACGGCTATAATCCTGTCAACGTTCGCCTAAAGCCATGTCAGCGTCCATTTTGGTCACAACAACGCTTGGAAAAATCTTGTCAGCGTCCAAAAATAAAATTGTTTTAAAAAGTGAAAAATGACCTTAACAAGTAATTTATCCTAGAGAAGATAACCAAAAGCTGATAATTATCATAGGGCGGCAAGCACTGTCCAGTTATGCACACTTGCATAAGCAAGATAGACATAACAGTCCTCTAGTGTCCCTTGCTAACCAAAATTCTTAACAACCAAGTTACCTCATAAAATCCTTGTTACTCCCAGGTAAAACCCATATCAAAAGGATTCCCAAGCCTCCCATCAGACCATAACCAATTCTAAGTCAAAAATGTCTTGGCAGCATGCAAAGTTGATATACTATGCATGCTACAGTGCCTCATGGTTTAGTAAAACTAACCCATACTCACCAGTGGACACAATCTAGAATTGTGATGAGAGTATTCTAAGAATACCCAAGAGTCCTAAAGGTTCCTTAAACCTCCCCTTAAACTATGATACATGAGTTCTCAAAACATATATATGAACATTAAAAATTTATGTCAAGATAGGAATATAAATATTCCAACCATCATCCATAAACAAAACATGTCCAAATAGCTCTTCAAAGATCCATAAGCAACTTTGTATCCAATGGCATAAAGCTACCATTACCTGCATATTTAGATGAAAAACCACAAAACTAACATTTGTTGCTGACAGCGTCCCGACAACACTTATCAGCGTTGAAGGAACTCTTGTCAGCGTTAGACAATAATATCTCCAACAATGGCAAAATAACACTTGACAGCGTTGCATTTACCTTTGTCAGTGTTAGAAAAATAATGTGGAAAATCTAAATCATCACAAAGACCAATAACAATGCTTTATCCTGTACATACTTTTACAAAAATGTTCCAAAACACATATTAAGTGAGATTAACCATTCCAATATTTGTTACCAAATATTGAAATCTTCCAGCATCAAAAGGTTTAGTTAATAAATCAGCTACATTATCTTCAGTATCTACCCTATCTGGTTGTATTAAACCTTTCTCAAAGCAATCTCTTATAAAATGATGTCTAATTTCTATGTGTTTGGTTTTAGAATGATGTACAGGATTTTTAATAATGCATAAAGTACTGTTATTGTCTACAAAAATCTTGGTATGCATAAAATTATACCCATAATCCAACAGCTGGTTCTGAATCCATAAGACTTGTCCACAACAAGCAGCTGCAGCAACATATTCTGCTTCAGTTGTAGAGTTTGCCACCACTGTTTGTTTCTTGCATTGCCAAGATATTAATCTGCTCCCAAGAAATTGGCATCCACCAGTTGTGGATTTCCTATCAAACTTGTCACCACCATAATCACTGTCTGAATATGCAATAAGGTCCAAAGGAGAATCTTTTGGGTACCATAATCCAAGATCTGGATAACATCTTAAGTACCTAAAAATTCTCTTCACAGCAAAAAGGTGACATTCTTTGGGAGTCACTTGATGGCGTGCACATGCACACACAGCAAACATGATGTCAGGTCTTGAGGCTGTAAGATACATCAATGATCCAATCATTGATCTATAGTGCCTAACATCCACATCCTTTCCAGCTCCAATTTTTCCCCAAGGGTATTGTCTATCCATAGGAGTGGAAGCCTCCTTCTCATGTGGAGAAAAACCATATTTCTTCAAGATTTCTGCTACATACTTGTCTTGGGAGATGAAGATACCATCTTCTTTCTGCTGAACTTGTAAACCTAGAAAGAAGTTCATCTCACCCATTGCACTCATCTTGAATTTATCTGTCATGAGCTTGGAAAAATCCTCACTCATTTTTGGATCAGTAGACCCAAAAATGATGTCATCAACATAGACCTGCACCAGCAACACATGTTTTCCTTTCTTCTTTGTAAATAGTGTCTGATCTATGGTGCCCCTTTTGAAACCATTTTCCACCAAGTAGGTGGACAATGTACCATACCATGCTCTTGGGGCTTGATGAAGGCCATACATTGCCTTCTTTACTCTATAAACCTTGTCTGGATTCTCAGGATCTTCAAAACCAGGAGGCTGCATTACATAAACCTCCTCAACAATTGTGCCATAGAGGAAAGCACTCTTCACATCCATTTGATAAACAGTAAAATTCATGCAAGAAGCATAAGCTAAGAAAATTCTGATAGCTTCAATTCTTGCAACTGGAGCAAAGACTTCTTCATAATCTATGCCTTCCTCTTGAGTATAACCCTGAGCTACCAAACGTGCCTTGTTTCTGACCACAATGCCTCTTTTATCTTTCTTGTTCCTTAGAACCCATCTTGTCCCAATTGGTCTCACATACCTAGGACAATCAACCAGCTCCCAAACATCCTGTATAGCAAATTGGTGAAGCTCATCCTGCATTGCTTCCACCCAACTTGGTTCTTTGAGAGCATCAAAAATCTTCTTGGGTTCTTCCTGTGACAGAAAACAGGCAAACAAACATGCTTGTACAAGAGGGGTATCAACCTTCTTGTGTATATTGGCAATAAACCCACCAAGACCTTGATGGGATCTTCTTGTCTGAACTGGAGCCATAACATCACCAATGATTTGAGATGTGGGGTGATCCTTTGCTGTGGAAGTGAGAACTCCTCCTTCAAAAAGTCTGGTGTCCTCAATTTCACGCTCCATGTTGCCAATATCTTCTTCAGATTCTTCTTGATCAACAGGAATCTCTTCATGGACATTGGAAGGTCCACCTTGTTCAAAATGAGAAGAGAAAAGCTGTGTAAAGGTGTCTCCAAAGTCTGATCCTTGTTTGTCAGCGTTTGGGCTAACAACGCTTGAACTGGTGTTGTCAGCGTTGGAGCCATCAGCGTCTGAATTGGTCGTGTCAGCGCTTGATTTCCCTTTGTCAGCGCCTGAAGAATCATGCATGTTTGTACTTGGTGGTATTTGAACACCACCATTATCTTTCCTTGCAGCAGTAGCAGCAGCATAATACTCATCTGTCCATATAGGAAGTGTAACAAATTCTTGTGTGGGAGATGATTCAACTGCTGGTGGTCCATCCTCCTTAGCAACCTGTATACCTGAAACATTACCAATTCTCTTTTCCAAAACACTTGAAGTTACCTTCACAATGTCTGGATCAGTAACAGGCATATAATTTAAAGCTCTAGATAAAGGTTCTAAGTCAAACAACCAATTTGGACCACTCTCAGGATCACTAGGTTTACTTTCTAAAAACCTAACATGTACCTTTTCAAGTATCCGTTTTTCCTTTTTAATGTAAACCCTATATCCTTTACTCTGCACTGAATAACCCATGAAGTAGCCTTCATCACCTTTTGAATCAAATTTACCTAGGGCCTCACTAGTTTCTAAAACAACTACATGACATCCAAAAGGCTTTAGAAAACCAATATTTGGCTTCCTTCCCCAAAGTAATTCATAAGGTGTCTTATTATGTATCTTGTTGACCAATGCCCTATTCTGAACATAACAAGCTGTGTTAACAGCTTCAGCCCAAAAGGCTATAGGAAAGTGGGCATCGGCCAACATGGTTCTGGCTGCTTCAATAAGGGTCCTATTCTTTCTCTCAGCAACCCCATTTTGTTGTGGGGTTCTAGCTATACTAAACTGCCTAGTAATCCCTTTCTTGGCACAAAAATCATCTAACAACTGATTTCTAAACTCACCCCCATTGTCACTTCTAATAATTTTGACCTCATTACCATTTTTCTTTTCAATTTGGGTAATGAAATTAATCAGACTTAGGGCAGTTTCACTTTTCTTGGCTAAAAAGAAAGTCCATGTAAACCTGGAGTAATCATCAGTAATGACAAAACAATATGATTTACCCTTCAAACTTTCTATATTAGTTGGACCAAAGAGGTCCATATGCAATAAGTGAAGGGGTTTAGAACTAGAGTGCACCTGTTTAGACCTGAATGAGACCTTGTGCTGCTTGCCCTTAAGGCATGCAACACAAGAGTGGTCATTGTGGAAAGCCTTTTCAGGCAAACCATCAACTAAACCAAGCCTCACAAGCCTATTAATATTCTTAAAGTTTATGTGCCCTAGTCTCCTGTGCCAAAGATTACTTTCATCTACTGAGGCTTTAGCATACAGACATGACATTTTATTATTTATCTTAATCCCATTAAGATTCACATTATATATGTCTTTATGCCTTGGTGTTCTAAAATCTATGTATTTCTCCTCAGGGAGCTTATAATCTTTGCTTAACACCAAGCACTCAGTATCTGTGAAAAGAACCTTATTTTTGTTATCACACACTTGTGATACACTAAACAAATTATAATCCAGGTCTTTCACCAAGAAGACATTATCAAACCTTAGATTGTTGGTGACAAGGGTTCCTTTTCCTGTGATTGTGCCGTAGCCACCTCCAAAGTATACCTTATCACCATCTTGAATAGGAGAGAAATTGGTCAGATAGTCTTCCTTTCCAGTCATGTGCCTTGAGCATCCACTATCCCAGTATCCATAGTCATTGATCTTCTTCTGAATGCCCTGCACATAAAGAAAACATATTAGTTTTCTTTGGGAACCCAAGCCTTGGAAGACTTGGATTCATTTGGTTGTTCAACAAGAACAGACTTGGTTCTCATAACAACCCCATTTTCATCCCTGTTTGAATGAAATTCCTAGTTAACCCCAATTGGTGTTGACAATGCCTTAGAAATATAATGAAACCTGTTGCATGTCATAGAAATACCAGTATTATTAGGGTTCTGGTCTTGTTTTGGTCTCCATGTTAAGCTAGTAGAAGCTTTAGACCTATTTCCCTGTGGCTGCAAATACCTAGGTTTAGCAGTGTGTCTGTCAGCGCTGAAATTACTCCTGTCAGCGCCCCGATTGCTCTTATCAGCGTTGAACCTAGGGTTTGCTACAGGAACCCATTGCCTATTTGACCAAGTATTTGACTTTTGAAAAGGTCTTAGGCCTTGTGTGTTAGACCCTCTAGAAAAGAATGGGGCTGGTCTAACGACTTGTGAACTCTTGTTCACAAAGGTATTGGGTCTGACAGTGTTTGACCTATGTTGACTTTTGTCAGCGCTGAAATGGTTCCTATCAGCGTTGACATTGGAAGCGTTGACACATTTGTAGGCCAAATGTGAAAAGCTCCCACATGAGTAACAAGCTTTTCTAGACATAGTCTTAGGTCTAGAAGCAAAGAAACCTGTTCCATGGTTACTAACTTGGCTTTTTGGTGACCTAGAATTTCTATACATTTCTGCATATTTAACACTAGGTTTTCTAACATTTTGTGGGCCAAGGTCAACAGGTTTGCCAGTGGTAGGGTGTGTGATCTTAATAGGTTTAGGATCATCAATTGGTTTTGTGATTGGTGTGGGCTCATTTGGACTTTCACACAATAACCCTCCCTTAACAAACAAAGTGTGGTTAGCTTTCTTCCACTCTTCTAGGTCAGTCAGCTTTTGCTGATATTCCTCAACTGGGGAAGTCACTCTAGGTGGAGGAATGAACTCCTCCTCTTGGCATTCTGGCAAGCCAGTCCAAGATAAGTCCTTTGATTGGACACCATAGAAATCCCCAGCTGGTGGTGGAACAACAGTATAATTATTCATCCCAATCCCACTCATATCCTTAGAGTCTCTTTGTTTACTAACACACTCTCCTAGGGTTTGTGTGGCCTTATCAAACCTCTGGATTTTAAGACTCACATTATCTTTATTTTTGTTAGCCTCCTCTAACTGAGCTATCAAATCAAGATTAACCCTATTTACTATATCTTGCACATCTTTACTCTGAAATAACTCATGTTTTAAGATGTTTATTTGATCTTTTAAATCAAACTCCATTTTCTTATACTCAGATACTGTCTTTTCTGTTTGGGTTAGAGCAATTTGATAGTTAGATACTTTGCATCTTTCAGTACTTGCCTCATCTAATAATTTAACTATCTCTTGTTTTAATTTTTCAGTATTTAAATGACAACCCTTAGAACAGAAAGCATCATCATATACCTCATTGTCTGATGAAGAGGAGGAGTGTGCCATGAGAGCATATTCAGCATGCTCTTCTTTAACTTCAGCAACCAAAGCTCTGTCCTCTTCCTCATTCTTAGCCATCCAACTCCAATCCCATTCTCCAACGCCATCAATTTGTTGAACAGCAACCATGGCCTTGGGATCTGGGTTCTTAATCATTTGGCTAGAAGGCTTCCCAGCATCAGATCTCCTTGGAGATCTACATTCCCTCATAAAGTGCCCCATCCTATGACAGTTGTAGCACTCCACCTTGGACTTGTCAAAGCCAGCAACATCCTTAGCATTAAAGGTCATCTTCTTCTTGAACCTTTTATTGAACCTGTTTGCTCTTAAACTTACAAGAGCCATAGTCCACTTGATGTCCATCACTTCCAATTGTTCATCACTTATCTGCTCAAGATCTTCATAAGTAATCCTTGAATCACTAGGCAAGGAAGCAATGAACGCACACACAGTATCAAGATCAAAACCAGCAGGTTTAATTCTATCAGCGCCATGATTGTGTGTGTCAGCGCTTGAGTACAAAGCGTTGACAGGATATGATCCAGCGCTGACAGATTGACATCCAGCGCTGACACCTTGAGATCCAGTTGCTGAATGTCCATAGAAGTTCATGGAATCAAATTGGCCTTCACTTTGTGAAAAGAAAGCCATGTTGCTGCTGGAAGATTTGTTATCACTCTCCAATTGCCATTCATTCTCCAACAGTCTTAGTTTGTTGAAGATGTCATCAAACCTGGAAGTCTTGTGGGTGTTATTGACAAGAATAGATCTTGTCTCAATCTTCCATACATCACCAAGGCTTTTGAGAAAAGTAGCATTTAATTCAGGGTCATCAATCTGTTTTCCCATGAAGGAAAGTTGACTTGTGATGTCAAGAAGTCTACTTCTCACACTGCTGAGATTCTCATTAGGTTGAGCTTTAAAGACAGCATACTCATGCAAGAGTTGCTTCTTCTTTTCTTCTTTTGTGTCAGCATTGCCACCATGTGCTACTTCAAGAGCTTCCCAAAGCTCTTTTGCAGACTCAAAACGTTTGTACTTATGCTGATTCTCATGACCTAGAGCATGTTTCAAGATGTTCAAAATTTTCATGTCCACCCTCTTCTTGGCTATATCTTCAACAGCTACCGCTCTCCCATCATCAGGCTTTTCCACTTTATCAGCTTCAGGACAATTAGGAACAGTTGTCCTTGCGGCAATTGCAGCAGTAATCTTTGCTGCTTTATCGAATGTGTTCCCATATTCGATAATTTCCCAAAGAGTGTAGTCATGAATAGCTATGTATTGCTCAAAATTGGACTTCCAGAGTTCAAAGTTCCTGGCATCAAACATGGGAATTTTGATACTGGGGTTTGAGAAGTTGTTTTGAAGCAAAGCAGGAGGTTGATTTGTGCCAGACATGATGTTTTTAGGGTTTTGAGAATTTTAGGGTTTTTAGGGTTTGGTGTTTTAGGGTTCTGCGTTACTTAAAGATCAAAAGTTTCTCAACAAGCTCTGATACCACTTGTTGATCCCAAACTTAGATCGATTAAGCTTTGTGTATACGAGATTAGATCAAGTACTACACGTAGAGAAACCTTTGCTTATGAATAAAGTAACAAAGTGTTATGCGGAATTAACACTTGATCTAAAACACAATGATGTTAAACAAACTTTCACTTGTATTAGAATAATCGTGTTGATTACAATGAAAGGTTTAACTTGCGAATACTATGAAAACTGATATTTTAACATTAACCTAAAAGATCTTTTTTTATAGAACAAGAAGTCTTGTACAATAAGCTACGAATCAACTATTCTAGGTAAAGATAAACATAGAAAATACATTGTCGTTTCTATCCTTACTAGAAGTAATCTAGAATATAATAAACGTGTAGCTCACATCTTTCATCAGTGCTGGTCTTCAATCTGTCAACGCTTGACTTTATCTTGTCAACGCTTATGCTGTCAGCGCTCACTTTGCTCTTGTCAACGCTTAAGTTGTTCTTGTCAGCGTTCAAGTGTTCTGGCCTAGATTTATTCCCAACACGAATTGATGGAAATTAAATGAAGATATTTACAATAATTGATGTTAGATGAAGGATGAGTGAAACCTTGTCTTGAAACCAATTAATTAGAGTGATTTGAAGATTTTCAAAACTTGTTAATGGAGGTTTTGTGAAGAACCCGTCGCCATAATGAAAAAGAAAGAGTGGGGTTTCTTTTGAAAAATGTTATTTTAATAAAAAAAAACCTGATTATTTTATCCTCAGTGGCCTACGGTTCGATATTGATAAGGAACCGCACCTTTAAATGGTGACAAATAAAGAACCGCCAGTAGAGGATGGTTTTAAAGCAAGAGTATGAAAGAAATTTCTGATACCAAGTTTTTCTAAAATACTTAAAATATATATCAAGTCTTTTGGAAATCATTGGACCACTCTGTGACTAGGTTATAATGCCTTAATGATGGATTACGAGTTAAATCAAAATCGAATAAGACCGATACGGAAAAACGACTACTCGTAAGAAAAAAGAAAGAAGAGAGAAACCAATAGGAGTGAATCAAGGCTAAATTCAATGCTCAAGAGATGAGTGAATATCTTCAAGTTGTAGAAACGAAGAGCTTGTGTCATCTATAATGGTTTAAGACGTGCCTTTCCGGCGTAAGTCTAAACAACTTTGGTAATGAACTATACCAAGAAATTTTGTTATAAAGAGTAAGATCACTTTCAAGTAATAATCTTAAACTTTTACAAAATATGAGCAAGACTATAGATTCACTTTTTCTCCCACGTGATCGGACAAATATCATTGCTTAGGATTACAATGACAATATCCTTGGAATATTTCAATTTCAAATGTGTAAAATCCTAAATAAAACTTATGATGTAGTTTGGTATCTCAAAGGATTAATCATTCATCTTAGAGATGAGCTCAATTGCACATATTACACATGATTTAGGGCCTACTAACCGTATAAGTTGCAAACCATACAAATCATGCTTGATAGTTTAAGCTACTACTAACTCACACTCCAACACCAAGTGATTCAAGTATCCAAGACCATGAAGGTTTGAGAGGGTGAAAGAATAGAATCACATACCACAAACAATTGTCAAGGCAAGAAAGCCAAGAACAAACAAATAGTCAAGTAATGATCAATAGGGCGTGTTGAAGGACGAAAACGTACCTTAGCCGCAAAGTACATCCCAAGTCTTTTTATGGACCAATGCAACACCCAAACTTGACTAAAGTCCATACTAAGTCTTCAAGGACTAGTATCACTTACACCAATATTGATATCATCATCCTATGATGTTGGAGATCAAAGGAGATGAGTCTTCTACAAGTGAAAGTGGCTCAATCCATAATCAACTTAATGATTAGTCTTCATGAGTACCTACACAAAGAAAGATGCAAACTAGTAGATACATTTCAAGAGTAAATCTAAATGCATATAAACTACAAATCAAGATAGGATGCAATATTACCAATTAAAAGGTCTATTTATATTGAAAAAATAGTTTTGACCAAAGAGAAACTTTAGTACAACGAACCCTTTTAATTTGAGGAGACAATGGATCGATCCAAGCTTTAAAGCACAATATACATCAAAGATCTTGAGTGACCATCTCTCTGATAGAATTTGTAGAAACTAGAATGGGGGGTGAATAGTTTCTCTTGGTTAGGGACCTAATTAAAAATCCTTTCAATTAGGTTTGTCCCAAAATTACCTTTTACTTGAAAACTAGTTTCAGAGTTGTTAGGTTCAATTCTAATGCATTAACAATATCTAGTGACGATGAACTGCAATGTAAGAATTAAAGCATTAGTAAAGAGTAAGGAAAGAAACAACCTAAGGTACGACATCAAGATTCATAGTGGTTCGGAAACGAAGCTCTCTCTTCATTCCTAACTTCTCGAGTACACCTTACTCGAGATTTCCACTATATCCACAAGCTCCCTTCTTGGCGGAGAAAACCTTACAACCCACTACATTATTTTCCGACACTAAGATAAATGTCGAGACCTAATCCTAGCTAGGACCAATCTACACACGTAGCCTACTTTACCAAGCTAGGACCAATCTACACACGTAGCCTACTTTACCATTTTCCAACATACGGCTAGATGTCGAAATCTAGAACCAATCTTCGTCGCCCATCTTCTTTTTTGACACAAGGCTAGATGCCGAGTCCTAATCGAAAGCTAGAACCAATCTTCACAACTCTTCACTTTCAAATTTAGTGAGAACTCACAAGACACATACACACATCACTTTGTAGTTTAGTGAGAACTAACACACAACACTTATTAAAACTAAAAGACACATATCCAAGTATACATATGTAACTTGGATCTACACAATATAAATCCAAGTATACACATATACAATGGATTTACACAAGACTAATCCAAGTATTCACAAATACCTTGGATCAAAACAACACTAATCCAAGTATACACAAATACATTGTATTTACACAAGACTCAATTTAAAATGATGAACATGACTACATCTAAGGAAGGATGATCTTCATCAAAGCTTCGTCTTTAATCACATCACAAATGTGTGAGTGATCTTCTCTTTGGACAAGTAAAGAAGAGGATCAAGAGGGTAATCATAAGTAAACATACTTTACAAATTAAGTGATCATTTACTAATGATTGAAGAACATAGAAAGAAGATAAGAATAAGAAATATTTGTCTAAAAAGGTTCTTGGAATATGAAAATATGATCCACTATTTATAGGAGACAAAAACCTACAGCTCTCTGGGCATAGTTCGTTATTTAGCATGCGGTTCATTATCAATAAAGAACCGCATAGCTATTTAAGGAACCGCTCAGAGTAGACTACGCTTCTTTTTGTCTTTTATTGGGGAAATGTTATCTGAGGTAGATCTTACCTTTAAAAGATATTCCTATGGCATTTGGAATATGTCATATTCAAATTTTTATTTTCCATTCTAATAAAACATTTTCTTAAAAATGATGTTTATTAAAATCTTTTGTCACATTTGTCAAAATGTGAGATTTAAGGTTAATCACTTTCTATGATCACTAAACATAATTAAAATATGTTTGTGTAAGACTTAAATGTTTATTACCTTGATGATAGTGTTTGTCAAATAAATCGTATTTTGATTATCTTTGACGATAAATGTCTTTATACTTTGTCGTGATCAAAACTAAGAAAGATTAGTTAACACAAATAATGTTTTTAGGCATTAGTCGCATTAACAAACTCTATTAGGAAACTCATAATCTACAAAACCTGGAGGTTGTGAAACATATACCTCCTTTTTAATAGTGTCATATAAGAATGCACTCTTGACATCCATATGGCTTCAATCCTTGCCACTGGTGCAAAAACCCCCATCATAGTCTATATCTTCTTCCTGTCTATAGCCTTGGGAAACAGGTCTTGCCTTGTTCCTGACTACAACACCTCTTTCATCCTTTTTTATTCCTGAAAACCCATATGGTGCCAATAACTCTTTTACCAGATGGTAAATTAACAAGTGTCCAAACCTTTTGTAGTTCAAATTGCATGATCTCCTCTTGCATAGCATCAACCCAACTTTCATCTCCAAGAGCCTGTGAAATGTTCTTGGGCTCTGTCTGTGATAAAAAGCAAGCAAACAAACAGTGTTGAGTATCTTTATGATTTGTTCTTTGTTGTTGATTGACATAACTGACAAGTGTATGGGCTTCATTGCTATCTTTAGTTTGTCTTCTAGTCTGAACAACTGATTTGGGATCACCAATAATTTGATTTATAGAATGACTAGTGTTAACTCTATGAGTGGGAATAGAACTGACTGGAATTGTGGATTCCATTTTATTAAAATCAATTTTTGAACCTTCCTTATTATAGGAATACTTAGAGAAGATTCCTTCCTTTGGACTAGCCTATATATCTTCATCATCCATAAACTGAATAATATCTTCTAATGAATCAGAAGTACTTGATGAAGTTTGCTTAGCAGTACTTGGATGTGAGGTACCGCTAGTATGTGAATGTACCGCTGATCCTTGTGATTACAAAGGTTCTTCTCTTCCAAGCTCAGCTTCAGTTGTAGCTTTCTTTTCTTAATCCATAAGCCTCTAAAGTTCATCATGAGAGACTTGATTAACTCTTGGTATTACTGGTTTCTTCTAATTTAGGCTAGAAAATGTAGGTGAAGCAGGAGGTAAGACTGGCACAAAGATATTTGCATCCCCGTCATCCTCAGAGTCTGAGGAAGGTGACTCTTGCTCTTATGTACTTGTGCTAGTGGTAGCTTCTTCTGAACTTGCATTGTTAGTTTGACAGTCTACTTGCATAGGATAGTAATTCATATAATTAGTTAGCTAATCTTGATCAAACATCCAAGCATATCCTATTCCTGGCACATTTGGTTTATTCTCCAAGAAATTGACATGGGCATTTTCTACTACCATTCCTGATGCTAAATTGTAGACCCTATATGCTCTACTTTGCACTAAATATCCAACTAAATAACCTGAATCAGACTTTCCATCAAACTTTCCTAAATGATCAAGAGTATTTAAAATAGAAAAATGACACCCAAATGGTCTCATATAGCTTATGGTTGGCTTAATACCAGTCAAAAGCTCATAAGGAGTTTTGTTATGGGGCTTAGTTACTAAAACTCTATTTAGCACATAACATGTTGTGTTGATTGCCTTTGCCCAAAAAGTATTAGGCAAAAGAGAATCAGCTAACATAGTTCTAGCAGCCTCAGTCAATGTCCTATTTTTCCTCTCAGCTACTCCATTTTGTTGTGGAGTTCTAGGGTTACTAAACTGTGTCTTGATCCCCTTAGACCTACAGAAGTCATCAAAATCAGCATTCTTGAATTTTTTCCCATTATCTGTTCTAATGATCATTACATGTTTAGTGAAATGTTTTTCAACTAATGTGACAGTCTTTAAGCAATTCATTGGTTTCACTTTTATGAGCCATAAAGAAAACCCAACTAAACCTACTAAAATCATCAGTTATAACTAAATAAAAGGTCTTATAACTAATACTTCTAACATAAAATGGTCCAAAAAGGCCCATATGCAAGATTTGCTAGGGTTTAGTCACTGAGTTGATAGTCTTGGTCTTACAAGAGGCTCTGTGTTGCTTACCTTTTTGACAAGCAACACATGTAAGGTCATTTTGAAAAGACTTGGAAGGGAGTCCTCTCACAAGATTTCCCTTTACAAGTTTATTAATATTTTTAAAGTTAACATGACCTAACCTCCTATGCCATAAGTTAGACTCATCAACAGAAGCATTAGCCAATAAACATGTAATACCACCTGTTGGAAAAATAGTATGGAGATTGAAAGTGTACATGTTTTCCTGCCTTGGAACCTTCAGCAAGATCTGAGACTCTTTAGGCATCTCAAAATTTGGAGAAACCACAATGCAGTATGTATTGATAAGTAGTACCTTGTTCTTTTTGTTACACGTCTGTGATACACAAAAGAGATTGAAGTCATTCAACTCCTTCACAAATAACACTTCTTCAAACTCCAATTTTCCTTTGTATCTTTCCTTTTCTAGATATTCTACTTTTACTCCACCAAAAGCAACCGGATCACCTCTGAATTCTTCAAACTCAGCTAGATAATCTTTATTCCATGTCGTGTGCCTTGATCATCCGTTATCCACTAATCCTTTATCTTTCAGTTCATTGATTAGATGCTCCTACACAAATGAAAAACATATTAGTTGTCAACAGGGACCCAAGCCACATTAGGCTTGGATCTGGTGGGACCAACATACTTAAGTGTTTGATAAGTGGTTTTTCCTATAAGACTACAAACACTCTTAAATTTCATGGTTCTGGAAGGAAAATCAAAGATACAAGGAGGGGTAATGTCTTTGGTCTTCTAAATAGATCCATGTACTGCTTTTGCATCAACAGTACTTGATTTTTGCCCTTTTGGAACCCACATTTGTACTGGATTAGGTTTCTGAGCATTGAACTTTTTTCCATACATCCTAGTGATGTCAAACAAGTTCCTCAAAGGAGTGTGAGACTTAGGATTTCTAGACTTTAGACTAGTGGTACTTGTCGAGATTCACCTCGATAGTACTAGACCAGTTTTCATATGTACTACTCTAGGAACAAAGCTATTGGCATGAGTTTAAGTGTTTTTAGTGGTGTCATTCCTTTTATTCACCCTTTGTGCATAACCCCACGTAGGTTTGACATTCCCTTGTCCCATATTCCCTTTGCCTTGTGCACTTTTACCCTGTGCACCTTTCTTCATATTTCCCATTGTGACTCTTCTAGTAGCTTGTTGTCTAGCAGTTTTATCCTCATGCACAGTACAATCTTTGATAAAATGATTTAAGCTACCACACATAAAACATTCTCTTCTTTTCAAAGCACATCCAAAAGGTAAGTCTGTCCTAATATTTTCAAAACGTAAGCCACTCCTCTTAATATTACCATGATGATTTGGATCAATATCCATTGCCTTCCTAGGAGTTTTTACCTTCTTAGGTGCAAAACTAGGTGGAGACACATATCCTTCAGGCACAAACGTGCCCATTAAAGGTGGATATACAACCTTTTTGTCACAATAGGTTCTCCTTGGGTCAATATACTAGAGTTAGAGGTGCAAGAGGTGTAGTTACTAGAGTCAGAATCTAAATCACTTAATATTTTTCCATAGATTGATTTTGACTCGTCTAGCTCTACACTTTTGTCATTATTTGGAGGCATATATATTCCTGATAATGGTGGAGGAACAAATTTCATTCCTTCAACATACCTATCATTCTCAAGAACATTCTTTGAATCACTACTAGAGCCATCAAAGATAACTTTTAACAAATATTTTTCACATAATACTTGACATGGTTGTTCATCTAAATAACCCAACCCCGTTTTCTCATAATAACCCATTTTGGGTATTAATTAGCTTTCCAATTCCTTTTGAAGAATTTAGCCAATTATTAATAGTTTCTCTTTCATTAGATAAATTAGCTTTTAAAACAACATTTTCTGCTGATACATTTAAAAGTTGTCTTTCATAGGCGTGAATATCTATCTTTTTCTTTCATCTGAAGAGACAAAATTCTAATTTTCTCTTCGTAGTTTTCTTGAGCCTTTTGATATAAAACTATATTGTTATCTATCTTACTAACACCCTATTTATAAGCATTAACTTCTATAGTGCATGTGTTAACCTTTTGATATTATTCTTCTAGTTCTAATTTAAGACTATTAAACTTAAGAACACAATCTTTAGAACATGGGTGTACGTCACTGACTTCTTGAGAGAGAGCCATTAGACCATGTTCTTCCTCTTCATGTGCTTGAGCCCAGTTTACTGTCCCGTCAATTGATATCATGGCCTTGGAACCTTTTGTACTCCATGGACTTCTTTTATCACCTTTTGGAACACTTTCAACAGTCTTGGTGCTAGTTTTGATCTTGTCCTTGGACTTCTGGTTGCTTCCTTCAGCTTTATCCATTTTGCACTCCTTGGCAAAATGTCCAAGCTTTCCACAGTTGTAGCATTTTACCTTTGACTTGTCGTATCCTAATGGCTCCGTAGGATCAACAGACATAGTCCTTCCTGTCCTTTTGTAGAGCCTGTTGGATCTGACATATATCATAGTTGCTTGTCACCTTAGACCCATCTCTTATATGTCAGCATCATCCATTTGGAATAGATCATCAAGGGTTAACCTTGCTCTATTGTCTTGACAAAAAAAGAATGAGAAGGCTTCTTCATCATTCAGTAATGATTGAGGTCTTCCTTGTTTATTATGAGGCATGGATGGAATAATAGCAGTACTATGATAGTAAGTATTGTTAGTTGGGTTACTAGCAGTACCTTGAAAGTAAGTACCGTCAGTTGAGCTACTAGCGGTACCTGTTTAGTATGTACTGCTGGTTTCTTCTGACACAAAATCCAAGTTATGATTTGATGGAGTCACAACTACTTGTCCAGTTCCTCTTACATCAACCTCATAGACTCTGATATTGTTGTAGATATGATCAAATGGTGTGATATTAATATCATCTCTTGTGATAAAGTGCATGGCCATAGCTTTTCATTCTGGTAGAACTCTTCTTAAGAATTTAAGATTTGCTTCATCATTAGGAATAACTAATCCATTTGTTGCTAGCTGAATAAGCAACTTGCTAAATCTTCCATATCCTTTGTGGATACCTTCATTAATAGAGATTATGAAGCTATCAAACTCTTGTTTCAACACAGTTTTCTTCAACTTCTTAGATTTGTCGTTTCCTCCATATCTAAGTTTGAGTGCATTCCACATAGTGTTAGCATCTTTGTAATGATGAAAACTAGGTAGAATATCTTATGAGAGAACCATGGCTAAAGTGGTTCTATATTATCTCTCTCTGATGTCAGCTTGGATCTCAGCAGTTGTAATAGCAGGCGGAATTTATATTGTACCATTGATTACACTCAAAGCTAACATATTTATATGAGCGTATTCGTGGTGTTTATGCATATATTTGTATGATTATTATGAACATATGATACTTAATGAAGCTTATTTGCTATTGTAGGTTCATCAATGGTTACATCACGAGAAATGAAGAAAAGACGTGAATTGCAGGTGAAAAGATGAACAAGACATGAAAGTGTAGCTCTCATATGATAAATAATACAAAGATGAAGAGTCTTGGAAAGTTTGGAAGAAAGAAAGGTGGAAGAAACAAAGAAGAAGGACTAGAAGGAAAAGTATGGAAAATGGCTAAGTTGCCACCAGCAACACTTAGCTTGCCTCCATCAAACCAACCTTCATTTGCCACCAACATCAAAGTAGCATTCAGTTGCCACCGGCAAGCAAGTCCGTGCCACCGGAAAATCCACCATCAGTTGCCACCAGCATGTTGTTAGTCAAGTCTAGCAAAAGTCACATTAAACTATCTTCCACTTCTCCAAGTAAACTTAATCACTCCATAACATCCAAGTACTTATCATCTTCTCTTCATTACTTCATTCCATGGAACAATTACTCACCTTTGGCTCCAAGAAAACCACTTGGTGGCCAAGCATAATTCAAGTATAAACAAAACCCATGGGGTAGTGTTTATACATATCTCATCATTCCTTCAATCATCATCTATCCCATATTTCTGTGATTTTGATACCACCCCTCACCCTTGTGGTGAGGGGTGGAATTGATAGCCATGATCATATAATAAGCCATGGAAGAAGTAGAGAATGAAAACCATACACCATAAACAATTTAATCTCCAAAAATCCTTATTCCCAAACACCCCAAAAGGCTCTATACTCGCACCAAGAGGTTGATGTCCAAGAAGGTTATGGGTAGGACGAATTGTATATTGGTTGTTCTATTGGTTAGAATCATTTGGATACTTTGTAGCTAAGGATTCTAATGTTTGGTAACTTCTTCTTTATTATTCAATGTAGTTTATGTTCATGATTCATGGTGATTCTTGTGTTTAGTGATATTGTGAATATGTTGTGATACGTGTATTGTTTATATGATAACTTATGATATATGGATGTTTGGATTTTATTAGTGCTTGTCATTGGATTAAAGTGATAACATTATATTTGGTTGAATTAGAACTTGTTCTTGTTTATCAATTTGGTTAATCATTGTTGAGTCTATATGTCGAAATTATTCTCAACATGGTTGATGTCAATTCATTAATCGACAAATGATTTGGTCTTGTGCTTGTGAAGATTGTGCAAGAGACTTAATAAACATAACAAGTAATGGTTTAATCTAGATTATAGGTCGAAAGGAGTCTTTTGAATATATTGTTCTAATCAGCATTCAAGTAAATGGAACTTATCAAATCGATAACCAAGTCTATGGGTCGAAAGAATTCTTGTTGTTATTGGTTTAGGCATAAGGCTCATAAGTGACCACTTGATTGAGACTTATGTATATTTGATTTATAAAGCACTAGTGTCTTATTATTGGTTCTATGGGTCGAAAGGATTACCTTTAATATGTTTTCCAAACTATGCATCCATATGTCCATGTGATCATTTAACCATACATGTATGTCTTTTGTGTTTTTGCCTTTAACGATTCTCATGGTGGTGTGATCGTGACAATCATACTTACCATTGTTACAAACAACTACACTTGAGTATAACCAAGTCCCATGGGACGACCTTGACCTACCAACCTAATTGCAACATGACTAGAGTATACTTGCTCGAATTTGTGTTCCTAATTATATCGGTAATTCTTGTTATAAATTTAAACCCCAATGTGTGGAAAGATCGCATATCATGTTTTTGGCTTCTTGTCTAGGACTTGTATTTGCATTCTTTTAATATACCCGTACGAGCACATCAAGTTTTTGGCACCGCTTCCGGGGACTTGATAGTTTATACTCGCTTGTTAGTTTATTTGTTTGCTTGCTTGTTTCATTCTCATAATCCGGCATCGTCACCACCAAGTTTTTGGCGCCGCTGCCGGGGACTTGCTAGTTCATACTCTTGTGTTTGTTTGTTTGTTTGTTTCTTTGTTAGTTGGAATCTTTATCTTGTTGATTGCTTGCTTGCTTGTGTCCTTGTTTCTTGAATTGTTTGTGTTACCAATTTCTACATAACCCGAAAGAGTTGTTATACCCTATTTACCGGCATAGGGGGGACGAATTTCGCATAGGAGGAATTTGGTTGGTGGTTGATTACTCAATTGGAGGCTTTGAATTGCTCCAAATTCTAATGTTTGATTGCTCTAGCCCTTGACAAAGGTTAGAGCACCCTTTTCTCAAAACCTCTTAATTCTCATAAATTGCTTAAATGATCTTGGCACCAAATTCATGCTTTTAGTGTTGGTATTTCTCTCTTGTGTTCTATAAATGCTTGCTTCAATGATTTCTTCCTAAATGTGTCCCAAAGTGCTTGTTTCAAAAACCCAAAAACCTTGTCCCGAATCACTCTAGTTTATGACTAGAAGTACTTGACCACATGAATTTTTGTGTATGTTTGTGTTTTGTGAGTTTGTGTCTTGTTATGTGTCATGTGTATAAGTGTTTTTATGTCTTGTGTGCTTGCTTGATTGCTTGCTTGTTGCATTTCTCATTGTATGCATTTTTGTATTTTTCCTAGTTTAAGGGGGCGTTTGGATTCATCATTTTCTAACAATTTTGATCATTACAAAAATTATCCTTTAGTTGATATAAGTGGTATTTGATACCTTTAGTCATATTTGTTAAAATAAAAAATCAAAAAAATTGTTTTAAAAATAAATGGAAAATACATGAAAAATAAAAAAAGAGTTAGAAATCTAGTTTTTGTCATTTGTTTCATGTTATGTGTTAGATGTGCATTGTGTTGTGTCTTATTTTGTTTTTAGAATGTGATGTGCTAAGTGGTTTTACTAGTCTTGCTAGCTTATTAGTCTTTTCTTTTTATTTTTTTCTTATTTTTTGCTTTTTCATGCATATTGTGTTCTTAAGGGTGTGTTTGGATTAAGTTTTATCTCATATGTTTTAACCATTCTAATAAAAGTGTTTTTACAAAAAATTGTGTTAGTTTTTATGTTATAAGAAAGTTTGTAAAAAAAAATGTTGTTGCACTGGAGTAGTTGCCGCCGGCAAGACATGGCTGCCGGTCGGCAACTGACCCACTGTTTCCTCTTGCCGCCGGCACCATGACCTTGCCGGCCGGCAAGAGCCCCACTGTTTCACCTTGCCGTCGGCAACACCCCCATGCCGGCCGGCAAGGTTGTCAGACCCAAAAAAAAAATAAAAAATTTGCGTTGCCGGCGGTAAATGCCATTTGTCGGGAGGCAAATCATATTTTGTTATCATGTTGCCGGCGGCAACTATGCCTTGCCGGCGGCAACTGAAATATTCTGGAAAAAAAATTTCTTTTTATCTTCTTTTATTTGAATAGGCCTTCACCAAAACCATTCTTAATTGTGTTTTTAACTTGTTTAACATCCGTTAATCGAGTTTTAAACCAAGTCTTAATAAAGCTTATATCCCGCCCAACCGCCCCGTTTTAGTCATTTTGTGCCTTGTTTGTATTTTTATTCACTCTGGTTAATTCCTAAACCCCGTGGATAGAACCCGAAGTCTAGAAAACCATCCGGTTTAATAGATTTGATACAAAACCTCTATTATATGTTTTTGTTTCATTTAGTTAAAAAAAAATTAGTTTTTCTTGTTAGTTTTTGTTGAATCGTGTTATGTTTTACATGTTTAGATTGATTTTATTTGTCATATGTGTGATGTTTATATGCATAATGTTTGTTCTTGTTTGTGTTTGTTGTCTTGTGTGTTTGTTTCTTTTTGTTTGCGTGCATATGTGTGTGTGTTTGTGTTTGTTTAAGTTCATGTGGTTAATGTATGAACTTTGTGGGTGTGTTCGCTAGAAACCCTCACAAGACTACAACTCGTCCACTGGGGATACCGAGGGATTTAAAGGCTTGTTGCATATGCCAAATACAATCGTGTTGCCTACGAAAGTGTGCTTAATAAATTTAAGTGTTTTGTAGTTTAGTTTATTTTGCAGGTTCAATAAAGCTTATGGAAGATGGATTGATCGTGTTGATGGATTGTATGTTTATACGCTCATTGGAGATGAAATCACTTGATCTTCCTTAGTTTTCATCTTATCGTATGGAGATCAATTGCAATTTCATAGCCCGGGAAGTTTCGTTTCTCTTGGACTATTTATTTATTTTCCTCAGTTTTCACGCTTTGAAGTTTATTTTTAGGATTGAATCCAATCCCAAACTTAAGTGTGAGGGGAAATAAATGGGAAACGAAACCAATTTTAGTATCTAAATTTTTTGGGGCTAAAAAAAATATATATAAAAAAATAAAGAAAAAAGTTATAAAAAAAGAGGGAAAGTTGTATACTTGTTTGCCCTTAGGATCTAAATGTTTTCACACATTTGTATGTAGATATATTTCAATAATCATCCACATGGTGTAAAAAATAAAAAAAATAATTAAAAATAAAAAAAATAAAAAAATAAATTTTAGTGAGATCACACTTGTGTGATATAAGTGTATATGTGTGACAAAGAGGCAACCGTAGGAGTTATACCCAAAAAGCCTTTTACATTTTTCTTCTTACCTAGTTGCATCGATTAGCTAACCTTTCATATTAACCCTCTTGTTAGCACTCTCGTTTAGTGCTAGATACCCTTAGAACACCCGTTGAGCCATTCTTTTCATTTTTGTTAAATCCAATAAAAAATATCTAACCTTAAACCTTAGCCTAACCCTTGTCAAAGTCTAAATGGTGGGTTGCTAGTTGCTTGTATGGTGGATAGTTTTTGATGATTATTAGTTGCCACAATTCGCTATGTGTGTGTGTGTTATTCCAACAAAGATGGTGATTGATCACCTTCATATTTGTATTTTTTTTGTGGTGTGTGCTAAAGCGAAGTCTGAGGGGAGCATGTGTTGGATGTTAAAAAAATTGAAAAAAAAAGAGGAGGATGAAAAGTGAAAAAGAAAGAAAAAGAATAAGTCATCGAAAAAAAGTAAAAAAAAAGGTGTTGACAAAAATAGCCAATGAGCTATATTATGAAGATGAAGGAAGACAAAGTATGTATAGATATCGATTAGCCAATGTGCTAAGACGTGATATATATGTGTTGATTGTTATGTGTTGAATAAAGCTCGTAGCTATTATTATATTTGGGCTTGGGATATGTCCGGTAACTAGCAACATGGGACTTAGACTTTTAACTTGTATATTCGTGACACCTCCTATAAATATCCCATGTCTTATCCATACCCATTAACCCAAATCCTTAGCCTTGTAACCCGAATAAAAGTCCTCTTTAGATGTGTACAATTGGTGCTCATGCCATTTGATTTAGTTTCTTTGTAATTTGTAGATTTTCATCTTATTTTTCTAATCATTTTCATGCACCATGCGATAAATATTTTTCTTTTATTTGCTTGAGGACAAGCAACCTCTTAAGTGTGAGGGGGTTTGCACCTTTTGCGATTTCGTATATATATAAAAAAAACCCCAAAAATATTTTCTTTTACTTGCTTGAGGACAAGCAACCTCTTAAGTGTGAGGGTTTTGCACCTTTAGCCATTTTTTATAAAAAAACAAAAAGATTTTTCAATTTTTCATAGAATTTTTAAAATTTTTCTTTTCTTTTAGAACTTAGTTATTTTGTTAAACTTTAAATTTATTTTATTTGCTTGAGGGCAAGTAAAGTTTTTCTTTTCCTTGCTCGAGGACGAGCAAAACTTAAGTGTGAGGGGATTTGATAACGCTCAAATCTAACATATTTATATGAGCGTATTCGTGGTGTTTATGCATATATTTTTATGATTATTATGAACATATGATACTTAATGAAGCTTATTTGCTATTGTAGGTTCATCAATGGTTACATCATGAGAAATGAAGGAAAGACGTGAATTGGAGGTGAAAAGATGAAGGAGACATGAAAGTGTAGCTCTCGTATGATAAATAATACAAAGATGAAGAGTCTTGGAAAGTTTGGAAGAAAGAAAGGTGGAAGAAACAAAGAAGAAGTACTAGAAGGAAAAGTATGGAGAATGGCTAAGTTGCCACCAGAAACACTTAGCTTGCCTCCATCAAACCAACCTTCATTTGCCACCAACATCAAAGTAGCATTCAGTTGCCACCGGCAAGCAAGTCCGTGCCACCGGCAAATCCACCATCAGTTGCCACCAGCATGTTGTTAGTCAAGTCTAGCAAAAGTCACATTAAACATATCTGTTGATCCCAAACTTAGATCGATTTAGCATTATGTATACGATATTAGATCAAGTAATACACTTAGAGAAACCTTCGTATATGTATATGATAATCTAAGTGTTATGCGGAATTAACACTTAAACAAGAACACACAAGATGTAAACAAACTTTCACTTTGATTAATGATATAAAACTTGTTTACAATGAAAGTGTTTAACGTATAAAAACTTATATTGAACAATAACCTAAAGGTCTTCTTTTATAGACATAAGAAGCCTTGTACAATAATCTACGTATCAACTATTCTAGGTAAAGATAAATATAGAAAATACATTGTTGTTCCTATCTTTACTAGAAGTAATCTAGAACATAATAAACGCGTAGATCATATCCTTCCATCAGTGCTTGTCTTCAATGTGTCAACGCTTGACTTCTTCTTGTCAACGCTTGATCTGTCAGCGTTTGTTTTCTTCTTATCAACGCTGGTTTTACTCTTGTCAGCGCTCAAGTAGACTGGCTATAATTTATTCCCAACAATCCTCCCCTAAACTTGATATCTACTCTAGTAATCAAGTTTCTGAATAAACATTAAGAACTAGGAGGAATCTTACAACACTTATCATATTGGTAATAAATAAATCTGATCAAATCTTTGGCCACGTCACTTGAATAATCAATTTCCAGCTGTGTATTCTTCATCTTCTCCAAGACTTCCTTGGACATGAAATACTGACCATCTACAAGTAGATACTCAGCAAACTTTGTAGAACTCAAATAATAAACACCAGCAGCTGAATACAAACGCCATTGAAAACCACTAAGGTCATCTTCAAGATCCATCCAAATAGCAGGATCTTCATCTCTTGGTCCATACATTCTCTTGAATGTTGACCATAGTTTTATTGCATTGACTGAAGTGGGAGCATCAGTCTCATACTTAGCCTCTAACAACCTCCATAGGTCTACCAAGTCTTCTCTATCAAAACTTGCAAACAAAGATATAAGAGTGGTAAAAGTGTGAACCTCTTTTCCATACCTGCCAATCTTCCAAAACCCACATTCATCTTCTTCATAGCTTATAATAGGGTTTCTGGAATCAAGTGGTAACACTTGTACCATATCTGAAGCTTCTAATGGTGAGAGCTTGAGGCTCTTTCTTATAACAGCTTCACTTGGATTTAACCTATCCATATCTTTGGGAAACTCAAGAGGGACTCCCTTCTTCACAGGTCTGGGAACAATCATTGTCTTCTTAAGCTCCATTTCTTCTGCAAGTTCTTCTTTCCTTTCATCAGAAAGAAGTCTTAGAGTGTTTTCTTCCTGCACTCTTACCCTAATGGGATAAGCTTTGTACTCCAACTCTTCAAATGTCAATCCAATCAATTTCTTATAAGTCCACCCTGTTCCATGACATCTGAGTAGCATGCAGTACAACTCCCTTCTATCCCTTTTTAAATTTGAGAGAACATTGCTTGCTTTGTGTTTCAGAATGACCTTGCAATCCTTTTGTACTCTGAGAAGAATCTCCAAACCCCATATCTGGTCTGAAATAGTCAAATGTGGATTCTCCATACACCTATCTTCCCAAGCATGGTACATCTGAACAACTTCTGGCATGTCAAAATCTACCTGCAACTTCAACTCATTCAACTTTTCTTTTGCCAACTCATCACCATACTCAAGTCTTTCTGGTTGTTCTATGATCATAACACTTGATTCTGAACTGACTTCATCACTTCCTTCTTGCTCTTCTGAAGTGACAACAAAAGGTGATTCACCCACCTTTTTCCTTTCTTGTTCCACAATTTGTACAGCCAACATTCTATCAAATTCAATATGTGCTGCATTCTTTGGAACATCTACTTCTACCATAATACCCTTACCCTTATCTAATGGATCCAAGGTGGGTAAGGAAGATGGTAATACCTGTGAAGAAACATCTTTGATGATGGATGATGACTGGAATACATCAACCTCATCTGCAGGCCTGTCAACGCTCACTTTTGCTTTGTCAGCGCCCAAGTTACTCATGTCGGCGTTCAAATCTTGCTTGTCAACGCCCAAAGTACCTGTCTCAGTGCCTCTTGTAATTTCCTCCAACATGGCTGTAAATGACAAATTTAAGTTTGTAGGAGAGACTAGAGACGTATCAAAACCTGTCTATTTCTTCAAACTTGTTAGGGCCTTAGCAACACCCAAAGAATCACCATCATGAGAGCCCTTATCACTCACATTTATATGTTCATCCTCCCCTTTGGAAGATTCCTCCATCCCTCTCCTTGTGCTAGAATTTTCCAAAACAACAATCCTCTCCCTCAATTGCTTGAGTTCAAGGCCTTGTGTATTGACAATATGTACCAAGTCTGCATTTTGCTTTTGCAAGCTTATGCAGACAGCCATCAATTCCATCAAAGTCATTGGTTCCAATCTGACCTCTTCTAAAATGGGTATTTGACCTCCCAAGTTAGATTCATTGGGCATGGATGAGGTCTTAATGATGGTAGGACTGTCTTGGCCAGCTTCTAAGCCAGAACCCATAGTCCCAGCCTCATCCATAACACCAACCACACTTGTGGTGGTGGTTCTCTCTGCTACATGGTTAGGACCACTAGAGGAGAACACTCCAGTAGTCCTTTGGCGTTTTTGCAACCTATATTGTGTTGGGGGAGAAGAGGATGTGGATTGGGTGGATGTGGGTTGGTTAAGGGGTGTTTGGGTCTGTGAAGGATTGGTGTCAACGTTTGGAATAGACATGTCAATGCCAACATTTAATGTGTCAGCGTCGAAAGGTTCTTGGTCAAGTTGCATGTGTTGTGGTGAAGGTAAAGGTTCAGGTATTGGATCAAGGTGAGGTTGTGGGTATGGTTGGGGTTGTGCTGCTTCAATGACAGCAATCATAGTGAAGTTCTACGTGATCTTTGGCCTATTCTACATGATTGGATTAGATGGATTTAATGGATTGGATTGTTTAATAATATAAAGAAGATGAAGGGGAGAAGATGGAGTAGAGAGAGAAAGGAGAGAAAATATAAGAGTAGAGAGAGAAAGTAAAGATGAATATCAAATTATGAAAATGACCAACCCCTCCTAACATGCTAGGAGGGGATATGTATAGCCCACCCTACATGTGGGCTATATGTACTATACATTTACTAAGTCGATCAGGAGCCCATTACATAATTATCGTTGGAGCGACCGATCCTTCATAAATACGTAAAACGTATTTCCAACAATCTCCTCCTAAGGGAGGTCGCTCCAAGAGACAAAGTTCTAAATAGTCTATATCTCGTGATCTATGCTAACTAAGATGTGACCGAGACTTTATTGGGAAAAACGTATTTCCAACAATTTCCCCCTAAGGGAGGTCACATCTTTTTACAAAATCTTAAACCTAGCATCTATGCTTGAGTCTTCGATCTTGTTCTTGTGAATATGCTTGATGTGATCTTTGACTTTAGTCTTGAGCATGTTTCCTTGCCTTGACCTTGTGCATTCTTCACTTGTGATATTTGCCTCTTCGTGACTTCATGTTCCACATACTTATACTTTTAAATTCTTGAAAGCTTCAGAGTTTGATACAGCGGAAGACTTGACCTTCAGGCTTTCTTGAATTTGTTGAAGTACTAATTGTATGTAGTATAAGCATGTGGTGACGACTTCTTCTGGATTGTACACCGCAATGCCACCTTCTTGTTACGCTGCATAAGACAGTTAGCAACAAACAATATACACGGATGAAATGGCCTTGAACATTTCATTCTAATTCGGTATCATTTTACCTCCGGTCGGTGAAGACCGTTGGACGATATTAAATATCGTACTTGTGGCAGGTAGTTTCAATAAAGAACCTCCTTGACAAGATTTCGCAGGTAAACCCGTTCTCTTTACTCGACCGTCCAAAGCTGACTGCGAACGTAAAGAGTGAATCATTTGGATAATCTTATCCGCATGATTTGAAGCCGTCAATTCATGTTCCTGGAACAAGTGAAGTTCAATTAAGAACCACACCGTCGTTGCTTTCCAGTTGTCACTAGCTTGATTCATATAGAATCTTGCAAGTTACCTACCAAGTGCTGTTTGATGTTAACACTAGAAGGATTTCCATTCGTCACTGTAAATACTTAGTATTACTCTGAATGTTCTGGCAAGATCACTAAGATATTGCGTAGAGGCCTGGAACGTGTTTAAATTAATTTAAGAATTAAACCACTGTTGCTTTCCAGTTATCACAAGTTTGATTCATAAAGAATCGCACAAGTCACCTACCATGAGCTTTTTGATATTCGCTCAAGAGATTTCCATCTTCATTGTAAATACTTTCGTATTACTCGGATGTTCAGGCAAGATCATGAAGATTTTACGTAGGAATCTTAAGATCTTTCTTACTTTTCACAGTGTGTGAAGAAGCAAGGAAATATGAAAGTGTGTCCTAATGAGATATTTGATGATCTCAAATGGCTCTAGACTTGATCGTGCATTTTGGATTTTTAGTGATCGGAGGCTGGAGAGGAGTTCCACCTTTTCAATACCAATTTATTCGGAGTGAATAAATCAATAGATAATGCGTTGTCTCCGTGTGATTAAAACAAATATCTTTTGAGAGATATCTGAGTTAGCTGGGATGGGTTGTGCATTGCATCACTGGGTCCATGATGTCTGTCTTCAATATCAAGAATCATTAAACAATGATCTTAATAGCATATGTATTGACCCGGTTTCTGCCTAAGTTGTAAGGAGGGCTTCTTTCTTTACACCCTTTATCTTTACAATTCTTTTTCATTCTTCAACCCCTTCAATGCTTACCAATACGTCATCACTAGCACCTTGTTGTGATTGTTCCAGTGCTAACTTAAGTACTTGGTCGGCATTCAGCTACGTTCACAATCTTCCTCCATCTTTCCTAAGGACTACTATTTTTAGCCATGGAATGTCCTTGGGAATATTCCTCCGGTTCTAGAGGAATCATTGGACTTTAACCTATCCTACCATCCTTATGTCACCACACTCTTCATCATTGTGAATAGAGATGTTTTGGGTAAGTCTATGTCACCATGAAATCCATTTTGAAGTGCAAATCCATTTTTCTCCCCCTTAACATATGCCACGATATCCGAAAACATTTCGCACATGTCGGGATGAGCTAGCACGTTAAGTCAAACCATTTGTGATTAATCATTTCCCATATTAAATCACATTTTCTCCCCCATATTAAAAATATTAACTCAATCAATGTTTTTAATATCAATTGATTTAATAGCGTTTTAAGAAAATTTGGGAAGAAAAATGCAAATCCAATTATTTTCATGAGTTACACAAGCTCCCCCTCAAATTAATGAGGGTCTACTTGAAACGTAAATTAAATACCTTTTACACACAAGTGTAAGGTATTTATCACGTGCAAAGATCATATATGATAATGAATTCACAATATTAGCAATTTACGAGGTTGGACCTGAATGATGGAGAACATCATATGAAAGAAGCACATGGTTCTTGTTCACGAATGTTGGTCTTCCTCGTAACTTCTGAAGTTATCTCTTGACTCCATGTGTATGATTGATATCGTTGTCTTAACACCAATATGTGAACTTGGCACTCTCGGTATCAAGGATTCTGAATGCTGGACAATTGCTCCCCCTCAATTGTTGACCCGTGTTCTATTGAAAGAGTTGTAGTCACCGTTTGAGTAGTCGCATCATCGAGTATGTAGATATCAGTTGTAACAAACTTTGGATTGTGGAGTTGATAACTTCGGATTCTGAAGTCAAAGCTTTCCGGTGAAATGCTTGACTTCAAAGTGAAAAGCGGGTTACTATCAGAAATAATAGCAAACCATATGGAGCATGTTTTAAATCTTTTAAACTTCTGCTCGAACTTTATTTACAACCCCGTGTCATTATTTAATGACATTTCTAGGTTCGTAAATATTATCGATTCCAGAAGACATGCTCGTTTTATCAAAACGTTTTTGAACACATAATTTTGAAAGATTTAGAAAAACCTTTTGAGAAATTCTTGAAAAATTGTGTTCAAAGTTTTGAAAACCAATTACTTGAGCTTAAGATTTGGAATATCTTAGGAAAGCTCAAGTCCAAGAAGTTGTAAACTTCTCGTTGTAAGGATAAGTTACCATCAGCGATAACCTTTCCTTTTATCTGAAGAACGAGTCCTAAGCTGACATTTACTTAGAAGTCGTTTTCATGAGCTTGAAAACTTTGACTGTTTTAACGGAAAGCTCATGACCGAGAAAGGTTAATTTCTCGTTATGAGGAAAAGTTCTCTTATTTAAAAGATACACTTTCCTTTCTGAGCTTAAAACTTCGAATGTTTTAATACAAGCTCATGACCGAGAAAGGTGACTTTCTCGTTAAGAGGATAAGTTATCATAAAATAATCTTTCCTTTATTTTAAGTTCGAGTTACAGTCTGACATTTAACTGTAAGTCATAGTGCATGAGCTTAAAAACTTCGAATGTTTTTATTATTAGCTCATGCCCGAGAAAACTTAATTTCTCGTTGTAAGGATAAGTTTATCATCGGCGATAAACTTTCCTTTATTTGAAGAACGGGTCATCATCTGTTATTTAATGATGAGCCGTATACACGAGCTTAAAACCTTTGAATGGTTTTAGGATAAGCTCGTGTCCAAGAAAACTTAATTTCTTGTTAAGAGGGTAAGTTATCGTTGCGTAGATAAACTTCCCTGTCTCTGAAGTTCGGGTCATCACCTGTCATTTAACGAGGAGCCATTGTGCATGAGCTTAAAAACTTGGAATGTTTTTGATATAAGCTCATGCCCGAGAAAAATTAATTTCTCGTTGTTAGGATAAGTTTACCATCAGCGATAAACTTTCCTTTCTTTGAAGAGCGAGTTATAGTCTGTGATGTGACTATAAGTCCTTTGTGAGCATAGCCATGAATCCCCTGAGACACTTGTTTCTCCGATATCTGCTTCTTCAGCAACCAAACTCTAAGAGTGTCCCTAGTTGAACGGTATACAACGATTGGACCGCTTCGTTCTTTTGGAACATCAACTTTGGTACCTGCATTTTCATTAGGAGTTTGTATACTTTTGCATGGGTTAGAGATATCTATTTTAGAAGCACGTGGGGGTTCACGGTTTTCTTTTCTTGTGTCAGAGGTGGCATGAGGGGATGATTCACTTGTCTTAGTTGGCAAACGTTTCCTTTTATAGAAAATCATAAGTTCAGGCTTAAGTGATGTATCATCCTTTGCAATTTCCTCCCTAGTAGTCTTCGTAGAATCAGAGACTATCCTAGTTAAAGGGCACTCGTTTCCTACAAGAGTGAAAGTTCTACCAGTGGGGCGCCACATTTTGCCAACGGGTTTGATTTTAGCTACCCACTGGGATTTAAGTTAGCACGGGAGTTCACCTCATTAAGTAGTTTCTTGATACAAGAATCATGATTTGCCGTAAAGACACATTTTCTACATGTTTTACAAGTAGCATATTTAATGTCCGAGTAAGATTTAGAATTCCTAGATGATTGATTGATGCTCCTAGGAAACGTCATGCTACGGTTAGCAGTGTTGGGTAATCTAGAAGGCATCTGACTAGGTTGGACATTGCTATCTCTTACATGTGTCTTTAGAATAGCTTCCCTTTGACCAAAATCATGGCGCACATCAGTTGAACTAGTTCTAGACGTGTTCATTGAACTATTCTTAGAGAAACTAGGGGCAATCATGTGATTAGGTCTTGCAAAAGCTGTTTTAGTCACATTGGGCCTAGATGGTGGAGTGACTGGTCTAGGAAAGTGAACCAAATCAACTTGGGAGGCAAACCGCGGTCTCGAGGATTGTGGTTGCTCGGATCTAAATGCGGTAGGTTGTCTGACAGTCGGTTGTCTGACAAACTGATTTGTAGGCGGTTTCCCCAAGATTGATGGTTTTTCAAGCTTAGTATCCACACTAGATCCTCTAGTTTTCCTCAATTCGTTTTTCAACGTAGCTATAGCAAAGACCTTTTCCTGTACTTGAGCTTTTAAGGTCTCATTCTCTTTGAGCAATTCATCTTGGGATGCCAACTTAGATTCTAGCAGTTGAATTTGTTTCAAAAGATTATCCTTTTCAGCTTTAGAATCTAAAACTTTTTGATCCAATTTTCTTTCAAGAACAACGTTTGACTTTTCAAGTTTTTCAAAATATGTTTCAAATTTGTCCGTTTTCTTGGAAAATTCAAGTTTGGCATCCTCGAGATCTTTTGATTGTTGAGCTACAATCATTTCGAGCTCTCTAATCTTGGAATCAGAAGCAGTCAGTGAAGCAGTTATAAGACAATTATCATGATGTTTAGCATTTTGAACACCTTCTCCCCCATTATGACTCACATCGGATGAATCAGAAGTGGTATTTCTATCACTCTTTTCCATCCCATGTTTGTCATAATTAGGTTCAGAATGCTCAATATGCGGCATTGCATCAGCATATACAACATAAACAACATTACATTGTACCATGTTTGCAGGCTCTTCGTCATAAACGGGTAAGGTGTCATCAAGAGAAATCTCGTGAACATTCCCTGACGTGCCACTAGTATCATGTTGTCCTCCTGATTTCGTGCTCTTACCATCGTTATGCTCTAAGTTGGCAACCAGATGACCAGTTTCCTCTTGCATCGAAGAGTCTTGCATTCCATTATCATACCCTTGCTGAAGTGGAGATCTTTCATAAATCAAAGACGAGACCGATGTCATGAGTTTCAAAATTGTATCACGGAAAACTCGAAGCTCGGTATGTGTATCTCGAAGAAATGATTGGCAAATCACTGAACTTTCAGGCTTGATGATATTGAATTGGAGGAAAGGCGTGAGTTGTGTCACAAGAGCCTTATATGCAAGTGCCGATGCAGAGTGATTAAATTTGTTATGGTTGAGTTGCTCGGCGAGTTGGGTCAAAGTGGTGAATATTGAGTCGATGAATATATGACGATCTTGTCCAAAGATTGTCACAAATTCGCTCCCTCCTTGAATCCCCAAAAGAGTGACAAGATGAGACTGGAGCATTTGAAATGAAGTGATGCCACTTTTCCTAAATTTGTTTTGCATTGAATGCGATTCTTCCTCTTGAGATGTCGAACTCAACGAGTCCATTAATTATCGATTAAAAATGACGTGGATGTTGTTGTTTTCGGGATTTTAGAATTCGTGAAAAAACGAGAAACCCGTAAATAACACTTTAAATTGACTCGTCACGTTTGTCTTTAAATCCGGCCACAATATCTTAAATCCGACAAATATTTTTCCACGTTAACCTTTTTAAAATACCCGCCTCAACACGATTTGCCAAAAATTAATATAAAAAATTAACTTTTAAGAAAAGTGAAATAATTTCATCAAAAAATTATTTTGTGAACTAATTGAGATTTAAAAAAATTAACTTTAAAATATATAAATTTAAAAAGGGTAACTTAACGTAAAAAGGTAACTTAACTAAAAATGTTTAAATATATAAAAAAGTAGTTTAACTAAAAAAAATCTAAAAAACGTTTTCTTTGAAAAATAAAAGTTGAAATAAAAAAAAATGTGATAAACTATTCTACGAAAATTTGATTTAGTAGTCCCAAAAGTCAATACTGCCAAAAATACGTGGCAATTATAGGCTAAAACGTGGCATGTTTTGTCACCAAGTAAAACTCAAACTAATTATAAAAAAGACTCTTAGGAACCTCCGCCCTTTTAATATGTACTCCTTCTTTGACTGTAACCATAAACCAAAAATAGATGCAAACTCTCTCCCTCAACAACCTAATCTCTCTCTCTCCTCACCTAGAAACCTCCGACTCTCTTGTTTCCTCTTCTCAAAACAAAAAAATCAATCCTGCTCCTATTCTTTACCCAAATCACACCTTCAACCTTCTGATATCCGAATCTCATGCATCAACAAACGCAACCCACGAACATACCTAAGATTTTTGGCTTCAAGATCTATCAAAATGGATCTCGGGTAGTTGTTTTAATTTGATTGCATGTTGTTGAGTCTGTCTTCTATCATCTGTTCGAGTCTTTCTTGAGATTTTCTTTGATTTAATCGAAACGAGATAAGATAATAACAGAAATTGTTATTAATCTTTTCTTCACTTCGAATATTAAAATTGGATGCTGTTTCAAGAAAAGATCAATGATGAAAAGATATGTCGTGTGTTTCGAGATGTATGCAAGTATAACCACCAAGCAAATCTGAGATCTTTTTGGTTTTGGAGTCGAGCGTCAATCTAGGTGAAGTGTGAGGGAGTCAGTTTGGTGAGGTTGGGTGTTGGGATCGGTGTCGAGTCTGTGTTTGAGTCAAAATGGTGTCGAGGGTGATGTTGATGTGAGTGAGGGGTTCGAGGGGAGGCTGGTGAGAGAGTCTGGCGAGGGTGTTTGTTTAGTTGTGTTGGTGTGTTGGGTCGAGGGTGATGTGATGAGAGGGTGTATTTAAGTCTTGGGTTTTGAGATGGGGGAAACAGAGATCTTTCTGTTTTGATGGGGTTGGTGTCGAGTCTGATGAGGGTGTGGGGTTCGTGGTTTGAGTCTTTCAACTATGTCGAGGTCTTGGTTTGTTGGGATGTTGGGTTCGTGAGTCGTTTTAGAATGGTGTCCAGCGTCAGTCTTGGTGAAAATGAGTCGAGAGTTGTGAGGTTCGAGGGTGTGTGAGTGGTGTCCGAGAGGGGTTTGGAGTCGAAACGAGTGTAGGGTTCGAGTATTGGTGTCGAGTCAAAATGTTTCCCGTTATGTTTGAATTTTGTTCATTCGGAAGAATGTTCATTCGGAAGAATGTTCATTCGAAAGAATGTTCATTCGGAAGAATGTTCATTCGGAAGAATGTTCATTCGGAAGAATGTTCATTCGGAAGATTTCGTTCATTCGGAAGATTTCGTTCATTCGGAACTTTTGTTCGTCCGGAAGATTTCGTTCATCCGGAACTTTTGTTCGTCCGGAAGATTTCGTTCATCCGGAACTTTTGTTCGTCCGGAACTTTTTTGTTCGTCCGGAACTTTCGTTCGTCCGGAACTTTTGGAATGGAAGAATAGTTATGATGGGGCAGTTTTGGACAGAAAGATTTGGACAGAAAGATTTGGAACTTTATGAATGTTGGACAGAAAGATTTGGACAGAAAAACAGAAAACTGATAAAAATTGAGAAACTGATTATATAAAAAAATTTATAAAAACTGATTATAAAAAAATACAAAGGTTATATAAAACTGATAAACGAAAACTCAGATATGATAAAAAAGGTTATATAAAAAATTATAAAAAAATTATATAAAAAACTGATTATAAAAAACTGATAAAAGAAAAACTGATAATAAAAAATTAAAATGGAAACTGATTATAAAAAAATTGATTTTTGAATAAAAATTTGTGATTTTTATATAAAATAAGTAAATCAAAGATTTAATTATGATTTAAAACATAAAAATACAAACTTTTTATAAAAAAAATACAAACTTTTTAATATTTAAGCGTGATTAAATCAAAATCCATCAAAATCAAACGAAGGAAAAAACAAGAATAAACCAATCAAACCTTGTCTCTTGATACCAATTGAAGGTCTACGTGATCTTTGGCCTATTCTACATGATTGGATTAGATGGATTTAATGGATTGGATTGTTTAATAATATAAAGAAGATGAAGGGGAGAAGATGGAGTAGAGAGAGAAAGGAGAGAAAAGATAAGAGTAGAGAGAGAAAGTAAAGATGAATATCAAATTATGAAAATGACCAACCCCTCCTAACATGCTAGGAGGGGATATATATAGCCCACCCTACATGTGGGCTATATGGACTATACATTTACTAAGTGGATCACGAGCCCATTACGTAATTATCGTTGGAGCGACCGATCCTTCATAAATACGTAAAACGTATTTCCAACACATAGCTGGGGTTAGCGGTAAGTCACGATGTGGGGGTGAGTTCATCTTTGTAAAAATTGCTTTCTTTTGCACAGGGATCTCATAAAAGTCATCATGATCCCTTGTACAGTAACTATGGACATCAAAAACCATTTGTAAAAATCTGGGATAAGCTAAAGTCATTTTGTTCCCTTTATTTTTACACATGCCCTCAAAAATCATTTTGGAATAATTAAACTTTTGCCCAGTAGCAATGCACACAATAGCACTAGCAATAGATCTATTGATCTCATTGTGTGCAGTACACTTGGGACTCAAACATTGCAAGAGGACATGTATTAGTTACTTCCAGGCTGGGGGAAACTCCTGTTTATGATATTTATTTAAAGTTCCCTCATCAGGGAAAGGATAACCCAAAGCCCTTAGTCCTTGTTCTATTTCATTAATGGGGAGGGTGGTTATACCATCTGCATCATCAAGATGCAAAGCTTGGCAAACCAAAGCTTCAGTAACCACCCATGTGCGCCCATGAACAATAGCTGATAATGTAGTCACTCTATTAACTGTTGAGGAACTAACATTGTTCCAAAACTGCTTAATATGTGTGACAGGAATGAGTAGAGCATGAGAAAGAGCATACCTAATTGGGGATTCATTCAAATACGCCACCATTTGTGTGTATTGGAGAAACAGAGTGTCATCACCTTCTAGATATGCTACCATGTTGTGTTGACTCCTGAACCCCAACTCCAAATCACTTGGTTTAAACTTTGGTGCCATTGTTGAAAGCAGTTTTAATGAATTGAGAAAGATGAAGTTATAGGAGAAAATATTGTTAGACAAGAATGATAGGTACCCTGTTTAAAATAGGAGCCAAATATATAGGAGAGAAACAAGCATGTGATTGGTCAAAAATTAGGCAACTATTTTTAAAATACAATCATGAAAATATTGAAAAGAAATAAGTTTATCTCATGCATTAAATGAAAGTTATCTGCTCCCAAAATTACGGTCCAAAAATATGTCAAAAAGTAACAACTGGGTAGGTCCCATTGAGTGTCAACGGTCAAAAATAACCCATCAACGCCCAACGGCTATATTCTTGTCAACGTTTGCCAAAGCCATGTCAGCATCTAAATTGGTCACAACAACGCTTGGAAAAATACTTGTCAGCGTCCAAAAATAAAAAGATGCAAAAATGAAAAATTACCTTAACAAAGTAATTTATCCTAGAGAAGATAACCTATAAGTTGATAATTATCATAGGGCGGCAAGCACTGTCCAGTTATGCACACTTGCTTATGCAAGATAGACATAACCGTCCTCTAGTGTCCCTTGCTAACCAAAACTCTTAACAACTAAGTTACCTTATAAAATTCCTTGTTACTCCCAGGTAAAACCCATGATAAAATCATTCCCAAGTCTCCCAACAGACCATAACCAATTCTAGGCCAAAAATGTCTTGGCAGCATGCATAGTATATCAACTATGCATGCTACAGTGCCTCATGATTAGTAAAACTAACTCATACTCACCTGTGGACACAATCTAGAATTGTGATAAGAGTATCATAAGGATAGCCAAAAAATCCTAAAGGTTCCTAAAACCTCCCCTTAAACTGTGATACATATGTTTCCAAAAATATGCAAGAACATAAAAAATTTATGTCAAGATAGGAATTTAGAATTCCAACCATCATCCATAAACAAAAACATGCTCAAATGCTTTCTCCAATGATCCATAAGCAACTCTGTATCCAATGGTATAATGCTAACACCACCTGCACATTTAGATTGAAAACCACAAAACTAACATTATTGCTGACAACGCCCCGATAACACTTGACAGCATTAAGAAAAGCTGTGTCAGCGTTAGACAAATATATTGCTGACAACGTCACAATAACACTTATCAGCGTTAAAGCAACCTTTGTCAGTGTTAGAAAAAGATAGTGGAAAATCTAAATTCTCAAAAAGACCAATAACAATGCATTATCCTGTACATACTTTTACAAAAAGACCACAAAACACATATTATGTGAGATTGATCATTCCAATACTTGTTACCAAGTATTGAAACCTTCCAGCATCAAAAGGTTTAGTTAGTAAATCAGACACATTTTCTTATGTGTCAACCCTATCTGGTTGTATTAAACCCTTTTCAAAACAATCTCTTATAAATGGTGTCTAATTTCTATGTGTTTGGTTTTAGAATGATGTACAGGATTCTTAATAATGCATAAAGTGCTGTTATTGTCAACAAATATCTTGGTATGCATGAAATTATACCCATAGTCCAACAGCTGGTTCTGAATCCACAAAACTTGTCCACAACAAGCAGCTGTAGCAACGTACTCTGCTTTAGTTGTAGAATTAGCCACCACTGTTTGTTTCTTGCATTGCCAAGATATCAACCTGCTCCCAAGAAACTGACATCCACCAGTTGTGGATTTTCTATCAAACTTATCACCTCCATAGTCACTGTCTGAATATGCAATAAGCTCCAAAGGTGAATCTTTTAGATACCACAAGCCAATACTGAGATAACATCTTAGGTACCTAAAGATCCTCTTAACAGCATAAAGGTGACATTCTTTGGGAGTCACTTGATGGCGTGCACAAGCACACACAACAAACATGATGTCAGGTCTGGAGGCTGTGAGATACATCAATGAACCAATCATTGATCTATAGTGCCTGACATCAACATCTTTCCCATCTCCAATCTTTCCCCAAGGGTGTTCTCTATCCATAGGAGTAGTAGCCCTCTTTTCATGTGGAGAAAATCCAAACTTCTTCAAGATCTCTGCTACATACTTATCATGGGAGATGAAGATACCATCTTCTTTCTGCTGAACTTGTAACCCTAGAAAGAAGTTCATCTCCCCCATTTCACTCATCTTGAATTTGTCTATCATGAGTTTGGAGAAATCCTCACTCATCTTTGGATTGGTGGATCCAAAGATGATATCATCAACATAGACCTGAACAAGTAGAACATCCTTACCATTATTTTTTGTAAACAATGTCTGATCTATGGTGCCCCTCTTGAATCCATTGTCCACCAAATAAGTGGATAATGTGCCATACCATGCTCTTGGGGCTTGATGAAGTCCATACATAGCCTTCTTGACTCTATACACCTTGTCTGTATTCTCTGGATCTTCAAAACCAGGAGGCTGCATGACATACACCTCCTCAACAATTGTTCCATAGAGGAAGGCACTCTTGACATCAATTTGATAGACAGTGAAGCCCATGCAGGATGCATAGGCTAGAAAGATCCTTATAGCTTCAATCCTTGCAACTGGTGCAAAGACCTCCTCATAGTCTATCCCCTCCTCTTGTGTATATCCCTGAGCCACTAATCTTGTCTTGTTTCTGACCACAATACCTCTTCCATCTCTCTTGTTTCTTAGAACCCATCTTGTCCCTATAGGTCTGACATATCTGGGACAATCAACCAGCTCCCAAACATCCTGAATTGCAAATTGGTGAAGCTCATCCTGCATTGCTTCCACCCAACTTGGTTCTTTGAGAGCATCAAATATCTTCTTGGGTTCTTGTTGTGACAGAAAACAAGCAAACAAACATGCTTGCACAAGAGGGGTATCAACCTTCTTGTGAATATTGGCAATAAATCCACCAAGACTTTGATGATATCTTCTAGTTTGAACAGGAGTCATGATATCACCAATGATTTGAGAAGTGGGGTGATTCTTCATAGTAGAAGTGAGAGCTCCTCCTTCAAAAAGTCTGGTGTCTTCAATCTCATTATCCATGTTGCCAATATCTTCTTCTTCAGACTCTCTTTCATCAATATGAGGATGAACCTCTTCATATAAATTGGAAGGTTCACCCTGTTCAAAAGTAGAAGAGAAAATATGCGCAAAAGTGTTGTCAACACCTGAACCTTGGTTGTCAACGTTTGGGCTAACAACGCTTGAAATGTTGTTGTCAACGTTTGAGCCATCAACGTCTGAATTTGTCCTGTCAGTGCTAGATTTGCCTTTGTCTGCGCCGGAAGGACCATGCATGTTGTTATCTGGTGGTACTTGAGGACCACCATTATCCTTTCCAGTAGCAGCAGCAGCAAAAGCATCTGTCCATATGGGAATTGTAACATACTCTTGTATAGGAGATGACTTTTCTGCTTGTGATCCAACCTCTTCATTAACATGTGTACCTGAAACATCAACAACTTGTTCTTCCACAACATTTGAAGTTACCTTCACAATGTCTGGATTAGTAACAGGCATATAATTTAAAGTTCTAGATAGACGTTCCAAGTCAAACAACCAATTTGGACCACTTTTAGGATCACTAGGTTTACTCTCTAAAAACCTAACATGTGCTCACTCAAGAATACGTTTTTCCTTCTTAAGGTAAACCCTATATCCCTTGCTCTGCACTGAATACCCCATGAAATAGCCTTCATCACCTTTTGCACTAAATTTACCTAAGGCATCACTAGTGTCAAGAACAACTACATGACAACCAAAAGGTCTAAGAAAACCAATATTAGGTTTTCTTCCCCAAAGTAATTCATAAGGTGTTTTATTATGTATCTTGTTGACCAATGCTCTATTTTGAACATAACATGTTGTATTCACAGCCTCAGCCCAAAAAGCTATGGGGAAATGAGCATCAGCCAACATAGTTCTGGCTGCTTCAATTAGGGTTCTATTCTTTCTTTCTGCAACCCCATTTTGCTGTGGGGTTCTGGCAACACTAAACTGCCTAGTAATCCCTTTCTTGGCACAAAAATCATCTAAAACTTTATTCCTAAATTCACCACCATTATCACTCCTAAGCATTTTAACTTCATTACCAGTCTTCTTCTCAATCTGAGTGATAAAGTCAATTAAAGTGTCAGCTGTATCACTCTTCATAGCTAAAAAGAAAGTCCAAGTAAACCTAGAAAAGTCATCTGTGATGACAAAGCAATATGATTTACCATTCAAACTTTCTATATTGGTTGGACCAAATAGGTCCATATGAAGCAAGTGAAGTGGTCTAGTACTAGAGTGCACCTGTTTAGACTTGAATGAGACCTTGTGATGCTTGCCTTTAAGACATGCAACACAAGAGTGGTCATTGTGGAAAGCCTTTTCAGGCAAACCATCAACCAAGCCAAGTCTCACAAGCCTGTTTATATTCTTAAAGTTTATGTGCCCTAGTCTCCTCTGCCATAGATTACTTTCATCTACAGAAGCTTTAGCATAAAAACATGACATATTATTATTCATCCTAATCCCATTCAGATTCACATTATATATGTCTTTATGTCTAGGTGTTCTATAGTCAATATATTTCTCATCAGGGATCTTATAATCCTTGCTTAACACCAAGCATTCAGTATCAGTAAACAGAACTTTATTTTTGTTATCACAAACTTGTGATACACTAAAAAGATTGTAATCAAGTTCCTTTACCAGAAATACGTTCTCAAAACGCAAGTTCTTGGTGAGAAGAGTTCCTTTGCCTGTGATAGTTCCATATCCGCCTCCAAAGTAAACCTTATCACCATCCTTAATGGGAGTGAAGTTAGTTAAGTAATCTTCCTTTCCTGTCATGTGCCTTGAGCATCCACTGTCCCAATATCCATAATCATTGACCTGTTTTTGAATGCCCTGTACATAAAGAAAACAAGTTAGTTTTCTTTGGGAACCCAAGCCTTAGCAGACTTGGATTCATCTGGTTGTTCAACAAGAACAGACTTAGTTCTCATAACAACCCCTTGTTCATCCCTCTTTGTATGAAATACCCAGTTAACCCCAATAGGTTTTGTAATGGCCTTTGAAATGTAATTAAATCTGTTGCAGGTCATAGAAATCCTATTATCATTAGGGTTTTGATCTTTCTTAGGTCTCCATGTCAAGCTTGAAGAAGCTTTAGACCCCTTACCCTGTGGTTGCAAATATTTAGGTCTGGTCACGTTTCTGTCAGCGTTGGATTTGGTCTTGTCAACGCTAAAATTACCCTTGTCAGCGTTGAACCTAGGGTTTGCTACAGAAACCCATTGCCTGTTAGACCAAGTATTTGTCTTTTGAAATGGTCTTTGTCCATGAGTGTTAGACCCTATAGTGAAGAATGGGGCACGTCTAACAACTTGTGGACTTTGCTGCATACAAGGTTTGGGTATGAAAACGTTTGACTTTCTAAAAGTGTTGACCTTGGAAGCGTTGACACATTTAAATGCTAAGTGTGAAAAGCTACCACAAGTGTAACAGGCTTTTCTAGACACAACCCTAGGTCTAGAAGAGAAGAAGCCTGTTCCATCATTACTAACTTGGCTTTTAGGTGACCTAGTATTCCTATACATTTCTGCATACTTGACACTAGGTTTTCTAACAGTGTTTGAGCCAAGGTCAACAGCCTTACCAGTGATTGGGTTTGTTACCTTAATAGGGGTTGACTCATTAGGACTTTCACATAACAAGCCACCCTTAACAAATAAGGTAGGGTTGGCTTTCTTCCATTCATTCAAGTCAGTCAACTTCTGTTGATATTCTTCGACTGAGGTAATGACTCTTGGTGGAGGATTGAATTCCTCCTCTTGGAGTTCTGGTAAACCAGTCCAAGATAGGTCCTTTTGTTGGACACCATAGAAGTCACCAGCTGGTGGTGGAACCACAGAGTAGTCTTTCATCCCAATCCCAGTCATGTCCTTAGGATCCCTTTGTTTATTAACACTTTCTCCTAGGGTTTGTGTGGCTTTATCAAACCTCTTAATTTTAAGGCCAACATTATCTTTATTCTTAATGGCCTCATCTAACTTAGCCTGTAGCTCACCATTAACCCTTTCCATGATGCTCCTAATATCATTGCTAGCATTTAACTCATGTTTTAAGATATTTATTTTATCTTTTAAGTCAAATTCCATTTTCTTGTATTCAGAAACTATCTTCTCAGTTTGAGTGAGAGCTAGTTGGTAATTAGACAGTTTGCATCTTTCAGTACTCACATCATCTAATAATCTTAACACCTCTTTGTTAAGTTTCTCAGTATTTAACCTACAACCCTTACTACAAAAAGCATCATCGTATACCTCATTATCTGATGAAGAGGAGGAGTGTGCCATGAGAGCATATTGGACATGCTCTTCTTCTTCTATCTCAGCAACCAAAGTTTTATCCTCTTCCAGATCTTTAGCCAAATAACTCCAATCCCATCCCATGCCATCAATTTCTTGAACTGCAACCATGGCCTTAGGATCCTGAGCCTTTACCATTTGGCTTAAGGGTTTGCCAGCATCAGATCTTCTAGGAGATCTGCATTCCCTCATGAAGTGTCCCATACGATGACAATTGTAGCATTCAACCTTGGATTTATCAAATCTAGCAGTGTCCTTTGCATTGAAGGTCATCTTCTTCTTAAACCTTCTATTCCACCTATTTGCTCTTATACTAGCAAGAGCCATGTTCCACTTAATATCCATCTCCTCCAAGTTCTCATCACTTATCTGCTCAAGGTCCTCATATGTAATCACTGAACCATTGGGCAAAGAAGCAATATAAGCACATACAGTATCCAGATCCAAACCAGCAGGTTTAACTCTTGGTGAGTCACTTTTGTATGTGTCAGCGTCTGAATATGAGGCGTTGACAGGACATGTTCCAGCGTTGACACATGTTGATCCAGTAACTGGATGCATGTAAGAGTCCTTCTGATTGAATTGACCTTCACTATGTGTGAAGAAGGCCATGTTGCTGTTGGTAGACTTGCTTCCATGCTCCAAAAGAGTTTCATTCTACAACAGCCTCAGTTTGTTGTAGATATCATCAAAAGTAGAACTTTTGTGAGTGTTATTGGCAAGTATAGATCTTGCCTCAATCTTCCATGCTTCACCAAGGCTTTTAAGAAAAGTAGCAATGGTGTCAACGTCACCAACTTGTGTCCCCATGAAGGACAATTTGCTAGTGATATCAAGGAGTCTGCTTCTAACACTGCTAAGCTTCTCATTAGGTTGAGCTTTGAAAACAGCATACTCATGCATGAGTTGCTTCTTCTTCTCTTCCTTAGTATCATCATTGCCACCATATGCAACTTCAAGAGCTTCCCAAAGGTCTTTAGCAGATTCATAACCTCTGTATTTATGCTGGTTCTCTTGTCCCAAAGAGTGTTTCAGAATGTTTAGGGTTTTCATATCAACCCTTTTCTTTGTTATGTCTTCAGCAGACACAGCTCTACCATCATCAGGTTTTTCTTTCTTATCTGCTTCTGAACATCCAACAACAGCTGATCTTTGAGCAATGGCATCAGTAATAATTTGAGCTTTATTGAATGTGTTTCCATATTCAATAATCTCCCAGAGTGTGTAGTCATAGATTCCCAGATATTGCTCAAAGTTGAATTTCCACAATTCAAAGTTGGTTGCATCAAGCATGTGAATCTTGATGTTTGGTAAGGGTGAGGAGGAGGAGGTTACTTCTGGATTTGACATGATGTTTTTAGGGTTTTTGTGAAAATTAGGGTTTTGGTGATTTTAGGGTTCTTGTGTTCTTTAAGATCAAAAGTTCCTCAACAAGCTCTGATACCACTTGTTGATCCCAAACTTAGATCGATTTAGCTTTATGTATACGAGATTAGATCAAGTAATACACTTAGATAAACCTTTGTATATGTATATGACAATCTAAGTGTTATGCGGAATTAACACTTAAACAAGAACACACAAGATGTAAACAAACTTTCACTTTGATTAATGATATCAAACTTGTTTACAATGAAATTGTTTAACGTATAAAAACTTATATTGAACTATAACCTAAAGGTCTTCTTGTATAGACATAAGAAGCCTTGTACAATAATCTACGTATCAACTATTCTAGGTAAAGATAAATATAGAAAATACATTGTTGTTCCTATCTTTACTAGAGGTAATCTAGAACATAATAAACGCGTAGATCATATCCTTCCATCAGTGCTTGTCTTCAATGTGTCAACGCTTGACTTCTTCTTGTCAACGCTTGATCTGTCAGCATTTGTTTTCTTCTTATCAACGCTTGTTTTACTCTTGTCAGCGCTCAAGTAGACTGTCTATAATTTATTCCCAACAATATCTTCCACTTCTCCAAGCAAACTTAATCACTCCATAACATCCAAGTACCTATCATCTTCTCTTCATTACTTCATTCCCTGGAATAATTACTCACCTTTGGCTCCAAGAAAACTACTTGGTGGCCAAGCATAATTCAAGTATAAATAAAACCCATGGGGTAGTGTTTATACATATCTCATCATTCCTTCAATCATCATATATCTCATATTTCTGTGATTTTGATATCACCTCTCACCCTTGTGGTGAGGGGTGGAATTGATAGCCATGATCATGTAATAAGTCATGGAAGAAGTAGAGAATGAAAACCATACACCATAAACAATTCAATCTCCAACAATCCTTATTCCCTAACACCCCAAAAGGCTCTATACTCGCACCAAGAGGTTGATGTCCAAGAAGGTTATGGGTAGGACGAATTGTATATTGGTTGTTCTATTGGTTAGAATCATTTGGATACTTTATAGCTATGGATTCTAATGTTTGGTAACTTCTTCCTTATTATTCAATGTAGTTTATGTTCATGATTCATGGTGATTCTTGTGTTTAGTGATATTGTGAATATGTTGTGATACTTGTATTGTTTATATGATAACATATGATAAATGGGTTTTTAGATTTTATTAGTGCTTGTCATTAGATTGTGGTGATAACATTATATTTGGTTGAATTAGAACTTGTTCTTGTTTGTCAATTTGGTTAATCATTGTTGAGTCTATATGTCGAAATTATTCTCAACATGGTTGATGTCAATTCATTAATAGGCAAATGATTTGGTCTTGTGCTTGTGAAGATTGTGCAAGAGACTTAATAAACATAGCAAGTAATGGTTTAATCTAGATTATAGGTCGAAAGGAGTCTTTTGAATATATTGTTCTAATCATCATTCAAGTAAATGGAACTTATCAAATCGATAAGCAAGTCTATGGGTCGAAAGAATTCTTGTTGTTATTGGTTTAGGCATAAGGCTCATGAGTGACCACTTGATTGAGACTTATGTATATATTATTTATAAAGCACTAGTGTCTTATTATTGGTTCCATAGGTCGAAAGGATTACCTTTAATATGTTTTCCAAACTATGCATCCATATGTCCATGTGATCATTTAACCATACATGTATGTCTTTTGTGTGTTTATGCCTTTAACGATTCTCATGGTGGTGTGATCGTGACAATCATACTTACCATTGTTACAAACAACTACACTTGAGTATAACCAAGTCCCATGGGACGACCTTGACTTACCAACCTAATTGCAACATGACTAGAGTATACTTGCTCGAATTTGTGTTCCTAATTATATCGGTAATTCTTGTTATAAATTTAAAACCCAATATGTGGAAAGATCGCATATCAAGTTTTTGGCTTCTTATCTAGGATTTGTATTTGCATTCCTTTTAATATACCCGTACGAGCACATCAACCATCAGCCAAATAGGTAACAACCTTTGGTGTGTTCCCATTCTTGATGACATCCTATAGAGTATAATCTGTGTGATTCAAAAAGTGGTCCATTTGCATAGCCCAAGTTTCATAGTTGTTGTTTTTAAGGATTAGGAGCTTTACAGTAAACACAATGTTTTAGGAAGGTGTAGCAGTTTATGTTGATGCTACAAGTTATGCATTCTAAACTAGTGTACCTTACATGACTGGTGGTCCTTGCATGACTGGTGGTCTTTGTTGCAAGGGATCATCATTATTGATGACAACTTCAATGTGAGTATTTTCATCAACATTCTAAGACATGGTGTGATTTGAGTGAGGTTTAGGGTTTAAGATTGTTCTTTTATTCAAAGTTTCTCAACAAGCTCTGATACCACTTGTTAATCCCTTTGAATAGATCGAGATTCTATTAAGCAAAGAATCTAACTTAATTAAGCAAAGAATAACAGAGAATTCTACTAACTATTCGATTCTTATTAATCACTGTGTTGAGTTACAATAAACTTATCGTAACTATATTCCTTTTATAGTACAAGGAGCTTCTAGAATATTTTATTAGGATAAGTATATCACACACGATATACTCCTATAATACCTAGAGCATATCTTTACTTAAGATATATCTATTCTTATCTAACTAGTAGTACTTAACAATAACTCAAACGGTATTTAGCATGTACCGCGCCTATACTAACAGTACTTGCTATACTAACGGTACTTGGATACATACTAACGGTACTTGGCACTATTACACTAATTCCCAACAATGAACATGACTATATTTAAGGAAAGATGATATTCATCAAGGCTTCATCTTTAATCACATCAAAAATGTGTGAATGATCAAACGGATAATCATAAGTAAACATACTTAACAAATTAAGTGATCATTTACAAATGATTGGAATATAGAAAGAAGATAAGAGGCAGAGATTTTGTCCAAAAAGGTTCTTGGAAAATGAAAATATGATCCACTATTTATAGGAGATAAACTCCAACGGCTCTCTGGGCGTGACTCAATAAATAGGGCCGCGGTTCCTTATCACTAAGGAACCGCACCCCCATGAACTACGGTACTAGAGTCCGCTCCTTTTTGTTTTGTAGTGGTGAAATCCCATCTGGGGTAATTTATATCATCAAAGGATATTCCTAGGCCATTTTGAATATGTCAAATTTAAATTTTCATTTTAAATTTTAATTAAACATTTTCTTAAAAATAAAGTTTATTGAAATATTTTGTCACATTTGAATAACTGTGAATTTTGAGGTTAATCACTTTCTATGATCACTAAACATGTATGAGATATGTTTGTGTAAGATTTAAATGATTATTACCTTGATGATAGTGTTTGTAAATAATTAGTCTTTTGGTTACTTTTGACGATAAATGTTTTTACACTTTGTCGTGATCAAAACTAAGAAAGATTAGTGATAGGTGTGTAAACACCCATCCTTTTACCACATAATTCTGGCTAAAATGAGACCAAAACGCGTATTTAATATAATTTGTTTGGAATTATGCGTTGTTTTTGTGTTTATTGTGTTTTCAGAGCCAACCGGATGAATTTTAAAGAAAACATGGGATTGCACGGGTTTTATGGAAGAAAAAGACTCAAGATAAAGTCTATTGTCCAAGAGATGCAAAAGATTTGAAGTCACTGGGCCTATTCGAAGATTTATCGAAGAAAAGGACCAAGGATGGAAGATTTACATAAGTCGAAGAAACTCAAGTCTATTAAACGAAGAAATTAAAAGACGAGTTGAATTTAATCGACGACAAATCCCGAATCAGAATCGAAAACGTCAACTTTTCTGAAAAGACGAGAAGACAAGAAGAACGGGAGAAAGCCCACTCACCAACCAAAAGACAAAGCCTATATAAAGGCCCCTCCTCACACTTTTCATCCAGTTTTTAAGTTAGTTTTTAGTTTTTCTTCTCTTCCCCTTTTTTCTCCTTTTTAGTTCGTATCATCACCAACACCACTAGGGTGTTTGGTGATCTTGATCTTTGTTTATTTTCAATCTTGTAATTTTAATCCTTGTTTGATCTTGTTAAAACATTAATCATCAATACAAGCTCTTGTTTAATCTTTCCATTTCATCTTGTTCATCATCATCTTTCTTTTCAAGTTCTTAAGTTCTTATTTGGTTGAGTTTTGATTTTAAAAAGTTGTTGGATTTGCATTTTTACTGTTGGGATTTGTTACTTATAGTTATTAGATGATTTGTGGTTAATTTGGTAAAACCTTTTTGAGTATTTAGTTTGATTTTTGATTAAATTCGTCTTCCTTGTTCTTCGGGGTTTAGTTACTGTATTTGTGTTTCCAGACTTCCGGATGAACACAAAACTTCCGGATGAACACAAAACTTCCGGATGAACACCAAAGTTCCGAATGAATATGTTCTTTAAAAGTTCCGAATGAGTTTCCTTAAAAAGTTCCGAATGAGTTTTTAGTTTAAAAGTTCCGAATGAATTAAAAAGTTCCGAATGAGTTTTCTTGTTTAAAAGTTTCGGATGAGTATAAAGTTCCGGATGAACCAAACTTCCGAATAAAGTTCCGATAAAAGTTCCGGGTGAAAGTTCCGAACCAACTTCCGAACCAATCTTCCGAACCAAGTTCCGGGTGAAGTTCCGGATCAATCTTCCGGATAAACTTCCGAACAAAGTTCCGAATCAAGGGGTTCCGAGTGAAAAGTTCCGGATGAACAAAGTTCCGAATCAAGGTTATACTTCCGAATCAAGTTTCTTTTGAGCATTTTAAAGGTTTACTGTATTACTGTTTGTTTACTGTTTCTTTATTTTAATTTTAATTTTATTTTTAATTCTAGTCTTGTTAGTTGCCATTAAAGTAATTGTCTTTGATTTAAGTTTTCATTTTAAGTACATTTTAACATTTAGTATATTAGAAAACCAAACCCTTTTTCTTAGTAACCAAGAACAATCTTTCCACTTAAGGCCGAGATCAATTCGAGAGGATATCGAGACATATAATCTGAACCCATACAAAATCACTTGTATCAAATGGCGCCGCTGCCGGCTCTTCTCGTTAAGATCAAAAGTTTTTTGTGAGAACTTGGATTTTGGGATCCGTTCCCCGTGAACGTTACTTTTTCATAAAAATTTCAATAAATCCTAAAAAATATAAAATTTTCAAAAATACAAAAAAAATTAAAAAAAAAAAACATAAAAACCAAAAATATTTTTGCTTTGTTTTTTCTCTTGTTAGTTCTTTTGCAGGTGTATGCGCACTCGATCCACGTCTTATCAAGAGCCCGAGCCTCTCGATCACTTAGACATGGCCGGTGTACCACCTCCAAACAATAATAACAACAACAACCCACCCTTCAACAACATGAACAATAACAACAACAATGAGCCTCAACCGGATAATCGCCCGATGATTGAACTTCTTCAAGCTCGTGTAGATGGCAACACTGATCCAATTGTTATACCAGCAATTGCAGCCAACAACTTTGAGCTAAAATCAGGCTTTATCCAGGTGGTCTCCGTTCAACCATTCTTGGGACGTACCATTGATGATCCACACGACCATATCAAGAGATTCTTGCAACTAACCAACACGGTCAAATTCAATGGTGTTCCACAAGAGGTTATCAGGTTACAACTTTTTCCCTTTTCTTTAGAGGGACAAGCCCGGCATTGGCTTGCTAAGGAACCGCCACAGAGTATTCTCTCGTGGACGGATTTGGAAACCAAGTTTATTAATTACTTTTTCCCACCCTCTCGTACTACCGCTTTGCGGAATGAAATCATAAATTTTAAACAAAAGTACGATGAGTCGTTCAGTGAATCTTGGGATCGTTTTAAAGATCTTTTAAGAAAATGCCCACAACATGGTTTTACCAAAGTACATCAAATTAATACTTTTTACAATGGTTTAAGCATGAGTGACCAAGATTCACTAAACAGTGCCTCGGGGGGTAATCTTTTGGCTAAGACTTCCAATGCTGCTTGGGACATCATTGAGAATAAGTCTCGTGTGCAAACCAAGAGTGTTCAGACCAATGTCGCTAGTGCTAGCACTAGTGACAGCGACAAGCGACTGGACAAAATCACTACGCTTCTTGAATCGCTTGTCACCCACACCGTCAGCAACAACAACAGCAGCAACGCTAAAAACGCTCAAGTCAATGCTGTTAGCCAACCATGCGAGATATGCGGGGGTCCTCACTCTTACACAACTTGTACTGCCACCCAAGACTACCCTGCTGAGAACGTGAATGCAGCTTATGGCACCTATCCTCAACCTGCTTATCAAGCTAGACCTCAAGGTGACCGTAATTTGCTTAGCTACCGTTCCAACAATTATCTTTCCCCACCCGGTTTTCCTCCAAACAACCCAAACCAACAACAAAACCTCAACCGCCCTCCTCGACAACAACAACAACCTCGTACACCATACATCCCTCCTCACAAGCAGCAACAACCTCCTCAACGTAACAACCAAGTTTACCAACAACCTGCTTATCAACCACCCACATACAATGCTCCTCCCAACCAACCCACCGCTCTTCACCAAGAAGTGGAAACTTATATGAGGACTAACGATGTGATAGTGGGAAATCTTCAGAGAGAAGTGCTCAACTTGAAATCAGACTTGGTCAAACAAGGGAATGATTTGAGAGCCGACATGAGAAACACGTTGGATAGCCAAACGAATGACTTGAAGAACATGATGGCTAGTTTCTTCCAAGGTAATCAACCCTCTTCTTCGGGTACACTTCCGAGTAACACCGTTGCGAATCTAAGAGGGGAGATGAAAGCAATCACCACTCGAAGTGGCAAAGGTACCAAGGAATCCGAGCTTCCTATACCTCCACCGGCGGTTGTGACTAAGGAGAACGAGTCACCTGCTCCTATTCCTCCTCCTTCTCCTTCCCCAATTTCTCCACCTCTACCTTCTACCCCCATTTCCCCACCACCCGTGGTTGTGAGTGATCCTATTCCCCTAAAGCCTTCCTCTTCATCCAATATACCTTATCCTTCAAGGTTGAGGAAAGAGAAGCAAAAGAGCAAGGATGATATTCAAGTTTCGAACTTTCTTAAAATGTTTAAACAACTGAATTTCAACATCTCCTTCGCTGAGGCTCTCGCTCACATGCCTAAATATGCGAAAATGTTTAAAGATCTTCTGAGCGACAAGGAAAAGCTTCTCGATATTGCCAACACCCAACTTAATGAGAACTGCTCTGCAGTGCTCTTAAGGAAATTGCCAACCAAGCTTGGTGATCCGGGTCGTTTCTTAATCCCTTGCAATTTCCCGGGAGTAGAGAATTGCATGGCCCTAGCCGATCTAGGTGCCAGTATTAATCTCATGCCTCTAAGTGTTTGGAAGCAATTATCTCTCCCAGAGCTAGTCCCCACCAAAATGACTTTGGAGTTAGCTAACCGTACGGTTGCTTATCCAGTGGGGATAGCCGAAGACGTCATTGTAGGAGTCGACAAAATCACCTTTCCTGCTGATTTCGTTGTCGTCGACTACGAGATGGACCCCCGTGTGCCATTAATTGTTGGTCGTCCATTCTTGAGGACCGGTCGCACTCTCATCGATGTTGAAGCCGGTGAGCTTATCATGAGAGTGGGTGAAGATAAAGTAGTCTTCAACATGGGAAAGTTGTCTAAACAGCCTTACTCATATGAGAGTGTTCATTGTATTGACGTTCTCGATGAGGCTTGTGAAGAACACTTTAATGATGCTTGCAAAAGTATTCCTACCTATCTTCCCAATGTTGAGACCGTGTCCTCTATTGATTCATCATTGTCTCTATTTGGAGATAGTGATTTATTTTGGAACAATCTTGAAGATACCATGGGAGATGTGAATTTAGCTACTAATGATTCTCCCACCGATGGGGATGAAGACATGAATTTCTTTGACAATCTTCTCACCGAAGAAAATCCTTCGCCTCCATCTCCCACGGTTATTGCTATCGATACTCCGACTTTAAAAACGCCTCCCGTCGAAAATCCTTCGGATTTAGAACTTAAGGAGTTGCCGCCACATCTTGAGTATGTGTTCCTTGAAGAAGAGAAGAAATCGCCAGTCATTATCGCGAAGGACTTGAAGGAAGAAGAAAAATCTCGCCTCATCGCCGTGCTTAAAGATCACAAGAAGGCTATTGCTTGGAAGATTTCTGATATTCGTGGAATTGATCCTCACTTTTGCACACACAAAATTCTCATGGAGGACGACTTTAAGCCCACTATTCAAAGCCAACGAAGGGTGAATCCAAAAATACATGAAGTCATCAAAACAGAGGTTATCAAACTTCTTGATGCGGGTATGATTTACCCTATTTCGGATTCACCATGGGTTAGTCCAATCCATTGTGTGCCCAAGAAGGGTGGAATAATCGTTGTTCCCAATGAACACAACGAGTTGATTCCACTCGTCTCGTTACTGGGTGGAGAGTTTGTATAGACTACCGCAAACTCAATGATGCCACGAGAAAGGATCAATTCCCTCTACCTTTTATCGACCAAATGCTTGAACGTTTAGCAGGTAATGAATATTACTGCTTTCTTGATGGTTTCTCGGGTTATTTCCAAATACCCATCGATCCCCAAGATCAAGAGAAGACAACATTCACTTGTCCCTATGGCACATTTGCTTACAAAAGAATGCCTTTTGGCTTATGCAATGCCCCCCGAACTTTCCAAAGGTGCATGTTAGCTATCTTCCATGACATGTTTGAACAAACCATGGAAGTCTTCATGGATGATTTCTCGGTCTTTGGGGATTCCTTCTCTTCTTGCCTTGCCAATTTGGAACGTATGCTTAAGCGGTGCGAAGACACTCGCCTTGTTCTGAATTGGGAAAAATGCCATTTTATGGTAAAAGAAGGCATCGTGCTAGGACACAAGATCTCCAAAGCCGGTCTTGAAGTAGACCATGCTAAAGTCGATGTTATCGCCAAGTTGCCTCCACCTTCAACCGTGAAGGGTGTGAGAAGTTTTCTGGGTCATGCGGGCTTCTACCGTCGATTCATCAAAGATTTTTCTCAAATCGCTCGCCCGATGACCCACCTTTTGGAAAAAGATACTCCTTTTATCTTTTCCAAAGAGTGCCTTGAAGCCTTCAACTCGCTTAAGGATAAGCTAACTAAGGAACCCGTCTTGGTTACCCCTAATTGGGAGCTTCCCTTTGAGGTGATGTGCGATGCTAGTGATTTTGCTATTGGAGCGGTTCTGGGACAAAGAGTGAACAAACACTTCCAACCGATCCATCACGCTAGCAAGACAATGACAGGGGCTCAATTGCATTACACGACAACCGAAAAAGAGCTTTTAGTTGTTGTCTATGCCTTTGAAAAGTTTCGCCCCTATCTTGTCCTTTCCACCACAATCGTTTACACCGATCATTCCGCGCTGAAGTACTTGTTGACAAAGCAAGATTCCAAACCAAGACTTCTTCGCTGGGTTTTGCTGCTCCAGGAATTTAAAATCGACATTCGCGATAAAAAAGGAGCAGAAAACCTAGCCGCGGACCATCTCAGTAGACTTGAGGATCCTTACCAAGGGGATCATCGGAACAAAGAAATCAATGATTCTTTTCCCTTGGAGACCTTAATGTCTATAAATTCGAAGTCTGATGAAACCCCGTGGTTTGCGGACTTTGCAAACTACTTGGCGGGTGGAATTCTCAAGGAAGGGTTGACGTCTCAACAAAAGAAAAAGTTCTTCACCGACATTAAAACTTACTTTTGGGACGACCCTTACCTATTCAAACAATGTGCCGACCTGACTATTCGCCGATGTGTTGATGGACCGGCAGCTTCGGAAATCCTTGACGCTTGCCACAAAGGACCCACCGGTGGTCACTTTGGTCCCAACTACACCGCCAAAAAAGTGTTTGACTCGGGATTTTATTGGCCCTCCATATATCGTGACGCTCACATTATGGTTAAACGATGTGATGTGTGCCAAAAACAAGGCACTATCACACATAAAGACGAGATGCCTCAGAATTTCATTCAAGAATGTGAAATCTTTGATGTTTGGGGTATCGACTTTATGGGGCCATTCCCTTCTTCTAAAGGAAACAAATACATCCTTGTAGCCGTTGACTACGTCTCCAAATGGGTTGAAGCCAAAGCTTTACCCACTAATGACGCAAGGGTGGTTTGTAACTTTTTGAAAGCTTTATTCGCTAGATTCGGTGTGCCTCGTGCCATTATTAGTGATCGTGGGACTCATTTTTGCAATGACCAATTCGCAAGAGTCATGGCTAAGTATGGTGTAAATCATCGTCTTTCCACAGCCTACCACCCACAAACTAATGGCCAGGCTGAAATATCCAATCGAGGACTAAAGCGAATTCTTGAAAGGACCGTGGGAGAGCATCGTGCCTCATGGGCTGATAAACTTGATGATGCTTTGTGGGCTTTCCGTACCTCATACAAGACTCCGATTGGTTGTACACCATATCGTCTCGTGTACGGGAAAGCATGCCACCTCCCCATTGAGTTGGAGCACAAGGCTTACTGGGCCTTGAAGTGGGCTAATTTTGATATCAACAAAGCCGGTGACCTACGCAAAATCCAACTCAATGAGCTGAATGAACTCCGTAATGAGGCTTATGAAAATTCTTTGATCTATAAGGAGAGGACTAAGCTCATTCACGATTCTAAGATTAAAAACCGAGAGTTCCATGTTGGTGACAAAGTTTTACTTTTTAACTCTCGGTTGAAAATCTTTTCGGGCAAGCTCAAATCTCGTTGGTCCGGCCCATTCACCATTGGCCAAATTTTTCCATATGGTACTCTCGAGCTCGCTCAACCTAATGGACCTAATTTTAAGGTGAATGGCCAACGAGTGAAGTTCTACTTTGGTGAGGACACCTCTCAGGAGGTGATTCCATCCCTCACCACGTTCCCCATGAACTAATTTTGGGTCGAGTCAGGCTCGTGACTCGGTTATCAAAAACAAGCGCTCCTCGGGGGGCAGCCCGAGTATCTATCCTTTTATGTTTTAACCTCCTAAGTGTAGGGGGACCTCTATAGGGTGTTTGTCTTTGTGTGGTGATGTGATTACAGGGATAAGTGCACTCTTGGAATCTCTGAAGAACCGTGCTCCCGTGTTATCCGAAATCCGGTTCTATCTCTCAACTATCGTGATTCAATTTTCTTCATACTCACATTTGAAATTGATCACTTTAGTCGTCTCTTCCTTAACTCGAGTTAACCAACGTGCACAATGTCATAAGTGTAGGGGAGACTTTTCCCACATGCTTAAACATTGAGGACAATGTTTATCTTAAGTGTAGGGGGGACTTCTATCGAAGTTTTAAGTGGACTTTTCCATGAAAATGCCTTCATTTAACCGGAAAATCATCTTTTTCAACATTTTTCAAATTTTTTTATTAACTTTGGCCATTTTGTCGTAATTTTTAAATTTTTATCTTTGCTTTGGTATGTATATATCCCGCAATAAAGTCAAAAATATTAATAAAGTGGTGTAGCTAGTTTAGAAGTCTTTGACATATTAGGCCTGTTGCGTTTATTTTGACTCAACCCGAATAGACTTATTCAAGTTTATTCTAGCTAGTATCCTTAACCATGTAGACCTTAATTGGTTTATTAGGCTAAGTATCCACGAGTCTCATTACTTGAGATTTTAAATTGTGGAGGACGAGAAATGATAGAGTCAATTATAAGTCGGTATTCTTGCACAAGCTCACTTGGTGTAATTATTTGCCTATTCTCCCATCACTTGCTAATAAATTATCTGCAATAAGTAAGGTCGTACGATTTGAAAAGTTACTTAGCTTCTAGCCCAAGATCGTTTAAAAGTTGCTCGGTAATGATAAGAGTTCATAGCCAAGGCATAACTTATGAAGCGGGGCGCGAAGATTGGCGAGTCCGAAAAGGCCCTAACAAGGCATGAGGATTCCATTTTATTGCTAAAGATCCAAAGTGATGTGAAAAGCATTATTCCCAAAGTCAATATGAAGGATCAAGACTCACGACGAAAAGCAATCAACTCCCATAAAGATGATGGAGAAGTCTATCCGAAAAGAGTCTAACAAGGTATGAGGATAAATAGATCCAAGTCCGAAAAGGAGGCGGATCGTTGTATCTCGAAATCCCAATTAGAGATTGAAGAATAATCATGAATTCGTGGTCAACAAAGTTGGAGAACCCCTCAAAAGTCTCCAAGTGAAGAAACTCTATGAACGATGAGAAGACCATTATCTCAAGCACGTCTCTCAAAGATATGAAGTATGAAGTACATGCCAAATATCGGCCCGAGAAAGGTCTCAAATCGTGAACCGAGTTATGCCAAGATATGAACTTTTTGATATCCCGAGAAGCAGTTTTAAGAGATTTTGTCCTTTAGCTAACTATTGATCAAATCGTCCTACTTTGCTTTCAGCCTTAATAAACTATCTAAATAAGTCCAAAAATGCATCTTCATGATCATTCTAAGACAAAAATAAAATATAAGAGATACACCTAGGAATAAGGGAGTTTAAGCATATAATTAAGCCATGTGTGTAAGTGTTTGAATTGCTAACTTATAATAACAATGATCTCGTTTTTAAGCTTAGTTTGGGGAACGTGAAACTTGAGGGTGATAAATCTTCGCAGCACCAAAGCCCTAATGTAAGTCATTGGTTTCTTTGCAAGTTATTTCCATCCTTTTGTTTACTTTAAAGTTTTAATTTCTCTTAGTATTTTAATTTTTGTTTTTTGTTTAGTAGTATTTTAATAAGGCCAAGGTTGATTAATTATGAGAAAAGTGTAAAAAATTGCTTTATCACCAAGCATTGCATGAGGGCATGGCAATGGTTAAGTGTAGGGGATTTGATAGGTGTGTAAAAACCCATCCTTTTACCACTTAATTCTGGCTAAAACGAGACCAAAACGCGTATTTAATATCATTTGTTTGGAATTATGCGTTGTTTTTGTGTTTATTGTGTTTTCAGAGCCAACCGGATGAATATTAAAGAAAACATGGGATTGCACGGGTTTTATGGAAGAAAAAGACTCAAGATAAAGTCTATTGTCCAAGAGATGCAAAAGATTTGAAGTCACTGGGCCTATTCGAAGATTTATCGAAGAAAAGGACCAAGGATGGAAGATTTACATAAGTCGAAGAAACTCAAGTCTATTAAACGAAGAAATTAAAAGACGAGTTGAATTTAATCGACGACAAATCCCGAATCAGAATCGAAAACGTCAACTTTTCTGAAAAGACGAGAAGACAAGAAGAACGGGAGAAAGCCCACTCACCAACCAAAAGACAAAGCCTATATAAAGGCCCCTCCTCACACTTTTCATCCAGTTTTTAAGTTAGTTTTTAGTTTTTCTTCTCTTCCCCTTTTTTCTCCTTTTTAGTTCGTATCATCACCAACACCACTAGGGTGTTTGGTGATCTTGATCTTTGTTTATTTTCAATCTTGTAATTTTAATCCTTGTTTGATCTTGTTAAAACATTAATCATCAATACAAGCTCTTGTTTAATCTTTCCATTTCATCTTGTTCATCATCATCTTTCTTTTCAAGTTCTTAAGTTCTTATTTGGTTGAGTTTTGATTTTAAAAAGTTGTTGGATTTGCATTTTTACTGTTGGGATTTGTTACTTATAGTTATTAGATGATTTGTGGTTAATTTGGTAAAACCTTTTTGAGTATTTAGTTTGATTTTTGATTAAATTCGTCTTCCTTGTTCTTCGGGGTTTAGTTACTGTATTTGTGTTTCCAGACTTCCGGATGAACACAAAACTTCCGGATGAACACAAAACTTCCGGATGAACACCAAAGTTCCAAATGAATATGTTCTTTAAAAGTTCCGAATGAGTTTCCTTAAAAAGTTCCGAATGAGTTTTTAGTTTAAAAGTTCTGAATGAATTAAAAAGTTCCGAATGAGTTTTCTTGTTTAAAAGTTCCGAATGAGTATAAAGTTCCGGATGAACCAAACTTCCGAATAAAGTTCCGATAAAAGTTCCGGGTGAAAGTTCCGAACCAACTTCCGAACCAACTTCCGAACCAATCTTCCGAACCAAGTTCCGGGTGAAGTTCCGGATCAATCTTCCGGATAAACTTCCGAACAAAGTTCTGAATCAAGGGGTTCCGAGTGAAAAGTTCCGGATGAACAAAGTTCCGAATCAAGGTTATACTTCCGAATCAAGTTTCTTTTGAGCATTTTAAAGGTTTACTGTATTACTGTTTCTTTACTGTTTCTTTATTTTAATTTTAATTTTAATTTTAATTCTAGTCTTGTTAGTTGCCATTAAAGTAATTGTATTTGATTTAAGTTTTCATTTTAAGTACATTTTAACATTTAGTATATTAGAAAACCAAACCCTTTTTCTTAGTAACCAAGAACAATCTTTCCACTTAAGGCCGAGATCAATTCGAGAGGATATCGAGACATATAATCTGAACCCATACAAAATCACTTGTATCAATTAGTTATTACAAATAATGTTTTTAGGCATTGGTTGCATTAACATAAACAATTATTATAAACCCCACAAGACTAATGATAACTAGAAAAATGACAAATATGTCCAAATTTTAACACATATAAAAATGTAATGAAAATTGTTACAAACTTGATTTTAGTCCCTTAGTATTGTTTTGCTTAGTGATTGTTTACTAACTTATTGGTTTGTCACACTCACTCAGTTGTGGATACGATGAGAATTCAATGTGCACCATATGTTTGATCGTTGTAACAATGATTAAATCATTTTGAAAGAGATATTTATCCAAATCTTTGAATTAATATCCATTTTATGTTTCTGAGTGAAATATTTTTGAGATTTGATAACTCATTAATTGTGTTTTTTAAGATATTGAAATTATATTTCATATGATATGTTGGCATCATGTCATTTTAAGACTTGAAATATTATGGGTGTGAAGTATAAGATAGAGAAATTTAAAGGTCTTATTTTGCACAACTTCAAGCTTATAATGCTCAAACATGTACTGATACTTTGGGGAAAGTGGTTGGGTGGAATGATAAAATGACAATACATATTCATTAAATATGTTTGATAATTATCAGAATCAACATATGGATATAGGGGAAAGGTACTTTTGATTAGGGCTGTAAATGAACCGGATAAATACGAATCGAGCTTTTTTCATGTTCGTTCATTTAATTTTAACCGGACAAATAAAAGAACATGAACACTTAAAGGGACGATTTTTCTTGTTCGTGTTCGTTTATTAAGAAAATGAAGTGTTCATGTTCGTTTATGTTCGTTCATTAAGAAACTAAACGAACCTTAAACGAATATAAACGATCGATCATAAATGAACGAAGAAAAAAACATATAATTTATCAAATCATGCATAATATTTTTTATTTTAAGTGTTGTTTTGTTTAAGCATCTCAGTTCTAAAAGTACACAATTAAAAGATATGATATACGAGCACAAACATATAAATGAACATAAACGATCGTTAATGAACCACATAATTGGACGTTCACAAACATAAACAAACGAACGCGACTTTTGTTCATGTTCATTCATTTAATTAAACAAACGTAAAATGATGTTCATGTTCATTCATTTAATAAATAAACGAACATAAACAAACTTTTGCTAACTATATTGATTTACATACTAATATCATGTTAACTCAAATTTCTTGAGTTCATGGTGGTGTAATAGCATCAACGAGCCTCGGGTGTCACACTATAATACCATCAAGATTTAAGCATTTAGTTTTGAAGATATTGGTAAGAAGATATTGGCTCTATCCATGAGACCTATTACACAACTACGCTTCCAAATCCATGTGAAACACGACAAGGGAGGGAAAGAAAGCAAGTCATAGAGAACTCAAACAAATCAATGTCCGACCCAACTATCTGGGAGTCTGTGACGAATACTAGCATTAGTTATCACCACCAATAGATGAAAAAGTGCATGAAGAAAAAACACCAAGAGTAGCTAAAGGGGGTACAAGCCCGCTAAACCTTTGAAGGGTGTCCAAGAAACATCCCAAGAGCCCAAAACGTTTTGCAATTCTCTAAACGCGTAACTCCAAATCCAAGAAAAAAGTATAGCAACGCCTTGTCGTAGAGAAGGTCTTAGAATGCTTAAGAGTTCTTCACCGGTTGGAGTGGAATATAAATCTAAAATAGAATTTGATCAACTGGATTTAACTGAGGGTTTACTAGAAACTAAGATCCGGTGGTCTTGGAAGATCAAAGTATAAGTTTTCCATGTTTAGAGAGAGAGAGAGAGAGAGAGAGAGTAGAGGGAGGAGTATGTGTTTTAGAAAGAGAAAGTAAAATAGATAAAATGAAGTGAAAAACACAAAGAGCTCAACCCCTCCTTGAAAGCCCTGAATGGGTATATATAGTCACATACACGCCTACTATACACAGTTGCCTAGTATAGTCCCTGCGCATGTGACTATGATAACTTATGGTAATTCGTAATGACGTCACATAAAGTGAATTTCCAACAATCTTCCCCCATGGGACGACATGCAGAATTACTTACAATATTTTTCAATAACAAGTACATAATGATTAAGAACAAGAGCTTCCATGAAGCGTCCAATGCTGATGATGTCTTCTGAGGCGTTTGACTTCAAGTCTACACTCCAAAATGAATCATCTTTAGTAATTTGTAGAAGAAATACTGTAATAGGCACGAAGTAAGTAACATATACACTTCTGGCTAAGGAGAAGCTTCTAAATTAGCTTTCCCCTAATTCATGCCACGTATTCTTGATGTATAAGCTATAATAGCTTCCCCCTAATCCGACAATCCTATTGAGCAGTTTCAAAGCTTTAAATAAAGCTTAGAATAATAAAGTGCACATCGGAATTAGTATCAAACCACATCAAATGATGATGTTGGAATGAGTGATTGATCGTTTGGGGAAACATCAAGTAGATCAGCAACGTCTCTTCTAACGCTTGAATAATTCTTCTAAATTTTCTTCCCCCTAAGAGTTCAAGTTATGCATACTAGAAAGAGTCAAGACATTTGTTCCCCCACGTAGTTGAAGAAATGAAACCAGTCATGACGTCTAACAACCTGAAGAACACAATTTATCCCATTCATGAAGTCGACATCATAACACCAGAGTTAATTAAGTCCCGAAAATGCACATATCTTATTCCGGAGATGCACCAGAGTCAATTAAGTCCCGAAAATGCATATATCTCCATATAGGATAGTGATGATATATAATTTCAACACCAAAGACACTTAAGTCCCGAATGTACACAATTAATACCTCTTTTAACCATCAAAGACTGATTCTTTCATTAGATCCCCCGTGTAAATAGAAAAATACCCCAAACACCACAAGTTAAAACACTGATTTTCTCTGCGGTTATGACATATGTCTTCCCAGAACGCCTTCAAATAAAAAGAAGGTATGAATTTCATCACGTGTAATCGTTGTTCGTTCAGACATATTATCTTTCACGGAACATGTCTTATTCTTCCCTTTGATGGTTTCGAAACCTCAAAACCAGCAATAAATTATACGCACATCTACTTGAAATCTCGAGAGAATAATAAATTAGTTTAGATATATTCCGTGAGAATCAGCTGCTGATTGAAATAATCTACTCATAAACTCTCTCTGGCTATCTTTGCCAACCCCTTTATAGGCTATTTGAAGTGATCACCGATGGAGTAAACCCGATATACCAAACATGAAACTTAAGAAAAATTCCTCGATCTTGTGACTTAAGCTTGCACAAATGTTGGAAGAACGGTGGAGAAGTAAATCTCTAAGTACCCAATACCTTGATGAAGAAGTATAAAAGCACAACCTCTCTTGAAATTATCCACATCGTCTTCTGCGTGTGACACTGAGTACAAATGTAACCCTTTTAAGTGATAGTTATCCAAGTCATCAACCATCCACCCCGTCTTTTGGAAGCTAGATAATCCAAGTCCTCGTCCTAATGATTAAACACGACCAAGTTATCATTGAAATCATGCATCCAACCAACCCTGATTTCAAGATAAAATAAGTGCACGCCTAATACATGAAATTTTGTATGTAAAAAAGTTATCGTCCGATCTTTTCAAATTGAAAAAGTGGTAAACGTGCGACTTATTCGTCTTTTGGTGAAAAAGAATATTTTTGTCATTGTAGTAAAGTAAATTGCAAGACTTTAAAGTAAATGACGGGTAATTAAAACTAGAACTGATTAAAAGGTAAATGGTGCAATACTTAAAACTTTTAAAAGTAAATGACGAGAAATTAAATGACGTAAAATTAAAGCTCGACGAAAAGTAAATTAGACAAGGTAATAAAAATGAAAACTTGAAAACTTAGAATAATACAAACTTAAGAATAAAACTAAAACAAAATATTAAACAAAACCTACCGTCAAAATACACTCCATCGGAATCCCATCGGAATCCGATCGGAATGTAAACTTACCTGTCGGAATACCAAACAAACACCCCTGATCGGAATGTAATCGGAATACACCGTCGGAATGACAAACCTTGAGACGATCGAATGAGGATCGGAATCCTGGTCGGAATGCTGTCACCACAAGCCTAATCGGAATACCAAACCAACACCTCCGTCGGAATGTCAAATCGGAATGCAGCCAAAAGTACTCCTGTCGGAATCCTGATCGGAATGTGAGGAACCAACTCCTAATCGGAATGTCACAAAGAGGACCTTCGTCGGAATCCAAAAAGGAATCTGAGTCGGTATGACCAAAACCCTTTTCCGATCCACTTATCGGAATGTAGGTCGGAATATCAAATCCCCTTTCCGATTTGGTATGATCGGAATACAGTAGGCAAAACGTAATAAACTAGATCAAATAAGCTATTAACCAAATAAGCACACGACTAAAAACTCAAGCAAAACACGTAAGAAAAAGCTAATAAGCTAAAATTTAAAGACTTTTAAAAACACTAAATAATAAAATATTTAAAAACGACTTTTTTATCTAACTTTTATAAACACTTAAGTAAATTAAAGAAAGACACAATAAGCTATAAAATCAATAATCTAAAACAAACAAAAGCATAAAAACATAACGCTTAATCAAATAAGCATAACAAAAAGCACAATAACATAAAGATTAAGCAAAACAGGAAAGGTAGGATGAGAAATTAAAAATAAGAACTTGATTAAAAGAAAAGATTTAATAACAAAATTAAAAGACTTACTTGAAATTAAAGGCAAGAAATTTAAGGTGCAAGACAAGTAATTAAATGACAATTAAGTAAATGACATTAAGAAAAATGCAAGTAATTAAATGGAAGAGCTATTTTGTCAAGATAGTCAACACCTCCTAATGTGACATTAGGAGGGTATTTATAGGAGATTAGGGAGGTTAAGCATGTGTTGGAAGCTTCTTTCTTTCTTTCTTTCTCGTCTTTTCGTCTTCTAAATTCTTCGACTTTTTCGACTTTGTCTCGGGATTATTTAAACTCGTCTTGTAATTTCTTCATCAATTAGACTTGAGTTCTTCGGTTTTATTAAACTTCTGTCTTTAGACTTTTCTTCGATAAATCTTCAGAATAGGCCTTGGACTTCCGTTTCTTTTTGCACTCTTGATCTTTTGACTTCGTCTTTTGTCTTTTTCTTCGATAAAAGCCCGTGAAAGCCCGTGTTTTCTTCCCTTTGCACATTTTGGTCCTAAATCACAACAAAAACACAAACCACGCATAATTTCAACATTTATGACATAAAATACACGTTTTGGCTTGGTTATTATTATAATTAAGTGGTAAAAGGATAAGTGTTTTGACACTTATTAAATCCCCTACACTTGACCATTGCAATGTCCTCATGCAATGCATTAATTACAAAGCAAGTTTTACATTTTCCATCACAATCAATCCACAATTGCCTTTATAAAAGAGACAAAATAATTAAAAGAAGAAAACAAGTAAAAAGATTAAAAACTTACCTTAGGGTTTTGGGAATGTCATGAATGATTATCACCCTTAAGTTTCACATTCCCCATACCAAGCTTAAAAACGAGATCATTGTTATTATAAGTTAGCAAACTAACACGAATTCATGTGGCCCAATTATTCACTTAGACTCCCTTATTCCTAGGTGTATCTCTTATATTTTATTGTTGTCTTCAATGATCACGAGGATGCATTGTTGACTTATTTAGATAGTTTATTAGGCCGAAAATAAAGTAGGACGATTTAATCAATAGTTAGCTAAAGGACAAAATCTTTTAAAACTGCTTCTCGGGACCTCATAAAGTTCATATCTTGGCATAACTCGCTTCACGATTTGAGACCTTTCTCGGACCGATATTTGGCATCGACTTCATACTTCAAATCTTAAGAGGCGTTCATGAAATAATGGTCTTCTCTTCATAATAGGAATTTCTTCACTTGAACTTTTTTGAGAAATTCTTCATATTTGGACCACGACTTTTTCATTTTTCTCCAATCTTTATTTGGGATTTTGATATACAACGATACGCCTCCTTTTAGGACTTAGATCTATTTATCCTCATACCTTGTTAGGGCCTTTTTGGATAGACTTCTCCATGATCTTTAGGGGAGTATTTGCTTTTCGTCGTGTGTCTCGATCCTTCATATTGATTTTTGATAAATGATTATTCACATCACTTGGGATCTTTAGCAACAAAATGTAGCCCTCATGTCTTGTTAGGACCCTTTCGTACTCGCCAATCTTCGCATCTCGCTTCAATAAGTTATGCCTTGGCTATGAACTCTAATTGATACCGAGCAACTTTTAAACGATCTTGGGCTAGAAGCTAAGTAACTTTTCAAATCGCACAACCTTATTTATTGCAAATATATTTATTAACAAGCGATGGGAGAAAAAGCTTATAATCAACTCACATAAATTCATGAAAGAATACCGAACTTATAATTGACTCTATCATCTCTCGTTCTCCACAATTTAAAATCTCAAGGAATGAGACTCGTGGATGCTTATCCTATTAAATCAAAGTTTTGGGTTTTCAAGTCATCTATAGGATCTTGCAAACTCTTAGACTTTTTCAAGTTTTAGAATCCGCATTTTAAAGTTCCCTTGATAAACGACTTTCTAGGATCAATTATAGGAACTTGCGAAAAGTTCTTGTTCTTAACTCGTAAGAGTTAAGACTTTCGCGTTTTAAAGTTCCCTATATAAAAGCCTAGCAAAACTTGACATAAACACGTTAAGGATACTAGCTAGAGTAAACTTAGATAAGTAAACTCGGTTTGAGTCAAAAGATTCACAACGTTTAAAGATTAAAACCACTTTATTAAAATGTATTCTAGTAAAGCAGGAAAATAACTAAAACAAAGGTAAATACTAATAGGCCAAAATAGATCAAAAATTTTAAAAAATGTCAAAAAATCAATTTTCCGGTTAAAATGAGGACGAATACAAGGAAAAGTCCACTTAACTTCGATAGAAGTCCCCCTACACTTAATATAAACATTTTCCTCAATGTTTAAGCATGTGGAAGTAAACTTCCCTACACTTAGGACATTGTGCACTTTGTTTAAATCTTGCTAAGGAAGAGACAACTAAAGTGATTCCTATTTTAATATTGAAGAATATAAAATAGAGAATCAAAAGAGTTTAGGATAGAACCGGGAAGACGGGTACACGGAATCACGGGTCGTCAAAAGTCATCAAGAATAGATCTTTGAAAGCTCGAATCCCTGCATATGATAAGAAAGAAATCAACAAACACATACTAGGGTCTCCCCCTACACTTATTATAAAAACAAAGAAAAAGGATAGATATTGCGGGTTGCCTCCCGAGAAACGCTTGTTTTTGTTAACCGAGTCGTGAGCCTGACTCGACCTTGATTAGCTTAGGAAAAAGCTTGAAACACATCCACCGGGATCAAATACATGGTTTTCGTCCATCAAATAGCACAAGCTTAAGGCGAACAAGGCAAGCCAAAGAAGAGTAGGCAAGGTTCCCTTAAGCAATTGTTGAGCACGGTGGTAGCAAGGGTTATGAGGTGTAATATTTGTCTTTTAATAGTATAATCGTCTCGGTATCTTAACCAATTGATATAACAATCCCAAATTAGACTTTATTGTTTTTGGTTAAAAGTAGCTTGTTTGGAATCTATTTCTACTTGGCAAAAAGCAATCAAAAAAATGTAAAAATATTAACTAATACTACCTATACGTACTACCTAAAAAACACATTGCGATTACGAAATTTGAATGCACGAAATCTAAAAAATGTAAAATACAATTTCTGTAAAAGCTAATTTCTATAAAAAGAAAAATTCAAGTTTTATAAAAATTCTATCTTTATTATAAAAGTAAAATTAAATTTTATAAAATGTAAAAAAAAAACAAATTGATAAAGTCTAAAACTAAAAATTTGAAATCTTGAAACGAAATTATTTACTGAATCGTAAATGCACTAAAGCCCAAAAAAGTAAAACTAATAGCCCATTTGGGACTTAACTGTCCACCAACAGATTTAACTGACATGGACTAACGAAGCAACGAATTCTAACAGGAATCTCTAACGAAAGGACATTCAGGGCAACTAAATGCCCAACAGGGACTAATACCTACTAATTGACTAACGGAATGGGGGTTGGAAAGCCTAACGAGTGCTAACCGTGGACCGTGGGCGTCACGCAGAGGTACATAGTGGAGGGTAAAACGTGTACAACATCAAAAATAAAACTAACTTCTAAACAGCCTTAAAATTTCGATGCATATATACTATCTTTTTCTTTCCTGTTTTATATGCTAAATTTTAGCTGCTAATTACTAATCTAAAACAGAAAAATACTCCACTGACTATTGATCTACTTTCCAAGTATTTATACAAAACAGAAAAGAACAGTCTAGTAAATGCTTATCGAACTGAAATATAAGCTATCCAAATGAGCATTTGTCTAGCAACTAAAGACAGTACGAATTAGCTATAAATGCCTAAATTTTCTCAATTGAGAATCCACAACTAACTGTATCTTATCAGTATAATAAGAGGCAAATCCAAACACCCTATTTCTGCTAATATGAACTTTCAAATATCAAATATATACAAAACTAATCTATGAACAAAAGCAGAGAATCAAACATCTAATATCAAAGAAAGAAAAATTAATGCGAGAATCAAAGTGCAGTAAAGAAACAAGTATAAAAAAAACATTTAAAAGCAGAATCTGATTCAACAATTTGCAAGCAAGAGTTATGCTACCAATATAATATCTAGCTAGACTTATTCTATAAGAATGCAGAAAATAGAAACATGCTTGACCATTTACTTCCAGGCCTAGTCCTTTGACGTGAAGCGGAGCGCTGAGCTTTCTTAACACAAAACACCGCCATCTTTTTTATCTACCGATATCAACAAATTGAGCTTTCTGAACTGCTAATCACGAAATCTGCATAACCTTCACAATAAACCTGCAAAACAAATTGAATACAAGAATCCAACTATATATATGTTGTCTATCTTACAGCTTAACAGCTTTATCAAACAAACTGAATCAACAGCTTAACCAGAAAATCTTCCTCAGCTTAACGAGAACTCATGAACTTTATAAGCAACGATAACAGCCTCAAAAATCAGAAACTTGACTAACCTATCAAATCTGGAATCAAACTGACTGTTTCTGAGATATGTAAACTTTAAAGACACAAAGAGGATTTCATTAAAGCTTATATCTGAATAAGCTATAAAAAAACTGTTTAGAAAAATCTGTATAAAACTCGCTAGCTTATAAGAGCTTACAGAATTAGCTTGCTATGTAATAACGGAAATAAGGATGTCTAAACTGAAAATGGTGAAAATTCAAAAACTCAATTACTGAAACTCAAATACCGAAACTCAATCAAATTCTGAAACTCGAAAAGCTTTGGTTACTGGAAAGTCTGTTACACAAGGTAACAGTAACTGTAACTGAATGTAAAACTAACAGACTATCAGAATCGTAGAATCAAGATGAGAGATCAAAAAGCTTAAAACTTTCATTAATGGCGAAAATAGTTTCGGTTACAACTAATTGATATGAAAGGAAAACTGAATCAAAACTAACTTTCATATAATTGCTCAACTGAAAATCAAATAGCTTTGGAGAAAATTAAACTAACTAACTAATCCTATCCTAACAAACTAACTATGTGTAACTCTACACCTAAGCTAACCATTCCAAATGAAGGCCTTGTCTTCTTTGTATAGGCGTCGAGGGAAGTGATGTGACGTGGTTTGTCCAATCAAGTTTCGACACGTGGAAAATACGAGGTTGAATTTATCCATCTTCATCTTCATCCTATTTGGGGGTTTCTTTATCTTTGAGTCTTGATCTAATTCATTGGCATCCTCTTGTAGAGGAGATGGAGATGAGTATTTTTGCTGTTGAAGGCTTCGACTGAATCCTTATGAATCTTCCAAGAATTGAACTTGCAGGTTATGGTGGTGAAAGATGAATAACCGTCTCATCTTTCTTTCTCTCTCTTCGTTGGAGAAGACGCGTCTGTGTTTTTTTTGTGTGTTGACCGGTTTGGTCAATGACCAAAGTAAATAAACTTTCTCCTTATTTCTCTTTTAATCCTTCTTTTTCTTATTTCTTTCCAAATGTGGTTAAAACTTTTAAGTACTTTCTTTTCATCCTTCATTTTGTCAAAAGTTGCAACTTGAGCCCTCGATCTTTGAAGTAGTGGCAAGATTGGTCCTTTAAGCATCTTTCTTCTCTTTTTTCGTCTTTTATCAAATAAATCCATGAAAACGCGTCTTTGCTCCAAAAATGTATCTTCTTACCTGAAAACACATGAAACACAAATACACGCATAATTCTGATATTTTAAAGTTAAAATAATGTATTTGACTGTGTTTTGAGTGGTTTTTTGGATCATTATTGATGAGTGTTTTCACACTTATCAACTCCCCTCCACTTGACCATTGCCATGTCCTCATGCAATGCAGCATTTTAAAGCTCTAAATTACACTTTTCTCATATCTAACCAACCTTGGCCATTTTATGATTTAATAAACTAAACTATACTATATGATGAATGGTTTTTGAATTTATACAATGCAATGCAAGAGAAAACAATTCTATTTACATCTTTTTGTATTTTCTTGAAATGGTTTTGATGGAAATAACTCATAAAGAAATCAATGACTTAGATTAGGGCTTTGGTACCATGGACATTTATCACCCTCAAGTTTCACTTTCCCCATACCAAGCTTAAAAATGGGATCATTGTATTCACAAGTAAAAAGTGCATCAACTTATTCATGACAATTAAATGTGGAACCGGTTATTATTTGAGCAAATTGCTAGTGGGAAAATTTGTCATTTATTCAAGTGTGAAGTATAAGAAGTGTAAAATCCAAAAATAAGGAAGCACGGTTTTAATCCTAAGTAATCCTCTCATCCATTACTTGAAAAACCGCTCACAATTAATACAAGTCCATTTCAAGAGTAATAAGTCATTCGCCTTATTTGTAAAATCCTCATGTCATGCTTTCATAAGTAGCTACACACTCGCTAAGGAAAGAAAAATAAAACTCACGCAATAATTTACATCCGCCATCTTTTTGAGACTTTGGATCTTCAACCCCGCAACCCGTCAAGGTAATATTGGATTGGAGCAATCTATTGAATCCCCGCAACCCTTCAAGGTAAAATTGGAACTCAATAGTCATTATAATTAACACCACACTGCCCCTCTTGGGAGTCTTGTATATATATTTTTTTTTTCTTTTCTTTTTCTCTTTTTTTTTTCTAGCCACTCATTTTTTTGTAAGCCGCTCTTATTTTTCTTTATTCCTCACAAAGAAAGTTCAAAATAATAAAAGGAAAAACACCCGCTAAATATTGAGCATGACATAAGACTAGTACACATAAAACGTTCTAACTTAGATCTTAAGACGTACTTATATCAACCGTGAATGATTAGCCAAAAATGCATAAGAGATTACAAACCAATTAAAATCGTTCTTGATTATTTATTAACAATTATATACATGCGAAGAAAATAGAGGTTAAGAAGAGAAGGGTTTATCCACAAGTAATTATCATGAAGTTTATCTATCCCTTTTACACTTGCTTCAACTCTATCATTTCCCATTCTCCACAAATTTAAAATCTCAAATAATGAAATTGATGGATGCTTAGCCTAATAGACCAATGAAGGACTACATGGTTAAGGATACTAGCTAGAGAGTGCTTAGATAAGCAAACTCGGGTTGAGTCAAAATATCCATGGCGGGCCTAATATGTCAAAGAAATCTAAACTTGTTAAAACCATGTTTTATTTTATATTTTTTTCTTTTTATATATTTTTGATGAAACATAAAAGAAAAGATATATACAATGCAAATGTGTTATGCAAATGAAAAATGCAAAAATTATGAATGCATATTTTTGGTGGCCAAAGTAGATCAAAAATTTGAAAAATGATCGAAAAATTAATTTTCCAAGTTATCATGAAGTTAAGGCAATGGTCTAGGTAAGGTCACTTCGATAGAAGTCTCCCCTACACTTAAGATAAACATTGTCCTCAATGTTTAAGAGTATTGAGTAAACTCCCCTACACTTATTACATTGATTACTTTGCTTAACCCAAGTTAAGGAAGAGACAACTAAAGGGTATTCATTTTAAGCACAAGGTTGAATATCACGATAGCAAAAACTAATCGAAGTGAACCAAATACACGGGCCTCCTCCATAAGCTCCAAGCATGAAATGAGAGAGAGCAACCCTTGAAACAAACACCAAAAGACGAAGAAAAGTACCCCTCCACTTCAACTCTACTATAACATCCTTTTAATTAAACCTAACCTATTGAAAATCTACTCTACGTTTTCTAACCTAGTTATTCAATGCTTGAGTTTTTTTAACCCTAAGTCGCTAGCTCGACTCGGCCCCGAATTAAGTTGTCCTTGGGGAAACCATCATGGAGAACAAACGATATCCACTTTGAAGCACATCTCACATGATACACTCAAACTTAGCACGTTGCCATTTACTATAAGATTTACAAAATCTGCCTCGATAAATGGAACGGTCCAACGTGTCTCAAGTTTGTCCAACATACGAAAGCTTCTCTAATAGGAAGAACTCCAGGATCAAATACATAGTTTCCATCTCGACATTCGAACAACTCCAAAATAGGTAGCATCACCAAAGTAAGCTCATACAAGAATCCCATCTCAATAGAAATCACACTCTTAAGTGGAGTAGATGAAAACCAATTTTTCCCAAACATATGTATCCCAGGATCAAAAACCTTTCCCTTCATGGGAAGATGAACTCGTATCAACCATATAAGATTCCCCCTTAGTTATCAAAGCATCATGAGACAATGAAGGTGTAGGTATCAAAACATTCATAACTATTATGTCCATATTGGGCTCATCATCATCAAAAGGTGGGTAATCTTCCATAGAAGGCATAGTGAAAGGAGGATCAAGATTAATAGTGTCTTGTGGAGAAGGTGTAGGCTCTAGGGTCCCAAAAAGCATGTTCTCAATAAGACGAATATCCTCTTCCCAATTAGAAGAAGATGTATCAACCACAATATCATCTCTCTTAAGATAATCTTCAATTTGTTTATCTATCAACTCATCTTCACTAAGCAATCTTTCAGTCTTTAGAATCTCCTCATTCTCATCAATGATAGACCCCTCCTCATCACTATTGTAATCATAGATTGGTTTGTCAAAGATTGGTGACTCCTTAAAACTCAAGGAAGTGTGATCATCAAAAAATGGAGATTCACAAATGGAAAACTCATTATCACTATAATCATCATATATTGGTGTATCACAAAGAGAAGGTTCATCATCACTAAAATCCTCATTGGTTTCTTCATCATGATGGAAAAGTAGGTTATCAAATGATGTTTCAAAAAGAGGATTCGAATGCATCACAAAATCACTTAGAGGAATAGGCGAAGGAGTCATAGAAGACATGGATTCATCATCAAATATAAAGGACTCATCACTATCATAAGGATCATCAAAGGTTTCATCACAAGAATCATAAGGTGGGAGAGGAGAACGATCCATATTCCCTATAGGAGCAAACTCTTCATCCAAATTAGGAATGTTATCTTGACAAGACAAATCATCGGATGATATAGCAGAAAACGCGTCACTAGAATCACAATTTTCATCCTCTATTTGTGTCACGTCTTTCACAAACTCTTCCTCAATCTCATTATCCCTTTCTTTAAACAATTCATCAAGATCAAAGTCACCAAAATCACTAGTAGTAGAATGAAGGTCAATATGTGATAAAATCTCAATGTGATCATGAGGAGAAAAGGTATCAACACAAAGCTCATCACATGGTTCATTGGAAACCCTCTCAAGCTCTCTTTGGATTAGGATAAGGTTCTCAACACTAGAAGAGGTTAATTCATCCAAATCGGTGTTTGTATTAGTGCTAAGAGGCTCGTCCCCCATGGTTAAAGAGTCGGTGGGTTCCACGTGAGGTAAAGGTGATGAAGGTGTGTCTGGCTCAAGTATAGTCGGTGGAGAGATGGAAGTGTCTATAATAGGAACATCACTAAGTGTATCATCCTCAACATCTACTTTCAAAGAAGGCTCATCATCAGGTAAAGCATCGTTCGGTCTCATGTGTTGCAAGATGTATGTGCTCAAGCCTAAGATTCTCGGATCAGTTGCCTCTTGCATTGTCTCAAGTGCTTGCATTACCATATTAAAAGCGTCTTTACTCAAGAAATGATAAATGCCTTGATTGTTAACGGTTTTTTTATTAGGACTTTGAAAATTTTCTTCATTTTGAAAATCGTCTTGATTTAAAAATTCTTGATTTTGAAAATCCTCATCAAACCCTTGATCATAAATACACGCATATAGATGACAATTATTTTCACTATACGATCCTCTACAAGTCGCACAAGGCCCATACATAGCTCGATATTTCTCGTCGTGTAATATCTCCAAAATAGGACGAGTATCCATGTGTGGCAAAATGGTCGAATGTGAAAACCCTTGATTTTGAAAGGTGTCTTGATTATGGCATGGAAAATTCTCATCATTTTGAAAGCCTTCATTATTTGAAAATCCTTGATTATGAAAGGTTTCTTGATTATAGCCTTGAAAATTATCATTGTTTTGAAAACCTTCATAATTGGAAAATCCTTGGTTTTGGTATGGCACATTAAAGGTTTGATCATGAAATGATGGTGGAGGTTGTGATGAAAAACCGGAATAGCCCATATAGTCATTACAAGTGTAGTCCATTTGAGTGTTAGGTTGAAAATTAAAGTTCTCGGTTCCATTATAAGCATATCCCTCCCCATAATAGCCATTGTTTTGATCACATAAATAAGTATCGTGTGGACCACCACAAGTCGAACAAGGCGAATAATTAGCGTTGGCGGATCGTTGTTGCAAAATCTCCAACATGGAACGAGTATCCATGTTTAGCAAGGTGGCCGAATGTATATACAAGTATAATGACGTTTAAAAGCTTCCTCGGGGAAGGAAGTAATACACCAAAGGTGGTATGTTTACACGTGTGCGAGTACACGTGTAAGTAAACACGAGGAATGAGGGAGTAGCCCTCGGTCGACTTTTGAGAGAGAAGAGATTATCTCCCTCGAGGTTCGATATGAAATATCCACAAGAAGGTATAATATATATAATTACTACTTGGGTGCAAGACCCCCAAAAAAGCCTTCCTTCTTAAAATACGCACTAGTGAATGGGGGGTTAGGTGGCGCGAAGCACTTAAGTACCTATTGACCCTTAGATGGCATTTTATAGCACATCGCCTTTCTATTCACTTTTTAGTTTGTATTCTTCGAATTATTGCCAATTGGAAGTATTTATCTATTCTTGCTTAATTAAATTCGATCGATACGCGTGTCAAGGACCGGAACGCCCCTCAACACGGTGTATTGCCTCGGCAATACTTATGGAGAATATGTATGTTGGTTGTTCGTATATGTATACGTATCTACATATAATAATATATAAAAAATATTTTTGTATTTATTTGATTTATTTTTAAGAAAAATACTATATGTACGTAAAAACGATGAAAACGATATAATATATATTTTTTGATGTAATCTTTTAGGAAAAAGATTACTTTTTGGATTTTTTATTTTTTGGTTCAATTCTTTAGGAAAAGAATTGATTATGTGATTTTTTATTTTATTTTTTTGTATTTTTATCTTTTTTGATTTTTTTTTATGTTTTTGATTTATAATACGTAAAAATAACGTTCACAAAGTGAACGGATCCCAAAATCCAATTGTCTCACTCGAAATCGTTAATCTTCACGAATAGAACCGGCAGCGGCGCCATTTAATATTTGTCTTTTTATAGTATAATCGTCTCGGTATCTTAACGAATTGATATAACAATCCCAAATTAGACTTTATTGTTTTTGGTTAAAAGTAGCTTGTTTGGAATCTATTTCTACTTGGCAAAAAGCAATCAAAAAAATGTAAAAATATTAACTAATACTACGTATACGTACTACCTTAAAAACACATTGCGATTACGAAATTTGAATGCACGAAATCTAAAAAATGTAAAATACAATTTCTGTAAAAGCTAATTTCTATAAAAAGAAAAATTCAAGTTTTATAAAAATTCTATCTTTATTATAAAAGTAAAATTAAATTTTATAAAATGTAAAAAAAAACAAATTGATAAAGTCTAAAACTAAAAATTTGAAATCTTGAAACGAAATTATTTACTGAATCGTAAATGCACTAAAGCCCAAAAAAGTAAAACTAATAGCCCATTTGGGACTTAACTGTCCACTAACAGATTTAACTGACATGGACTAACGAAGCAACGAATTCTAACAGGAATCTCTAACGAAAGGACATTCAGGTCAACTAAATGCCCAACAGGGACTAATACCTACTAATTGACTAACGGAATAGGGGTTGGAAAGCCTAACGAGTGCTAACCGTGGACCGTGGGCGTCACGCAGAGGTACATAGTGGAGGGTAAAACGTGTACAACATCAAAAATAAAACTAACTTCTAAACAGCCTTAAAATTTCGATGCATATACACTATCTTTTTCTTTCCTGTTTTATATGCTAAATTTTAGCTGCTAATTACTAATCTAAAACAGAAAAATACTCCACTGACTATTGATCTACTTTCCAAGTATTTATACAAAACAGAAAAGAACAGTCTAGTAAATGCTTATCGAACTGAAATATAAGATATCCAAATGAGCATTTGTCTAGCAACTAAAGACAGTACGAATTAGCTACAAATGCCTAAATTTGCTCAATTGAGAATCCACAACTAACTGTATCTTATCAGTATAATAAGAGGCAAATCCAAACACCCTATTTCTGCTAATATGAACTTTCTAATATCAAATATATACAAAACTAATCTATGAACAAAAGCAGAGAATCAAACATCTAATATCAAAGAAAGAAAAATTAATGCGAGAATCAAAGTGCAGTAAAGAAACAAGTATAAAAAAACATTTAAAAGCAGAATCTGATTCAACAATTTGCAAGCAAGAGTTATGCTACCAATATAATATCTAGCTAGACTTATTCTATAAGAATGCAGAAAATAGAAACATGCTTGACCATTTACTTCCAGGCCTAGTCCTTTGACGTGAAGCGGAGCGCTGAGCTCGCTTAACACAAAACACCGCCATCTTTTTTATCTACCGATATCCACAAATTGAGCTTTCTGAACTGCTAATCACGAAATCTGCATAACCTTCACAATAAACCTGCAAAACAAATCGAATACAAGAATCCAACTATATATATGCTGTCTATCTTACAGCTTAACAGCTTTATCAAAGAAACTGAATCAACGGCTTAACTAGAAAATCTTCCTCAGCTTAACGAGAACTCATGAACTTTATAAGCAACGATAACAGCCTCAAAAATCAGAAACTTGACTAACCTATCAAATCTGGAATCAAACTGACTGTTTCTAAGATATGAAAACTTTAAAGACACAAAGAGGATTTCATTAAAGCTTATATCTGAATAAGCTATAAAAAAAAACTGTTTAGAAAAATCTGTATAAAACTCGCTAGCTTATAAGAGCTTACAGAATTAGCTTGCTATGTAATAACGGAAATAAGGATGTCTAAACTCAAAATGGTGAAAATTCAAAAACTCAATTACTGAAACTCAAATACCGAAACTCAATCAAATTCTGAAACTCGAAAAGCTTTGGTTACTGGAAAGTCTGTTACACAAGGTAACAGTAACTGTAACTGAATGTAAAACTAACAAACTATCAGAATCGTAGAATCAAGATGAGAGATCAAAAAGCTTAAAACTTTCATTAATGGCGAAAATAGTTTCGGTTACAACTAATTGATATGAAAGGAAAACTGAATCAAAACTAACTTTCATATAATTGCTCAACTGAAAATCAAATAGCTTTGGAGAAAATTAAAATAACTAACTAATCCTATCCTAACAAACTAACTATGTGTAACTCTACACCTAAGCTAACCATTCCAAATGAAGGCCTCGTCTTCTTTGTATAGGCGTCGAGGGAAGTGATGTGACGTGGTTTGTCCAATCAAGTTTCGACACGTGGAAAATACGAGGTTGAATTTATCCATCTTCATCTTCATCCTATTTGGGGTTTCTTTATCTTTGAGTCTTGATCTAATTCATTGGCATCCTCTTGTAGAGGAGATGGAGATGAGTATTTTTGCTGTTGAAGGCTTCGACTGAATCCTTAAGAATCTTCCAAGAATTGAACTTGCAGGTTATGGTGGTGAAAGATGAATAACCGTCTCATCTTTCTTTCTCTCTCTTCGTTGGAGAAGACGCGTCTGTGTTTTTTTTGTGTGTTGACCGGTTTGGTCAATGACCAAAGTAAATAAACTTTCTCCTTATTTCTCTTTTAATCCTTCTTTTTCTTATTTCTTTCCAAATGTGGTTAAAACTTTTAAGTACTTTCTTTTCATCCTTCATTTTGTCAAAAGTTGCAACTTGAGCCCTCGATCTTTGAAGTAGTGGCAAGATTGGTCCTTTAAGCATCTTTCTTCTCTTTTTTCGTCTTTTATCAAATAAATCCATGAAAACGTGTCTTTGCTCCAAAAATGTATCTTCTTACCTGAAAACACATGAAACACAAATACACGCATAATTCTGATATTTTAAAGTTAAAATAATGTATTTGACTGTGTTTTGAGTGGTTTTTTGGATCATTATTGATGAGTGTTTTCACACTTATCAAGGTGCAAGCATATCTCCATTGTGTCCAAAAATCTTTCCTTTTATTTCATCAGATGGATACTGAGATGGCTTAACAATTGCAATACCAAGATCGAACACCTTTTCCTATAGGAGAAAATAACACTCAGGCTCAGTAGAATTTGAAGAGGATCCGTTCATAAATCTCACAATCTCATCCTTAGAAGGGGGATAGAGAGGTGTCAAGACATAAGTACTGCGAATGTCGGTGTCGTCCGGCTTCTTCTCCTTTGAAAAGTTTCTTCATAGACAAAGGAGGATAAAGACCATAATCATCAAAGTCCAAATGAGGAGAATCACTCTCATTTGGGAAGTAAGTGTTGAGAAAAGTAGCAAAATCTTCCTCAAATGAGTAGTCATCCAAAGTAGGATCAAGCATGGTTGGTGGAGGATCTTCATCATGTGAAGAATCACTCGAAAGAGTATCGACATCATCAAAGTCATCATAAGTTGGCATGTCTGGATACTCAGAAGTAAAATCATCAGAATCATCCATATCAGAACTAGAATCGTTATCATAGTCATCATAGATTGGTGGAGACTCAAATATTGGTGGAGGATCTAAATTGGAGAGAGAATCATCCACATCATCTTGGAACAGTGGATTATCATAGCAAGAATCGAAAAGAGGATTGTTGTAGATGACAAAATCATCAAGCACATTAATCATATTCGCTGATTCTCTTCCATTTGATTTGGTTGTGATCTTCCCCATTTTAAAAACTTGTGCATCATTACCGACTCTTAAGATTAACTCACCTTCATGTTGGGGTGGGGTGGATTATTGTTATTGTGTACACCAGCAATATCTAAATCTTCACGAGTCTCGAGCTCTGAATAAGTTGAAGATCTAGTACGCATACACCTGCAAAAGAAAAAGAAAAAGATACCAAAGAAATAGAGAATATATATGTACGTGTAAAAATAAAAATAAAAATCTTTTTGGATTTTTTGAAAAAATTTAATTTTTATGGATTTTTAACAATTTTTAACTTTTATGGATTTTTGAAAATTTTTGAGCAAGAAAAATAACGTTCACGGGTGAACGGATCCCAAATTCCAACGCGTCTCTCACAGAAAACCGTTAATCTTTACGAAAAGAGCCGGCAGCGGCGCCATTTAATACATGAAATTTTGTATGTAAAAAAAGTTATCGTCCGATCTTTTCGAATTGAAAAAGTGGTAAACGTGCGACTCAGTCGTCTTTTGGTGAAAAAGAATATTTTTGTCGTTGTACTAAAGTAAATTGAAAGACTTTAAAGTAAATGACGGGTAATTAAAACTAGAACTAATTAAAAGGTAAATGGTGCAATACTTAAAACTTTTAAAAGTAAATGACGAGAAACTAAATGATGTAAAATTAAAGCTCGACGAAAAGTAAATTAGACAAGGTAATAAAAATGAAAACTTGAAAACTTAAAATAATACAAAATTAAAAATAAAACTAAAACAAAATATTAAACAAAACCTACCGTCGAAATATACTCCATCGGAATCCCATCGGAATCCGATCGGAATGTAAACTTACCTGTCGGAATACCAAACAAACACCCCTGATCGGAATGTAATCGGAATACACCGTCGGAATGACAAACCTTGAGATGATCGGAATGATGATCGAAATCCTGGTCGGAATGCTGTCACCACAAGCCTAATCGGAATACCAAACCAACACCTCCGTCGGAATGTCAAATCGGAATGCAGCCAAAAGTACTCCTGTCGGAATCCTGATCGGAATGTGAGGAACCAACTCCTAATCGGAATGTCACAAAGAGGACCTTCGTCGGAATCCAAAACGGAATCCGAGTCGGAATGACCAAAACCCTTTTCCGATCCACTGATCGGAATGTAGGTCGGAATATCAAATCCCCTTTCCGATTTGGTATGATCGGAATACAGTAGGCAAAACGTAATAAGCTAGATCGAATAAGCTATTAACCAAATAAGCACACGACTAAAAACTCAAGCAAAACACGTAAGAAAAAGCTAATAAGCTAAAATTTAAAGACTTTTAAAAACACTAAATAATAAAATATTTAAAAACGACTTTTTTATAAAAATAACTTTATAAACACTTAAGTAAATTAAAGAAAGACACAATAAGCTATAAAATCAATAATCTAAAACAATCAAAGCATAAAAACATAACGCTTAATCAAATAAGCCTAACAAAAAGCACAATAACATAAAGATTAAGCAAAACAGGAAAGGTAGGATGAGAGATTAAAAATAAGAACTTGATTAAAAGAAAAGATTCAATAACAAAATTAAAAGACTTACTTGAAATTAAAGGCAAGAAATTTAAGATGCAAGACAAGTAATTAAATGACAGTTAAGTAAATGACATTAAGAAAAATGCAAGTAATTAAATGGAAGAGCTATTTTGTCAAGATAGTCAACACCTCCTAATGTGACATTGGGAGGGTATTTATAGGAGATTAGGGAGGTTAAGCATGTGTTGGAAGCTTCATTCTTTCTTTCTTTCTCGTCTTTTCGTCTTCTAAATTCTTCGACTTTTTCGACTTTGTCTCGGGATTATTTTAACTCGTCTTTTTCACAACAAAAACACAAATCACAACAAATCACAACAAAAACACAAACCACGCATAATTCCGACATTTACGACATAAAATACACGTTTTGGCTTGGTTATTGTTATAATTAAGTGGTAAAAGGATAAGTGTTTTCACACTTATTAACGCCTTTGATAAATGCGTCTTCAGTTTCAAATAATAATACCTGATCAAATCCATAGCCACTAAAAATAATTTTAAATTTAGCCATTTATCTCGGACTCCTCATTTTGTCTCGTCACTTTGTCGCGTCTCTTTGTTTGATCACATTGTTTTAAAGCTTGGTATTTATAAATACTAGGCTCAATCCAAAACATTTGCTATCATTAATCATCAACATCTACCTTTTCTCGGTCGGTTCACACTTAATAAAACTAACACTATTGAAAAGCTCACTCTAAAAACTAGAAACCAACTAGTAGAAACTCTACCAATCGGTCATCTCATAGAAAACAAAACTAAGTCTAATTCATTCCTCGGCTCATATCAATAAACGAGAAACCGACGAAAGAAATTTGTATAACCAAGTCCAGTTTATACCGAATTGCCCATATGAATACTTCTAATTCCAAATTGAAGTCCCAAAAAAGAACACATCCAGCCATATAGTATCATCAATAATTCGACCCATGTGTGACTTGTAATAAAAACACCATCAATGTGTGATAGGGACCCGGTCCACAAATGATTGCCTTGAGATATATATTGTATACGTATAGTCGGTAAAGGGCCTGCAACCCAACAGGCCCGCGACCCGACAGGCCCACGATCCAACTGGCATGCGGCCTATACACTTTACTTATCCTACAATATACCTTAATCCTATAAATGTAAAGGTAGGGCTCATTCTTCCACCAGGTTATCTTTCAAAAACACACCTCTTTACAGTATATCATCACGAACTGTCGGAGGTGGACCCCAGGGCTCTGGTCTCGGGTCCACTCCTAATCGGTTTACCTTTGTTTGCAGCATTACTCAGGATTCAGAAGACGACGAACGGCCTAGGAGAGTCGTCAGACCAACCCGGCCAAACTATGCTTCAACAAGTTGGCGTCATCCGTGGGACCATAAACATGCTATGTCTCGTGGTCTAAAACTGTCGAAAAGCAAAAATTCATGCGAAAATCGGTAGCACTTAACCTTTTCTATTTTACGTTCCCCTGCATATACGAGGATAGGTAATTGTTTATCATTTTCTTTGCCGTGATATGATTAAGTTGCATGTATATTCTATGTATACACAATTCGAGTGGCTATACTTATATTTTTACAAAAAATTATAACATCACAGAAACATGTAAAAAAGAGATGCAACTTATCTATATGGTATGAGAAAATGCATAATTGCATAAACGTGCAGAAAAGTATGCATAATTGAAGTCATGGATATGTGAATATTTTTGCAACAAAATGTCCGAATAATTTGAACAATATGGTATGACAAATGTAAGCATTGATATATTAATTGACACGATTTGCAAAAATATTTTATCAAAATATTTTCTAAATAAGTTCAATGGTTTAAAATTATATACGTGATACAAATATATGCGAATATAATCGCGAGAATCGGTGACCTTAATACCTTCATATTTTATTTTTTGTTAAATCTTGTTGTGCACATATAGTAGCTTACGTTCATATATAAGCATTGAATTTTGATAAACTTTGCATGTTGCTTATCTTTGTATACATTGCTATTTGATATCATCATGTGATATTTATCACTGCAAGTTTAGAATTCGTTTTTCAATGGGAACAAATGTGGCGTATATGTTAATAACGGTGACTTTCCATCACTGTCGACTTATTTACATCACTATGGTGACTTTCCTAAAAAGATCTATTATAAATGTAATGTATATCCTATAATATATTATAATGTATGTTCTTATCTATGTAAAAAAATTTCATCATACTTGCAACCTTGTAAATATGGCCATATCTTTATTAGAGATTGCTTTAAATCTGTCCTTCTTATGTTATTTTCTTAAGTATAATACTCCAGTATTTTACACGAATAACAATACCTAAATAAGTGGCCAAGATTTTATCATCAATTCTAGAACCGAACGGGTAAAAGATAATATTTCTTTTCTTTGTTCTCGACATTATCGATAATAGGAAGACTTCATTGTGATTGATAGTAGTCTTTCTTTAAATTGGAAAAAATTATTACCACATTTAGCACACAATGAAAATCATCATATACGATTATATGTATGATTTATTTTAAACTCGTATCTGCTACTACGAATTAGAGGATCGCATTGGTATCCGTGACCATTCGGCTCCGTTCGTCTGCGGTACTTCGTGCCTTCAAAAATATTTTTTTCACTGTGGCCATGAGTCGTGCCCTTTCACGTTAGTCTACATGATTATTTATATTAATAAAATATATTCCACCTATATTTTAAATTGATGATAAGATATTATTTATCTTTAATTTAGTAAATGTATATTCTGATATATATAAATTTATAAAATATTATGCGTACCTTTAAACTAATAGAAGATATCACCTATATCTTTTATATTTAAAATTACTATCGATATTTTTTATCTTAATATAAGATATTGCGTATATCTTTTTTATCGGCAAAAAGATATTACATATATCTTTTGATTTGGTTACTATATTTTCCGTATAAGTCGTGGCTCGGCTTGCTATATCGTGTCGCGACCCGACCTCTTTATCTGCGGTCATGGTATGTCCATTCTTTTCGCCACTGAAGTACTCCTTCCTTTGTCTCATTGTCTTTGCCGTGGAAGTACTCCTTCCACCGACTCATTTTTTCGCCACAGAAGTACGCCTTCTGTTGGTTCATTGTCTTCGCCACGGAAGTACGTCTTCCGCTGTCTCATTGTTTTCGCCGCGGAAGTATGTCTTTCGCTGTTTAACACCCAGAAATTTACTCGCAGCGGAAACCAACCATTTGGGTGTTAAGAAATAGCACAATCACAAAAGAATATAAAGAACGACTCTAAAAGAGACGTTTTTAGATAAAAGGTTCCATTCATAAAGATCAGAATACTGGCCCCACAAACCGTTGCCAACATTTATACACAAGTCTTTTAAAAGTACACAAACATTTTAAAAGTAAAAGATAACTGAATGGAACGAAAACATGTTTTCCAAAACATTAGCGCTTGCCTCCTTGTCCATTCCAAACCTCCAGCATTCATCTTTAATTACCTGAGATAAACATGCTAAAAATCAGCTAAAAAGCCGAGTGAATTTATAGAGTTTATAAGATTAATAAGTGAACACAAGAATTTTTAATCATCTCAAACTTATCACACAGACAAGTCATATATATAGATAAATGCATTAAGCTCATGCCACTGAACGTTAACCAACATGTCAAACCGAGTCACTTACGGCGCCCCTACTAACAGGTAATATTGTCATATACCAACGACCTCTTATACATAATATCCGTCTCAGGTGTTCACAAGGATACAAACCCTAGGATAAGGCTGTCAAACCAAATAGATCTATCATATGTATTAGCGTTTACCCCTTCGAGTAATTAACAGTGCATGAAATTCAGGGACTTCATAAGACAATGGTACTTATGCATTTATCATCTCATTCGGGTCCAGCATACCGAAAACAACTTGTGTTCATTCTTTTAAAACAGCATGTATCCCCCTCGCGGGTTTAATAAAATATTTAAATTTTAAAGGCGAGGCTATAAACTCACCTTGAGTGGTAGAAGTAGAGTAACGATCGTCGACGATAAGTGATGCCCGTTAATCACGAAAATCGCAACCTATCAAATAAGGCGCGTTCATTAATAATAGACTCGAGTAATAAACCATACATAATAATATCAACTCAAAATCATAAAATCACGAAAAACCCGAAAGAAAACAACATAAGTGATACTATTTCACTCTTCTATATGTCTACTCTATTAATCTATTATTTTGATAAAAATTTGTCAACCAAGCCTTTGATCAAAATTATCCAACCAAGCTACCAAAATATTATTTACTCAAGCTAAATACCACATCCAATTCAGCTCCAAAGATTCCAAATCTTTTGATGAAAATGCTTGTTTTGATGAAAAAGTTAACCAAGATAATAACTAGGACACAAGACTTTTAACCAATATACAAAATAGTTACTTGAAATATTGTGATGATAATACTTGTTGTTGTTGTATGGACGGCTGAACCAAGAGCAATAAAAGGATGGATGTATATTTTTGGTAACTTAAAAGTGAGTTAGACAAATTGGTACATCTATATCTATGTATAGTATACGTGTATACTACTTAGACAGGTGTCTGTGTTTATTCTCACAAGTTGAAACGTTGTCGTGATTAAATGGGGTGAGTTTATATTATATAAATCTTGCCCCACAATTTGCTAAAGCGGGTATTATCAAAGCCCAATATTTTAAAAGTTACGCGAATTTAAAAGATACATGTAAAATACGAAAAATAAACGTTCACTATTAAATAAAACATCGACATTCGGAGGACATTTTTATTTTAATAAATAAATGACTTAAAATAAATTAATATGTCGAATGAACGAATGACACATAAAGGTTTAACGTAAATTAAAAAAAATACTTTTAAAATAAAAGAAAATAAAAATTAAACGACAACAATACAAAATATTAAATATCGAAACTATCGATAATAAAATATAAAATTTAGGCATCCGTCGATATCGCGATCACTAGAAGATAAATTCCATTCGTAAGATTCGCCAAAGGTATAGTTTAACGATTCTTATTTAAAATCAATAGATCAATTCAATAAAAATTTGAATTAAATTATATATTAGAGTAAAATATGACCTTATTTTTGCGGGTTTTACATCCTCACCCCCTTAAGGAAGCACCGTCCCGGGGCTTACTTCTCCTTATGTCCGTCTACGAATAGATGCGGATACTTGCTCTTGAAGTAATCCTCACGTTCCCATGTGTACTCGGGTCCACGTCGGGAATTCCATCGCACTTTAACTATCGGAATCCGACTTTGCTTAAGCCGTTTCACTTCTCGATCCATGATCTCCATCGGTTCTTCAATGAAATGCAGTTTGTCGTCCAATTGAACCTCCTCAAGTGGAATTATTAAATTCTCGTCCGCCAAACACCTCTTAAGATTAGAAACGTGAAAAGTGTTGTGAATAGCACTTAACTTGTCCGGCAATTCCAACTTATACGCCACGGGGCCAACTCGATCAATAATCTTGAATGGACCAATATAGCGTGGACTAAGCTTTCCTCGTTTTCCAAATCGAATTACTCCTTTCCAAGGTGATACTTTCAACATAACCATATCGCCAATATCAAACTCCAATGGTTTTCTCCTCTTATCCGCACAGCTCTTCTGCCTACTACGGGCAGTCAATAAACGATTCTTGATTTGCACGATCTTCTCAGTCGTCTCTCTAATCAATTCAGGACCCGTCAATTGACTTTCACCAACCTCACACCAACCAACCGGTGATCTACACTTTCGCCCGTAGAGTGCCTCAAAAGGCGCTGCCTTGATACTTGCGTGATAACTGTTGTTGTATGAGAACTCCACCAATGGTAAGTGTCGATCCCAACTACCTCCAAAGTCTATTACACACGCTCGTAGCATATCCTCCAAAGTCTGAATAGTCCTTTCACTTTGACCGTCCGTTTCCGGATGATACGCAGTGCTCATGTCCAACTGAGTCCCCAAAGATCGCTGAAGCGATTTCCAAAACTCAGATGTAAACCGACTATCTCGATCTGAAATAATTGACAAAGGAACTCCATGTCTACAAACAACTTCCTTAAAATACAACCGAGTAAGTTTGTCTAAATCATCGGTTTTCTTTATTGGTAAGAAATGAGCCGACTTAGTCAACCGATCAACAATCACCCAAATCGTATCATGACCACTAGAAGTTCTCGGAAGTCCCGAAACAAAATCCATAGTGATCTTCTCCCATTTCCATTCTGGAATTTCAGGTTGTTGTAGTAAACCTGAAGGTCTCTTGTGCTCAAACTTCACCTTAGCACACGTCAAGCATTTACTAACATAAGTGGCTATGTTAGCCTTCATGTTCGGCCACCAGTAGCATTTCTTCAAGTCTTGGTACATTTTATCCGACCCTGGGTGAATCGAATACTTAGACTTGTGTGACTCGTGCATAATTAAATCTCTCAGTCCTCCATATACCGGTAACCATACACGATTCTCAAAATACCGAATTCCATCATCACGAATCTCGAATATGGGTGTCAACCTTCTTCCCAAGTCTTCATCTCTCACATTCTCCTCTTTCATTGCTTTTGTTTGAGCTTTAAGTATTCGATTAGATAAATCGGAATAAGTTCTCATGGCTAAAGCTCTAACCCTTTTCGTCATTTCTCTTTCTTTCCTACTAAGAGCATCGGCAACTACATTCGCCTTGCCGGGATGATAACGGATTTCACAGTCGTAGTCACTCAAGAGTTCAACCCAGCGACGTTGTCTCATATTAAGCTCCTTTTGGTCCAGGATATGTTTTAGGCTCTTATGATCCGTATATACTACACATTTTGTAACATACAGATAATGTCTCCAGAGTCTAAGTGCAAAAACAACAGCACCAAGTTCTAAGTCATGAGTCGTGTAGTTCTCTTCATGCTTTCTTAGTTGCCTTGAAGCATAAGCGATGACTTTCTCCCTCTGCATCAATACAGCTCCATAACCTTTATGTGATGCGTCACAATATACCACAAAGTCTTCAGCTCCCTCAGGCAATGCCAAAATAGGTGCGGAACACAACTTTTGTTTTAGCATTTGGAACACTTCCTCTTCTTCTTTGCCCCATTCATATGTCTTGCTCTTTTGGGTCAGTTTGGTAAGTGGTTTAGAAATTAAAGAGAATCCCTCTATGAATATTCGATAATACCCAGCTAAACCTAGAAATTGCCTTACTTCGGTCGGTGTAGTTGGGGCAGGCCAATCTCGAATAGCCTCAATCTTTGCAGGATCAACATGAACACCATTACTATCGATTACATGACTAAGAAACTGTACAGATTCTAGCCAGAAAGCGCATTTCGACAATTTGGCATACAATTGTTCCTTCTTAAGCAACTCCAAAATAATCTTCAGATGCTCTCCATGCTCTTCCTTGCTCTTGGAATAGATAAGTATATCATCAATAAATACAATCACGAACTTATCAAGGTATGGCTTGCACACTCGATTCATTAAGTCCATAAAAATTGCGGGTGCATTAGTTAGACCAAAGGGCATCACTTGGAACTCGAAATGACCATACCGAGTCCTAAATGCAGTAATTGGTATATCTTCCTCCCTAATGCGAAGTTGATGATAACCCGATCGCAGATCGATCTTTGAGTACACATTTGAACCTTGAAGTTGATCAAATAGATCGTCAATCCTCGGAAGCGGATATCGATTCTTGACCGTCAACTTGTTCAGTTCGCGGTAATCAATACACATACGGAACGATCCGTCCTTCTTCTTCACAAACAATACTGGAGCTCCCCAAGGCGATGAACTCGGACGAATAAATCCCTTCTCCGATAATTCCTTCAATTGATCAGCCAACTCCTTCATTTCTGATGGCGCTAGACGATAAGGTGCACGTGCGACAGGTGCAGCTCCAGGCACAAGTTCAATTTTAAATTTGACTTGTCGAGGTGGTGGAAGTCCTGGCAAGTCGTCAGGAAACACCTCTGGATAGTCACAAATCACCGGCACATCTTCTAAATGCTTCTCCTTAGGTTCTGCCCCACTCACATGGGCTAAGAACAATTGGCATCCTCTTTCCATGTACTTCCTCACCTTTATACAAGAGATCACCTTCAAGTGAGACGTACCACTATCTCCCTTTACTACCAAAGTCTTACCCTTAACAGGTACATGCACTACTTTCTTTCCACAAACAATGGTAGCATCATGCTTAACTAGCCAATCCATCCCAATAATCACGTCAAAAGTACCGAGCTCAATAGGCATAAGATCAATTTTGAATAAGTGATTCACTATATTCAAAGTACAATCCCTTAGAATAGAACTAGTACTAGTTATCCTACCATCAGCCAATTCAACCTCATAATTTGTATCTAATTCATCTGGTTTAGTATCGAATAAAAGACTAAAACTTATGTTGATTAAGCTCTTATCCGATCCAGAATCAAATAGTACTCTTGCATATCGGTTATTAAGTAAAAACGTACCCGTCACGACGTTGGGTACATCGTTCTGCTCAGCACCTCCAACGGCATACACTTTTCCTGCAACATTTCCTTCTTGATTGTTCTTCTTCGGACAATTCCATCTCACATGGCCTTTCTCTCCACAATCATAACAAGTTATAACACGTTGAGTGTTTGCACCCGTGGCAACACCTCCGCACCAACAATCTTTAGCCTTGTGGCCAGGCTTTCCACACTTGTTGCATTTCGGTGGACAGTTTCCAAAGTGTCGAATCCTACAATTATTACAATTAGGAGCATTGCCACCTTGATCACCTCTTGCATTCTGTGTGTTGGTCATGGCTCTTGCATTTCCTTGCCTCTGATTGTTGTACTGATTATGGCGGTTGTTACCTTGGTTGTTCCCCTGTTGTTGTTTCTGTAGTTACTACTACTACCACCTTGGTTATTGTTCTCCCATTTTCTCTTATTGCTTTCTGCAACTCTTTCAGCCTTAGCAGTCAACTTCTGCTCCATCAAAGTATGTGCCATTTGAACAGCTTCATTCAGCACAGTAGGCCTTGAGGATGTAGTTTCCCCTTTGATGTTCTCTGGCAGACCCCTCAGATACGCATCAATTTTCTTTTTCTCAGACGGAACGGTTTCAGGACACAACAAAATCAACTCATTAAACCTTTGAGTATAAGCAGCAATGTTGCAGTCCTTCACCCTCAAATTCTACAACTCCACTTCCATTTTCTGAATTTCCTCAGCAGGACAAAACTCCTCAGTCATCATAGTTCTCAACTGTGTCCAGGACCTCCCATGTGCCACTTCTAGTCCTAAGGTAGCTACTTGAGCATTCCACCAAGTTAAAGCTGGACCTTGAAGTGTAGCAGTAGCAAACTTCACCTTATTCCTTTCCACACAGTCACTGATACTAAACATACTTTCCGTCTTTTCAAACCAACGAGTCAATCCCACTGCTCCTTCAGTACCATGGAAGTTAATCGGCCCACATTTCTTGAAACTAGAGAAAGTACATTCTCTAACAGGTGGCACACCAATTGGACCAACGTTTCCTCCTGCTCCACCAGCTCCACCGGCTTGGTTCCTTGCAGCACGATCTTCTGCAAGAGCTGCAGCAACAATTCTGTTCACCTCTACCTGATTCATCCCACGTGGCGGTATGATTCTGTCACAACACAAAGAAAAACTCATGAGTGTTCATACAATGATATGGTCATAACATGTACAAATTTTTTATCACAACATGAATGAATCAATATGTCATACAAAAATCACAACACAAAAGTAATTACTATTATATGGTTCACGTGGGGATCCACGTGGCTCATATGCGTGTTAGTCACTAGCATCATCCTCTTCATGATCAATAGCCACGAGAAGGTAGATTTGTCAATTTGCATATCATAGTAAATCCCGTAAAATAAATTTTATAAGGTCATTATATAGTTTCAAAAATTATGAAAATTACGAATAGATGCATTTACATCAAAATATCGTTCAAAGTCGACATATATAATTTATATCTCAATACATCTCAAAAATCTCGAATATCTCAAAGTATATCAAAGTATTTATTATTAAAATACTTAACAATAATGCTTCTCATATGAATTAACAATAACATAAAAGTTACCTGAAGGCTTGGACTAGGAACACGAGAAGACTTAGCGCACAAAACACGGTTATAGTTTAGGTTTTTGAAAATGAGAGACCTAGTTCTCTATAACCTTTATGCTCTTGATACCAATCTTTAACACCCCGAAATTTACTCGCAGCGGAAACCAACCATTTGGGTGTTAAGAAATAGCACAATCACAAAAGAATATAAAGAACGACTCTAAAAGAGACGTTTTTAGATAAAAGGTTCCATTCATAAAGATCAGAGTACTGGCCCCACAAACCGTTGCCAACATTTATACACAAGTCTTTTAAAAGTACACAAACATTTTAAAAGTAAAAGATAACTGAATGGAACGAAAACATGTTTTCCAAAACATTAGCGCTTGCCTCCTTGTCCATTCCAAACCTCCAGCATTCATCTTTAATTACCTGAGATAAACATGCTAAAAATCAGTTAAAAAGCCGAGTGAATTTATAGAGTTTATAAGATTAATAAGTGAACACAAGAATTTTTAATCATCTCAAACTTATCACACAGACAAGTCATATATATAGATAAATGCATTAAGCTCATGCCACTGAACGTTAACCAACATGTCAAACCGAGTCACTTACGGCGCCCCTACTAACAGGTAATATTGTCATATACCAACGACCTCTTATACATAATATCCGTCTCAGGTGTTCACAAGGATACAAACCCTAGGATAAGGCTGTCAAACCAAATAGATCTATCATATGTGTTAGCGTTTACCCCTTCGAGTAATTAACAGTGCATGAAATTCAGGGACTTCATAAGACAATGGTACTTATGCATTTATCATCTCATTCGGGTCCAGCATACCGAAAACAACTTGTGTTCATTCTTTTAAAACAACATGTATCCCCCTCGCGGGTTTAATAAAATATTTAAATTTTAAAGGCGAGGCTATAAACTCACCTTGAGTGGTAGAAGTAGAGTAACGATCGTCGACGATAAGTGATGCCCGTTAATCACGAAAATCGCAACCTATCAAATAAGGCGCGTTCATTAATAATAGACTCGAGTAATAAACCATACATAATAATATCAACTCAAAATCATAAAATCACGAAAAACCCGAAAGAAAACAACATAAGTGATACTATTTCACTCTTCTATATGTCTACTATATTAATCTATTATTTTGATAAAAATTTGTCAACCAAGCCTTTGATCAAAATTATCCAACCAAGCTACCAAAATATTATTTTACTCAAGCTAAATACCACATCCAATTCAGCTCCAAAGATTCCGAATCTTTTGATGAAAATGCTTGTTTTGATGAAAAAGTTAACCAAGATAATAACTAGGACACAAGACTTTTAACCAATATACAAAATAGTTACTTGAAATATTGTGATGATAATACTTGTTGTTGTTGTATGGACGGCTGAACCAAGAGCAATAAAAGGATGGATGTATATTTTTGGTAACTTAAAAGTGAGTTAGACAAATTGGTACATCTATATCTATGTATAGTATACGTGTATACTACTTAGACAGGTGTCTGTGTTTATTCTCACAAGTTGAAACGTTGTCGTGATTAAATGGGGTGAGTTTATATTATATAAATCTTGCCCTACAATTTGCTAAAGCGGGTATTATCAAAGCCCAATATTTTAAAAGTTACGCGAATTTAAAAGATACATGTAAAATACGAAAAATAAACGTTCACTATTAAATAAAACATCGACATTCGGAGGACATTTTTATTTTAATAAATAAATGACTTAAAATAAATTAATATGTCGAATGAACGAATGACACATAAAGGTTTAACGTAAATTAAAAAAAATACTTTTAAAATAAAATAAAATAAAAATTAAACGACAACAATGGAAAATATTAAATATCGAAACTATCGATAATAAAATATAAAATTTAGGCATCCGTCGATATCGCGATCACTAGAAGATAAATTCCATTCGTAAGATTCGCGAAAGGTATAGTTTAACGATTCTTATTTAAAATCAATAGATCAATTCAATAAAAATTTGAATTAAATTATATATTAGAGTAAAATATGACCTTATTTTTGCGGGTTTTACACGCTGTCTTATTATTTTATCCGCGGAAGTACGTCTTCCGTTGGCTCATGTCTTTACTGTGGAAGTATGCCTTCCGCGGTGAATTACTTTTCCCAGCCAAGGAGTGATTTTCCAAAAAAGTTACATTGATTGACCTTAATTAGACAGGGCCTGATCAACTACATTCAGTTTAGGAAAAACCGTGAAAATTTTTAAGTCATTATCAAAGTCGTGGCAATAAGAGGGATGTAAATATCCGCATCACCTTGCCATACAAGTACGTATTCTGTTGGCTTTAAGCCAAATGAAATATTCGCAGTATGCTGCATCATCAGTGGGTACAAAAAGTACCCGACAGGCCCACGACCCAACAGGCTTGCGGTCATTACACCTTACTTATCCTACAAGATACCCTAATCCTATAAATGCAAGGGTACGGCTCATTCTTCCACCAGGTTTTCTTTCATAAACACAACTCTTTACAGTATATCATCACAATACTAACTTGACCGTCGGAGGTGGACCCGGAGCTCCGGCCTCGGGACCACTCCTAAATGGTTTATCTTTGTTTGCAGCATTACTTAGGATTCGGGAAGACGACGAACGGCGCAGGAGAGTCGTCAGACCTACCCCGCCAAACTATGCTTCAACATATATAATCCAAAATTCCCAATCTTTCTCATACATATAAACCAACCTAACCCTCATCACTTCTATAATAACAACCACTTTCTTTCTCTTTCTCCATATCATATTTCTAGAACACATCGAAGCAAACCCCATCTCTCCAAGACTAAGATCTGTCCTCCTTGATCTCAAATGAATCACACAACCACTTTTACACCAATATAATACGAGTATAGATGCTCTAAAACAATTCAAAGCCCACACTCTTCATGCATCTGTTAGCAAGAACGATTTATTGTGATTGTATCTTTACACGGATATCAAGATCTATTTTAAAGTGGTCTCGGGTAGGTATTCGAATGATTGCATGTGATTGATTCTCCATTTTAAGTCCAAATTAAATCAATAGATCTATGATGAGGGTTTCTATTTTCGTGAAGTAGATCTTAATAGATCTTGGCATGCAAATGAAAACATGAAAAACTATGAATCTGAGATCTAATTGGATAATTAGGTGGTTTGGATTTGATGAAGTTGGTTGATGATGTTTGATTTTATATTCCAGTGAGTCAAAATCTGGTTTTATTTTTTCAATTGATTTGAACTCAAACTGAGTTAACCCAGTCAACTCGGTAATTACCGAGTTGACTCGGGTAAAATTGGCTATGGATTTGGCTAGGAGAATTGGGTGATCTCGGTTGCAAAAAAATTTCAATCCCGATTCTATGCATTTTCACATTCCCGGTACTATGCATTTTCACAATCCTAGTACTATGAATTTTCACATTCCCGGTACAATGAATTTTCACATTCCCGGTACTATGAATGTCCACATTCCCATACCATGAATTTTCACATTCCCGATACTATGAATTTTCACATTCCCGGTACTATGAATTTTCACATTCCCTGTACTATGAATTTTCACATTCTCGGTACTATGAATTTTCACATTTCGGGTACTATAAATTTTCACAATCCCGGTATATTAGGGTTTACAAGAAACCCTTATCATTTTGTCCTTTTTTCCATGATTTGCAGATCTGTATTTTCTGGACTGTTCATCTTCAAAACAACACAAAAAAACCCAAAAAACTGAAGAAAAAAAATTGTTAAACCATTTAAAGAAAACAGATTTTAGGTGTTGTACAGTACAAAACTGTGAGACCCCTAAAATCAGGCAAGGAAACATATAGGAAGCATGCGGGTGCTACGTGATGGTACAAGAATCAATAAAATACAATTGACACAAAATGACGTAATAAAACATTTACATTACATCATAAAAGATCAGAGTTTTTAAACAAAGGTCCCAGAGTTTTATAAGCGGAAAAATCTACTATTTAAACATGGTTTTGTAACATATAGTTACCAAGAATATTGGATAAACTTCTGACAGTTTTTACCAAAATCAAAGTTTAAATATAACACAAAAATCTCCAAGATGCGATAATTTCCTGCGGGCTCTCATCCAAGCGAAATTAAGTATTATTACCTGAGATTAAACATCTAAAATTGTCAACACAAAGTTGAGTGATATTCATAGGTTTAGTAGTAAAGTTGTGGGACACAAGCATTCATTTGTGAAACAAGTAAATAAAGAAAATGGTTATAATCATTAACCAAAGTCCGAAACTATTATTATTGCTATTTAGCTCATGAAACCGAAGCTTGACATCATGTATGATCTTCTAGTGAGTATTCAGCCTAAATACTCAAGTATAAAAAAATGTAATGCGTCAAAGTAATATGAGACGGGGATTCTCAATTGTAACACCCCCAAATATTCATACTATAGTTCAGCGGAAGATTCGTTGGTGTTACGGGATAGCACATTACTCAAATTATAGACAACGCTTAAAAATCCCGTCGTTTAATGATAAATCATTTTCCATTCATAAATATCAAATTACATAGGTCCCAAGTCATAGTATTGCATACAATTTTACAAAATATTTGAATGGAAATTTTTATTTAAGTGCGGGCCATAAATTCTTGTCGTCTTCCCGAGAATTACCTTCAAGTACCTGAGATAAAACATGTTAATTCATAGAGTTTAATAAAACCATTAATATATCATCGGTATATAATTATTACCGAAAATTATTTTGTACAAATCTTTGTAATAGGCCATAAAATAGCCAAAGTCATTTTATACAACTCCTTATCAAAAATCATAATATCGGCTTTTGCCTTCAAAATCATTATACGAACCATTGTCGTAAAGACATCATACAATACGTTTTATAACGTTGTATAGAGGTAAATAAAAGATGTTATATGAATATGGTTATGTAAAACCAAAACACGAACATAATATCAATAATAAGACCCCGAATTGCTAGTCAGGCAATATATTGTAATTCTGTGCGTATAGCAGTATTTTCGTTATTTGGATTATTATAAGTCGCATGACATTACTACCTTACTATAACTGTAACACCCCATTTTGGAAATGGATATATCACAGTATTTATGGCGTGTCATCAAAGCATACAAGGTAAAATGTCTAAAACATTACTTGACCATAAAAAGGAAAATACCGGAATCAAACATCGGTAGTCCAAAAGTAAAGCTCATCACACACAAACATAGTATAGTAAAGGAAAAGGACGAAACAATGTCCAAAGCATAAGTATCATAAAGAAAAGAAATGCATAATGAAAAGAAGGCTAGACAGCTTCCAGTCCATATGCACGTACTCTTAGTGTCTACGAGCGTCCCTGAGTACCTGCCGTTTTGGGAACATAGAAAAGGAAAACGGATGAGCAATATGCTCAGTGCACGGATGTACAATAAAGCATGAATAGGATAAGCACATAACATAATAACAGCGGAAGAAACTAAGTCCCGAGTAACCTGGTTAAGTCTTAATAAAACTAGTTTTATAGTTTGAAAGTCTTATGTTTATCTTATAAAAACTGTTTGTCATATTTTACCATTTAGCCAATATAGGTCATGAATATCCACCGTGCATGAATAATTGGAGGGGTGACCTCATCATGCAAATTAAAGGGGCTGCCTCTAATTTAATATACTGGTTTTATGGGTAGGAGGGATCAGCTCCTTGTGAAGGATGCAAGGCACACACCACATTCACCATGTAATCCTGAATAAAAACGTGTAACTAGGATGCACCCATACGCCCCACATGAAAAATATAAATAAATGGCCAAAAGCTGAAGGGACGCCACGAGCAATCACTCCACCGTGGTGAAGTCATAACATCAGTGCCTCTAATGTTATGGTTATGGTACCTCCATAACTAGGTGAAACTGGTCATGCATGTATATGGCTATAGGTAATCATATTTAAAACATAAGCAATCAAACTCATACTTATACTACGGGAAAACAGTTGGCTGCATACGGGGAAATCCTAATAGGGAAAGAATGTCCATACTGAAAGGACGGGAATCCGTACCTTATGTCCAGTGAACGAGAACGATGAATTGCACGAATCCTACTTCTGAATTACTAACGCTACATAAATACGTACATGAAATAAGTATCTGCTTACTAAATACATAACTGATTTTATATCATGTCTTAGCTTATTTTACGTATTCTTACCATTTTACACTGTTTAAATCCTTAAACTGTGTTAAATCTTACATTTTGTTTACTCTGATTAAGTATTTCTGATATTTCATGTGTTATTATACTTACTGTGTAATAATAAGTAACTTTCCAAAAATAGCAGGTTTCCTAAAATAGAAAGTTTCCAAAAATAGAAAGTTACCAAAAATAGAAAGTTTCCAAAAAAAGAAAGTTTCCAAAAATAGAAAGTTTCCAAAAATAGAAAGTTTCCAAAAATAGATTTACTGCTTAAAATAGATAAGTTTCTAAAAATAGAAAGTTTCCATAAATAGATTAGTTGCCTTAATTAAATAAGTTTCCATAAATAGATTAGCTTCCTTAAATAAATAAGTTTCTAAAAATAGCTGGTTTCCATAATAAAATAGCTGCCTTATTTAATTAAGTTTCTAAAAATAGAAAGTTTCCATAATTAGAAATAAGCTGGTTAAATAAGCTAAGTAAATAAGCCTAAGTGTTTTCATGATTATTTTCTAAGTCATATGATATATTATATAGTTTAATAATTATTTCATGTAATTTTATTAAACTATAGGTTATAATATTTAATTAAAGTATGACATGTTTTTAATTAAATATATTAAATACTTAGGTTAAAATATGTATTATTAAATACTAATAATATAACCTAAGTCATGCTTAATTAATTAATTATATCCATGGTTTTTAAAATAATTAATTAATTATAAGTCTTAATAATATAAATACTTAGGTTAAAAATAATTCATGTTTATTAATAGTTAGTTAACCTAAGTCATGTGATTAAATTAATTAATCTTATTAATTTAATTCTTAACCTAAGTTTATAACATAAACAACTAACATAATCATGATCCGGATCTAAGCCTAAAAACATGCACCGGATATGAAACAAAACCGTACCTCGAATCAAATCGGGGTACCCCCTTGCTACCGTGGGACCCACACGCACCAACCAAGACCAAAAAGGTCTTGGTGGTGATCGGCTAAGAACAAACCGAACCCCCTTGGGGTCGGTTGTTCCTGCGGCCCAAAACAAACACCCCTTAGATCGATCCCATTGATTAATTAATGACCATAACATGTTAGATCTAGGTTTAATTAATATGTTTTTTATGAAAACATCACGTGTTCTTAATTAATAAAAGATTAATTAAAAAGAAAACAAGTAAAAAGGTTTTACCGTATTCGTGGATCAAAAGGGTGAAGAACAAACACGAACAATTAGTAAATCAACAAGATCCAAGATCAAAATCACCCCCTTATGGTGGTTTGTAGGTGGCGGCACACAAAGGAGGAGGAAAGGGATTTTAGGTTTTCTTGAAATTCTTCTGTAAAAATAATTTGAGTAGTGAAATTACTAATCCCTTCCTTTTAGTAAAATTGACAATGGGCTTGGCCCATTGTCCCTATGTTGGCCGCGGGTAGGGACTCCCTTGTGGGGGTCCCGTACCTCGTTTCGTGTCTTGTAATTTCGTACACGTTTACGTTTAATTTAGTTCGTGTTTTAAAAGTTCTCGTTACGTAAATATCCTACACCTATATATTTAATTACGCTCGTATTAAATATATATACGTAATTAATAATATCTCGTGTTTTAATTACGCTCGTGATTCATGATCGTATGTTCATGATTAATTATTGCTAAATAATTATTACGTGATCGTTCATATAAAATACTTAGCGTGTTCTAACACGTACGTAATACATAAACTCCTAATACGTAATCGTAATCATGCTATATTAGGAAAGTTTTTAACTAGTACGTACGAACTTAAGGTACTATGCATGGTAAAAGCATGCGGGTTTTACAACTCTTCCCCCCTAAAAAGAATAATTCGTCCCCGAATTATAGATAAAGTAAACTGGAAAAGAAGAACATACCCGAATTCAAAATATGAAATAAGGGTAAGAAGCCCGGATAGACTCCTCTGTTTCCCAAGTGGCTTCCCGCTCGGTATGATCCCTCCATAGAATTTTGACGAATGGAATCGTCTTCTTTTTCATGACTCGTTCTTGCCTGTCAAGAACTCGTTCGGGTTCTTCTATAAAAGTGGGATCTTCACGAATTTGTTCCAGTGGATACTGAACCATGTGAAGGGGATGATATTGGTACCCTCTGAGTAAGGACACATGAAACACATTGTGCACATGCGAAAGCTGCGGAGGTAACGCCAATCGGTAAGATACTTCACCGACTCGTTCAATGATATCAAACGGTCCGATGAAACGAGGACTGAGCTTCCCTTTAATCCCGAAGCGTCTGACACCACGTGCCGGCGAAACCTTAAGGAAGACGTGATCTCCTACGTTAAAGTGTAAATCCCTACGATGCTTGTCGGCGTAACCCTTTTGACGTGACCGTGCCTCCTGAATCTTCTGTCTAGCTACTGCGATCTTCTCGTTTGTCATCTCTATGATTTCTGGTCCTTCGAGTGTTCGCTCGCCAACCTGATCCCTGCAGATTGGGGCGCGACACTTTCTGCCATACAACATCTCAAATGGAGCACACTTGATGCTCGCGTGCCAGCTGTTGCTATACGCAAACTCCACCAAACAGATGTATTCGTCCCAATCACCCGTCCATTCCAACGCACATGACCTCAACATATCTTCCAATGTTTGAATGGTTCGCTCTGACTGTCCGTCCGTTTGAGGATGAAAGGCCGTGCTAAGCTTAAGTTGTGTACCCCAAGCTTTCTGTAGACTTTTCCAAAAGCGCGAAGTGAATCGAGGATCTCTGTCTGAGACGATGCTGGATGGTGCACCGTGTAGTCTCATGATCTCTCGTCTGTACGTATCTGCGAGTTTACTTACCGGATCTTCCTTGCGGATCGGTAAGAAATGAGCTGATTTGGTAAGTCGATCAACGATAACCCAAATTGCATCGTGCTTCCTTTTGGTAGGCGGAAGACCGGTAACAAAATCCATGGTGATTTTATCCCACTTCCACTCTGGAATGTCTAACGGTTGAAGGAGACCGCCAGATCGCTGATGCTCAATCTTAACCTGCTGGCAGGTAAGACATTTAGAGACGTAAGTGGCCACATCCTGCTTCATACCACTCCACCAAAAGTACTGCTTGATGTCATGGTACATTTTAGTTGAACCAGGATGTATCGAGAATGGGGAGCTATGAGCTTCTGCTAGCAAAGCTTCCCGGAGTTCTTGGTCATCAGGAACACAAAGTCTAGTGCCCTGCCATACGATACCATCTGCATCTAATCTAAATTCTGTATGCTTCTCCAAATTCTGTATTATCGCCCATATTTCTCCGTCATCCTTCTGAGCTTTCTTGATCTTAGATAGTAACTCGGGTTCTACTCTAAGATTAGCCCAGTAATCGTGCTGTCCACGTACCATGATCTCGATGTCTAGTCGCTCCAAGTCTCTTATGATTTCCTCTTCGATTTTTATGCCGTTGATCATTCCGGACTTCCTACTAAGGGCATCTGCTACTACATTTGCCTTTCCGGGATGATACCGAAGATTAATGTCATAATCCTTCAACAGCTCTAACCATCTCCTCTGCCTCATGTTCAATTCACGTTGAGTGAAGACGTACTTCAAGCTCTTGTGGTCCGTGAAAATGTCACATGATTCTCCATATAAGTAGTGTCTCCATATCTTCAATGCAAACACGACTGCAGCAAGTTCCAGATCGTGCGTGGGGTAATTCTCTTTATAAGGCTTAAGCTGTCGTGAAGCGTATGCGATCACTTTCCCATGTTGCATGAGAACACAGCCAAGTCCCTTCCCCGATGCATCGCTGTAGATTTGAAATCCACCCGTACCAGATGGTAGAGTAAGAATAGGTGCAGATACTAGCTTCTGCTTCAGGTCTTCAAAGCTCTTCTCTCGATCTTCAGTCCAGACGAATTTCTCCCCTTTCCGCATCAGTTTGGTCAATGGTAGTGCTAGACGGGAAAAGTTCTCCACGAACCTACGGTAGTAGCCAGATAAGCCTAAGAAACTACGGACTTCCGTCGCTGATGTCGGCCTCAGCCACTTAGTGATGGCCTCAACCTTCGCTGGATCCATAGTGATTCCTTCTGCTGATACAATGTGACCTAAGAATGCCACCTTGTCTAACCAGAACTCACACTTGGAGAATTTAGCATACAACTGCTTCTGGCGAAGAGTCTGTAGCACTGTACGAAGATGGTCTTCGTGTTCCTCCTTGGACTTAGAGAAAATCAGGATGTCATCGATGAAAACAATGACGAATTTGTCCAGAAATTCATGGAAGATTCTGTTCATCATATCCATGAACACTGCTGGAGCATTTGTTAGGCCAAATGGCAAAACTACAAACTCGTAGTGGCCATAACGAGTACGAAAGGCAGTCTTAGCAATATCCTGCTCCTTGACTCGTAACTGATGATAGCCTGACCTAAGATCGATCTTGGAGAAATGTTTGGCCCCTTGGAGTTGGTCATACAAATCGTCAATGCGTGGCAGTGGATATCTATTCCGAATAGTAATCTTGTTGAGCTCGCGATAGTCTATGCAAAGACGCATACTGCCGTCCTTCTTCTTAACAAATAAAACCGGTGCGCCCCATGGAGATGCGCTCGGTCGAATGAAACCTCGTTCGAGAAGTTCTTGCAGTTGATCCTTCAGCTCCTTCAGCTCTATGGGAGCCATGCGATAAGGAGCCTTGGAGATTGGTTCAGCTCCTGGAACCAGCTCGATACTGAATTCCACTACTCGTGCAGGTGGTATGCCCGGAAGTTCTGCTGGAAACACGTCTTGGAATTCCGACACTATTGGTTGATCCTGAATCGATGGAGATTCAGCATCCATGTCGTGAACCGTAGCTAGATAACCCTCGCAGCCATGTGACAGGAGTGCACGCGCTTGCAGGGTGGATATGATTTGTACAGACCGTCCGGGTATGAACCCATTATGAATGTACTCTGGTGCATTGACATCACCTAAGATAACCCGATATGAATGGCAGTCTATGGTAGCATGATACTTGGATAGCCAATCCATGCCCAAAATCATGTCGAAGTCATTCATGTCCAGCGGAAGTGCGTCAACAGGTCGAACCTTATCATCAAATTCTAGGGGAAGACTCTTGTATACATGGGTGATTAATACAGAGTCCCTCAAAGGCGTGGAAATAGTAAGCCTATGTTCTAGTGGCAAGGGAGGCATCCTAATGTTCTTAGCATAAGCAGTAGAAATAACCGAGTGAGTAGCACCCGTATCGAAAAGAACACATGCAGCGCAACCATACATATACAAGATTCCGGTGATGGTACCTGTAGACTTGTTGGCCTGGTCTCGAGATGTCGTATAGACACGCCCGGCAGTAGGAGGCGGCTTGGTATCAGCATGTCCTGATGTACCCTCCATCTCGCCCTTATGGCAATCCTTCATAATATGGACAGGAAGACCACACTTGAAGCACGCATCAGTATTACGGCGACATGGTCCTGGGTGCCTACGGTGGCAAGTAAAGCAAAGAGGATGAGTGTATTCAGCCAGCAGGTGCTCTGGCTGGCTGAGGACCTGATAAGAACATTTTACATGAGACATAATAATTGGGTACAAAGGACAAAGCGGATAATCGTAAGATTGAATACCAGTGATAGCTGGACGGCTAGGCTGCGAACCTCTCTGGTTCTGGTCCCTACCGTTTCCATGGTTCCTGGTAGAAGTTTGCTAAAGTGTCAGAATATGAGTTATAACGTAAAACATAAGAAATTTCGTAAGTATTAGGACCTGCTGTTGCTGGATTGCCCGGCGTTGTTACGGTAATTGTCATTACCGCCACGCCTATCCCTAGCAGATCGGTCATTAGTCTGACCATTTCCCTTGGGCTGATGAGGCTGCTGCTGAGTAGCCGGCTGAGACCGGTCCCCAGTTTTCTGCCTGGAAGATACATTTAAAGAGATGAATAATTGACATATGGAAAGTATACGGATTGATCACCGCTTGAATATGAAGGTTTTACCTCTTGTCGGGTCTTTCAGCTTCCCCGAATTCATCCCTCTCCTTTAGCATCTCCAGTTTTCGTGCTGCATCGGCCACTTGTGCTACAGTATTGAACGTAGCACACACCAGATTGTTTGTGACCGATGTGCGAAGAGCCCATCTGAAGTGATGCGCCTGCTCTTTAGGAGTACCTGCTGCCGCACCAAGGAACCCAGCCAAGCGAAGAAAACGCTGCATAAATTCGTTGCTATTCTCCCCAGCTCTCTGACGGATCCCATGGTACTCTCTCTTGAGTTTTTCCTGTTCAGCCTTGGGAAAGAACTGCTCCATCACCCTTTCCTTGAACTGAGCCCAAGTCAAACCAGCAACCCACTCGTCACCACCTTCAGATTGCATCAATGCGAACCACCAGTTAAGTACATCGCCTTCGAACCGATAGCATGCCAACCTCGCCTTGTATGCGGGGTCACAGCCCATAGCGTTGAAGATCTTCTCAATGTGAGCCAACCAGCTTTCAGCATCGCTGGGGCTATCAGTCTTCTCAAAAGCTCAAGGGCGGAGCTTGTTGAATCTCTCCAGCCATACTGCTAATGTCACTGGAGGAGGAGGAGGAGGAGGAGGTGCCTGATTCTCCTGCTGATTATTGGCAGCTTGGACTTCAGCACGGATGTCATTCCTCAGTTGAGGAAGCAAGGCTTGCATGGCAGCCTGAATTGCAGCATTGAGCTGCTCCTGTTCGTGTGTGAGAACCATCTGACAGTATAACATAAAACATATGATTAACAGTCCAAAACATAAAATATATATACATGAAAAAAAAAATTTATACAAAAAAAATTTCACGAGAAAAATTTTATGCAAGAAAATTTTTGTATGAATGCATGATGCAGTTTTATGAAAAACTTTGTATGCTCGAGAGTGAACGCCTCTGGTCAGTTCACCCAAAACAAAAGACATATCGAGGGGACGCCTATGGGTCGGTCCCAAATCTAAAAGTTTCGATAAAACACATGCGACTAAATAGGGCCAGTCCTGTACCAACCATTACTTAGTCATAAACCCTGTAACAATGACATATATATGTATGCTTAAAAATGATGAATGCATGAAAACAACTGTCAGTTCTAGGAAGACCGTAGTGACTACCCACTAATCACAGGTCATATTTGAGAGCCTACAGGTCGAAGCCTTGGCTCTGATACCATAATTGTAACACCCCATTTTGGAAATGGAAATATCACAGTATTTATGGCGTGTCATCAAAGCATACAAGGTAAAATGTCTAAAACATTACTTGACCATAAAAAGGAAAATACCAGAATCAAAAATCGGTAGTCCAAAAGTAAAGCTCATCACACACAAACATAGTATAGTAAAGGAAAAGGACGAAACAATGTCCAAAGCATAAGTATCATAAAGAAAAGAAATGCATAATGAAAAGAAGGCTAGACAGCTTCCAGTCCATATGCACGTACTCTTAGTGTCTACGAGCGTCCCTGAGTACCTGCCGTTTTGGGAACATAGAAAAGGAAAACGGCTGAGCAATACGCTCAGTGCACGGATGTACAATAAAGCATGAATATGATAAGCACATAACATAATAACAGCGGAAGAAACTAAGTCCCGAGTAACCTGGTTAAGTCTTAATAAAACTGGTTTTATAGTTTGAAAGTCTTATGTTTATCTTATAAAAACTGTTTGTCATATTTTACCATTTAGCCAATATAGGTCATGAATATCCACCGTGCATGAATAATTGGAGGGGTGACCTCATCATGCAAATTAGAGGGGCTGCCTCTAATTTAATATACTGGTTTTATGGGTAGGAGGGATCAGCTCCTTGTGAAGGATGTAAGGCACACACCACATTCACCATGTAATCCTGAATAAAAACGTGTAACTAGGATGCACCCATACGCCCCACATGATAAATATAAATAAATGGCCAAAAGCTGAAGGGACGCCACGAGCAATCACTCCGCCGTGGTGAAGTCATAACATCAGTGCCTCCAATGTTATGGTTATGGTACCTCCATAACTAGGTGAAACTGGTCATGCATGTATATGGCTATAGGTAATCATATTTAAAACATAAGCAATCAAACTCATAGTTATACTACGGGAAAACAGTTGGCTGCATACAGGGAAATCCTAATAAGGAAAGAATGTCCATACTGAAAGGACGGGAATCCGTACCTTATGTCCAGTGAACGAGAACGATGAACTGCACGAATCCTACTTCTGAATCACTAACGCTACATAAATACGTACATGAAATAAGTATCTACTTACTAAATACATAACTGATTTTATATCATGTCTTAGCTTATTTTATGTATTCTTACCATTTTACACTGTTTTAAAGCCTTAAATTGTGTTAAATCTTACATTCTGTTTACTCTGATTAAGTATTTGTGATATTTCATGTGTTATTATACTTACTGTGTAATAATAAGTAACTTTCCAAAAATAGCAGGTTTCCTAAAATAGAAAGTTTCTAAAAATAGAAAGTTACCAAAAATAGAAAGTTTCCAAAAATAGAAAGTTTCCAAAAATAGAAAGTTTCCAAAAATAGAAAGTTTCCAAAAATAGATTTACTGCTTAAAATAGATAAGTTTCTAAAAATAGAAAGTTTCCATAAATAGATTAGCTGCCTTAAATAAATAAGTTTCCATAAATAGATTAGCTGCCTTAAATAAATAAGTTTCTAAAAATAGCTGGTTTCCATAAATAAAATAGCTGCCTTATTTAATTAAGTTTCTAAAAATAGAAAGTTTCCATAATTAGAAATAAGCTGGTTAAATAAGCTAAGTAAATAAGCCTAAGTGTTTTCATGATTATTTTCTAAGTCATATGATATATTATATAGTTTAATAATTATTTCATGTAATTTAATTAAACTATAGGTTATAATATTTAATTAAAGTATGACATGTTTTTAATTAAATATATTAAATACTTAGGTTAAAATATGTATTATTAAATACTAATAATATAACCTAAGTCATGCTTAATTAATTAATTATATCCATGGTTTTTAAAATAATTAATTAATTATAAGTCTTAATAATATAAATACTTAGGTTAAAAATAATTCATGTTTATTAATAATTAGTTAACCCAAGTCATGTGATTAAATTAATTACATCTTATTAATTTAATTCTTAACCTAAGTTTATAACATAAACAACTAACATAATCATGATCCGGATCTAAGCCTAAAAACATGCACCGGATATGAAACAACACCGTACCCCGAATCAAATAGGCGTACCCCCTTGCTGCCGTGGGACCGACACGCACCAACCAAGACCAAAAAGGTCTTGGTGGTGATCGGCTAAGAACAAACCGAACCCCTTGGGGTCGGTTGTTCCTGCGGCCCAAAACAAACACCCCTTAGATCGATCCCATTGATTAATTAATGACCATAACATGTTAGATCTAGGTTTAATTAATATGTTTTTTATGAAAACATCACCGTATTCGTGGATCAAAAGGGTGAAGAACAAACAAGAACAATTACTAAATCAACAAGATCCAAGATCAAAATCACCCCCTTATGGTGGTTTGTAGGTGGCGGCACACAAAGGAGAAGGAGGAAAGGGATTTTAGGTTTTCTTGAAATTCTTTTGTAAAAATAATTTGAGTAGTGAAATTACTAATCCCTTCCTTTTAGTAAAATTGACAATGGGCTTGGCCCATTGTCCCTATGTTGGCCGCGGGTAGGGACTCCCTTGTGGGGGTCCCGTACCTCGTTTCGTGTCTTGTAATTTCGTACACGTTTACGTTTAATTTAGTTCGTGTTTTAAAAGTTCTCGTTACGTAAATATCCTACACCTATATATATTGAATTATGCTCGTATTAAATATATATACGTAATTAATAATATCTCGTGTTTTAATTACGCTCGTGATTCGTGATCGTATGTTCGTGATTAATTATTGCTAAATAATTATTACGTGATCGTTCATATAAAATACTTATCGTGTTCTAACACGTGCGTAATACATAAACTCCTAATACGTAATCGTAATCATGCTATATTAGGAAAGTTTTTAACTAGTACGTACGAACTTAAGGTACTATGCATGGCAAAAGCATGCGGGTTTTACAATAACAAACAACGGGTAGCTAACCCAAAACTCATTTGCCCATCTAAAACAGTGTGTTGTCACAATAATCACGCTTATATAAATCTTCTCATACATAAATTCGCTTACCAATCAATGTGGCACAACGGGGATTAACCGTCAAGGCGCGAACTGGGGTGATCGTCCCCAAATAGTACTATTATATGCATAAGCGTCTACCAAATCCCGGTAGTTCACAGTTCATGCTAATGGTACTTTTAGTGACATAACTTAACTTTAATAATCCATTTCATTTCATTTATCGGGTCATATAATCATTCATCGGGTCATACAATCATTTAGGTCCAATTCAATAAGCAAACAATCGGGACAACTGTTGTCCTATTTTATTAAAACTAACATGTTATCTCCCTCGCGGATTTATAAAACATTTCATAAAAACATTTAAAATAGTGTGAGGCTATGAACTCACGTTGATGTGGGAAGGCGGTTATCGGCGATTTGGATGTACGGTACGTGCTTCAATCACGAAAACCTAGACAAATAATACTTGTCTTAGACTCTTGTCCAATGACTTTATAAAAATAATGGCTATGTATATATATGATGATTTTATAAATATGATGATGATCAAGTGGGATTGTACATCTTTATTTACTCATTATAGTGTCATGTGTTGGTAAATTTTTATACTAGTTTCTCTAGTTTAACTTCTTTACATGTTAAGGCCCAATAAGCCTATGATAGGCCCATTACATTCTATTAGTCCAATTACACTTTTAATATCAGTCCTATACTTACATGTTGGGCCCAAGTGGGTTAAGCCCAATGAGTAAGTTTATAAGTGTTTAGCCAAATTAGTTGGATTAACAGTCCAATAAGGCTAACTTGGCCCGTTAATGTCCAAATGCTATAAAGCTCGGGTTTTATCGGTTTTTACTTGTAATAGGTACTTATATATCAGTATATGAGTTATAAAAAGCTTACATTAGACGGGTCCGACCATTTAAGTTTTAATTGACGAAAACGTTAATTTTACGGTTTTAGCCGAAAAGACGTAAAATCATGTTTATAGTTTTATAACTTATAAAACTTATCAAATTACCATTTTTATATAATGTCCCATTTATTTATTATTGTACATACTTATATAAATGTAATATATAAGTTAGTGAATTTTAAATTTACATTTTATACTATATTTATTTGAGTGCTATTATAATACTATTATACTTTAATTTCACAAAATCTGATTTTTAGTTTTACTTTCACCATTTTTATCATATCTTGAGTTCTACAAAGAGATGGAAGCTCATTTTTGGATGACATAAACTTCTTATTATGTGTTACACATAACTCAGTTTTAGCTACTGCTCAATCCAAGTCTAAGTATCCCTAATAGTCCTCACAAAACAGACTATTCATATTGATACATCAATTTTGTTTTGATCATATCTCACTCATTATAATGATTCCATTGCATGGCCAACTCTCACATCTGTACAAGTCCTAATACTTACTTTATATTGATTCAAGTAAACCATTTTATCAGTTTAACCTAAAGTTCTTTACTGTTTTTATACAGACAACTATTTTAAGCATGATTTAACCATTTTTACATATAGTTTTCAATCTCTTTAATCAAATCTATCAACACCAAATCCCCACATAATATTTTTAGTCATCATTCATCATCATATACATATACATAAATAAAAAAAATACAAGATTACATAATCAAAATAACAAGAGGATAGGAAGAACAAACTCTATACCACCAAGCTTGTGTAGGTTATGATCAAGGCTTGGATTTTGATGGCAAAACTTGTGATAAACCAACACCAACTTTAAGATCACCAATCTTTATAATATTCTCATGGAAATCAGCCCTAGGACACAAGAAAATCACCTCCTTGGATGTTAAAATGACCACCAATCAATAGAGCTTCAATATTTCTTCATCATATGTATGAATAACACATGATTTTATGGTAAAACTTGATCAAATAGGGGTGTTTGTGTTGAGTTGGGACGGAACAAAGAAGAGAGAAAGAGAGAGGATTAGTGGTTTTGCATGTGTGTTGGAATGAGAAATGGTTTGTGTGAATGGTTTTGTAAACTTTACATAACAAGTGTTAAGCTTGTTTGTGAAGTTTTGACACCTCATGGGTGTGGTGTCATGTGTCTAGCCGTCCCATATAGTGGGGTGAGGCAAGTGTAAACTTGTCTCATCCCACTAATTTAGGGGTATTCCTTGATTCTAGTTTCCTCGATTTGCGTGCCCTCGGGTCGTTTTATGAAAAACGCTTTTATAAATTATGAATCAACGACACAAAACAAATCTAATAAAAATTGTCTCATCAAAAACGAAGTTCGAAAACGTAAATACGTAATCCTAGGGTTTCCGGTTTAGTCGCAAAGGACGTTAAATTATACTCGTAAGTCCTAATCTCTTCTCGTAAATTTGTGAGTTTATGAACCAACACAAATTTTAAATCCCAAAATAATATTCACGGATAAGTTTATTTCCTGAAATGTCGGACTGTCACCAAAGACGGTATATGTAAACGTAAGCGCGTAACGTATAGTCCTCCGGTTTAGACGTAGTCGATGCTACTTCAAGACGTAAATCTAAATTTCTTCCCAGAATAAGTGAGTTCATAATATAACATTAAAATAATGTTTTTAAATAATAATTGAGAATAAAATATCAACCATAAATTGACGGATTGTCAAAGTATTTACCCCTAAACAGGATCTTTGTCCTCAAAGATCGATTTATCTTACTACTCGCATCTTATAGAGTTAATGCCACGTGGGTATTTCCTCCACCTTCGGTCTTTTCTCACAAGTGTAATTCATTACAATATGCGAGTTTCATCAAACATAACTACGGGAATACGATCAGGCTTAATGTTGGCTTACTTTCTCTATCCATGATGTTCACGGGTTTTTGATGAATGAAACTTTTCGCCGATCTAAACTTCATCAAGAAGTAATCAGATTTTCACTTGATAGACATTTTATCAAGTTCGATATACGAAACATAATTCACGCAGCCCTCGAAGTCCTAGGGTAGATCCAGCTTATATGCCTTTCAAACCAACTTTTACATTATCTCAATGGTCCCATACAACGGGGACTTATTTCCCATGATCTTTCAGATCATCAATTCATTTTTCCAAGGTGAAATTTTTTGGCATAACTTCGCTACCCATCCTGTAATTCAAGATCTACATTTCATATTCACATAACCTCCTGCCCACTACCGGCAGTCAATAATCAGATCCTAATTTCAACAATCATTTCAGGTCTCGCGGGTCAGGTATTTTGTAAGGTTAGGTTTGTCATCATAGGCAACCTTAAACCTAAAAGACATGCCCAACTCACAATGGGTGTAGGTCGGGTGTCTTCATCCCAACTCATGCTTACAGATGCTATTATATTTATATCCTCACAAGATTCGATCTCGATCCTAATACGATAATTATCAATGATAATATCTCCAAAGGAAAACGATTATACGGTTCATTACCAAAGGTCAATTATTCAAGCATAAAACAACTCTTCTAGTGTTTTGTATCGTTACTTTACCTCGTCCCTTCGATTGGGGTGGTAAACAGGACTCTCATCAAGGTTCGTTCCCAGTGATTTCTGAGCAAATCTCTAGAAATTCGATGTGAAGCGAGGATCTTGATAGAGATGATCGATAAAGGCAAACTATGTTTACACAACTCCTTTAAATACAAAAAAGTAAATTTCTTCATCGAGAATCTATCATTAACAGGAATGATATTAGCAGATTGGGTCAGTCTGTCGACGATGACCCAAATCGAATCAAATTCAGATGATGACCTTTGCAATAGTTAGACGTTTACTAATGTATGAGGCGATGTCTACCTTCATAATTTGCCATCAGTACACTTCTTCAGATAAAGATACATTAAATCAGAAATGGCATGAATAGAATGCTTATACTTATGAGAGTCCAACATACTAAATCTCAAAATCTCCATATTTCGGCAACCGCAAGTAGCCTTTAAAACATTTAACGCCATCAGATTCTCAATTCTAATGGTTCACATTAGCCGCGAACCCCTTTTATTATCTATATTATCCTTTTTACAAGCATTGGCTATATTTTAAATTGCTCGGCAATTTATTTGGCACAGTTATTATTAAGGAACACATCCTAATTGATTCTTTATCCTTTCTACATAATGTGTCAGTAATTACATTAACCTTCCCCGATGAAATAAATATCATCACCGTATTCATTCAAAATTTCTTTCTTCATATTTTCTAAGTTTTAGTTTCGTCTCAACTATCATTTTTATCAGTTTTGCTCAACCCGACGTTTAGAGCGTCGATAATTATTACAAGTAATTAAATAATAAATATTTAATTTTTATGAAACGTAAACGTAAGGATTTTAAATTTCTTAGTTCGACCAATTATATAAAAATGTTCAAAATAAATTTGAATTTAATTAACACGATTTTTGTTGATTTATCGAAAATAATTAATAAGATTAATAAGATCCGTAAATGTTAGAAAAATCTTTGTTTATATTTTGGTCAAAGTTTTCTTAGGTTGAAAGCAAAAATTTTCGTTTCAAATTTAAGTCATGGTTTAAATGGTTTTCCTCAATCCTTCTTAAGTTGTCTTGAGGTATGCACAAACATTTACCCCTAAAGGAGTTTAGTTAAATGATTTGGTTATAAGGGAATGATTTCTTAAAATTTCCTTTGATAAAATATCTGTCAAAACATTTTTTTGTACTTTCTTTTTGGTATAACCCAAAGCCTTAAATGGCTCTAATTTTTGAAGAGTCAATATAGATTCCATTATCTTTTAATCACACGGTCAAATAATGTAAAGGATTAAGCCTTAAATCACATGTTAATTATTTAAGGTGCAGGTTTTCATTGCTCGGCCAAATCGGGGCAGTCTATAAATATTTATTAACTCCTTTCTATTCTTATAAACAAACAAATGGTCCTTAATGATCACGAGCATGAATTTATCAAATTATAGCCTACACACGTGATTCACCAAATTTATGGATGCTACATATGTATTAGTCAATCCAAGCCACATCACGTGAAACTCATAATGTTCATTACAAGTTCTGGATGTAGTGATTGGAATAGATAATCTTCTTCGCGGACGCGATGTTGATGATAACCATGTCGTGGATCAAATCTTTAAAACATACTCTAGAACCTCGTAAATGATCGAACGAATCTTCCATCTTGAGTAATGGATACAGATTTTGATCATCAGTTCACCTAGTTCATGGTAATTCAACAAATATAAGGAATGATAATGCCATAGCTCTTCATGGTGACGAGCTCGGTAGAATAAAAGCTTTTTCCGACAACTCTCTCAGTTGCACGGTAATTCTTTTAATTCAGATGGTGCTGACATACAGTTGACATGCCACAAGTGCAGCACCGGGAATATAATCAATACCACATTCAACTTGCCTTAATGGCGAAAGTCTAGGTAATTCACCAGTAAATACTTCCTAAAGTTTCAGATAACATAAACATCTTTTAATAAATTCATTTTAAGTTCTTTCTAGATTACAAGATCTATGGTCAGTTTATAACCATTCATGGTATAATTTCAAGTCTAAATGTAGGAGATGGTCATCCATCAAGAATTATTTAGATCACTTTTGATAATCAACATCTTATCTTTTAGGGGATTTCTACTAGATTTCCCATCAATTAAGACAATGTCGTCATGTCATAATCAATCAATTCATTCTACTGGCACTATCAATTTTCTAGTTTCATTACCGTTGATAAGATGTGAACTTCTCAAAAGACTAACGATAACTCGTAATCCTTCACAAATTCAAGGATATCTGGAGACATAACTAACCTTAAAAAGAGTAAGGTTAACGCATAATCTACGCGAGAGAATTTCAAATCAAATACAGATGAAAACATTAGTAAATATGAGTCTATCCCATGTTTTCATGAATTGAGTACGCATTCAAAAGATCCTTGGATCGTTACCCAGGTCATTCAAATGAAATCTAATCAAAAGAAATGATAGGAACGCCGATACATCCAATCGGGTATTAACACTCGGTAATCAGATACTTTTCCAAAGAATCTCACCACGGGAGAATTGGACAAGAAGGGGATATCAATTGTCAAATAAGACGATTTCCACAGATGAGCAAATTCGATTCAGAAAATAAATGGTACGGGCACATATGTAGATGTCTCTTACAATACGTCCCTATTTTGCACTTCTTGCAGATCTCATAAAATTTAATCTTTCACAATCTTCAAGGAAAATTTAGTGTTTATTAATAATTTCATGGTGACTACTAATCAGCCTTGCATGGTCCCTTCCAAATTGTATGTAGGCGCGCAACTATATACAATTTCAAGATTAACGATGCAATACTCAGTTCGTCAAAATTTTGTCATCATGTTTATAATAAAAATATTTTCATGCTTAATTCTTAAATAAGAATCAAAATGAATTTACAGAGATGTTCTTTGTTATGGAAACAAATAAATTTTCCAAAGCGTTTCATAAACAACTTTATTTCAATAATTATTACTTATAAGTCTCTCTTTAGATAGTCCTTACGGTGATGAAAATTCAATTTTTCTCAAAGGATACTGTTTTATCTTATAAAAACTATGAGTGATCTGCAAAAGAGTGATGGAAGGTTGTTCACCAAGTACTAACTACAATATCATAGGAAATGAGATTAGCCAATTAATCATGAGGTTCATGACCTCGATGTCACTCAAAAAGAATAATCCACAACGTAACTCAAATCAAGATGATTACTTGTTCAATGGTTACATCACTAATGCGAACATTAGGATGAAGCAATAAAAGATAGATAACATCGATACATGTAGGATTTAGCAATCAAAGGTAGTCTTCTCATTAATCACAAACAAGTCAAAATTGTACCGTAACACATTACGTGTCACTGTGTCATACAATTCCAAGAACTCATCCTACCAACTGATGTCTCAGTTAAGTTAGGGATTTCTTTAAGAGATACTACAATGAATACTAATCCACATGAGTCATTAGGTGTTCCACATGTCCTGAAAGATCCATCGGTCCCAATTTCAAAAGAAGATTTCCTCGATTTATTTCTTGGACATTGGGCATCCTCGTCATTGGACAATGGCCTAGGAACGACTCTTAACACAAACTAACAATCATTTAAAACCTTATAACTCAATCACAGGACTTAACGGATTCCTCTTAACAATCTCATATTCCATACGAGTTAAATTTGACTTTATTCAAGTTTCAATCAACTTTATACTCAATTCGATATCCTACCTCATTCTCCAATACTTTCAACCTTATTCTTAGACCTTGAAAGGGCAATAAAAGCTCAATATGAACAACACTTAATTTCCAATCCTATAGCTCTTACAACAATAGTTATCAAAGGTTATCAAATGAGTCACTAGTATGAAATGACTCACACATTCAATTAGACTTCTCGGAAAGGTACTAGTGGCATGAGGCTTTTGGGTAATGGTTCCAATGACAGCCTCAAGTGCAACATTCACCCTTTCGATTTCAAATTTAAGAATTGGGTGACAACGAATCAGATGACACCTTTCCAGGTGGTAACGTTTTGTCAAACTCCACTCTGTAATGAAAGATCATCATGTCATCGATATCAGATTTAATCTCGCCAATTCTTCTTCAAGATCTTAATCAACTACTATTAACATTTCTACGAATATCAACCATTTTGTTGGGATCATAATTATCCACAACTTGGTTTTGATCTAGAATAGCTGGAATTCCTACGGGAATAGCTTCGATTGATTTGTTGGGGGAGTTAGGGTTTCTTGTGACAATCTACGTCGTATAAATACCTTGTATAAGTATAAAAAAATCATCAAACAATCATGTAATCAAATTACATCATATATATATATATATATATATATATATATATATATATATATATATATATATATATATATATATATATATATATATATATATATATATATATATATATACTAGCGTCGTAACCCGCCCAACGGGCGGGGTAGCTTTTTTTCTTGTTTCGGAGGGTTTGTGGTTCGTGAGTTTTTAGTTTATTATTTTTTAATTTATCGTTTAGTATATTTTAGTTGAGGATTGCTACGACCAATAATTTTTACACAAAAACTTTTATATAATGATGTGTAAATAAATGATTTGACATAAAATAATAAGTTAGTGGAGAAATAAGATGATAATTGGTTCGTGTCACTTGCCACATCATTGTGTGAAAGTTTTTTTGTAAAGTTATGTGTTTCTAACATTTCTCATTTTAGTTATAGTCTATGCTTAAGTAATGTTAAATTTATGTTAAATTTTTTTACATAAATTTTAAATTAAGAGGCAATTTCATACATCACACTATTTTTTAAATCAATTTCATATATATTCAAATATGCTTAAAAATCATTATACATTATGTATTCAAAAGTTGCAATTTGAGTATATATGAAATTGAGTATATATGAAATTGAGTATATATGAAATTGATTTTGAAAGTAAAGTGATATATGAAATTAATCTTTAAATTAAATCTGAATTTAAATAAAAAATTAATTTTTTAAATATTTTTAAAGTCCAAATAATATAGTTTTTTTAAAACATAAAAAAAAAAGCAAACCCGCATATTCTCCTCGATCGTCAACTCTTTCTCATCCTGCTTATATTACCATCTTGTTTCTATGAATACTTAACAAATAACGACTTTAGAAGGGTATTTATCTAAAGGATTTCAAATCTAAAGGTCGGTTTATACTTGACGTAATCGTCCCTAATTACATTACGGTCGTTGCCCTTTTCTGTTGCATCACGAAGTCCCTTTTATTTCAATACTCAAATTTATAGAAACTCATAAGGTCATGAAATTCAAATTTCAACAATTAAATTTTAAGACTAAGTAAATAACCGAGGGCAGTACTCTTCCACCTCCTGCTCTCATTCCTACGTCACATTACAACCGTGATTATGTTTCCATTATACTTTTACTTATACATCCATTGTACTTTTACTAATACAGATCTTTATTATGCCAAGTTCTGGGCATCTCTGTAATACTACTGAACAACAATCTGAGATTAGTAGCCAGTGAAAATGAGATAATGAATAATAGTATCTATCGTCTTTTTTTTTCTTATCTGACCTAGGTCATTGGAGTTCTGCAGTTGATAATATGGTATTTCTTCATACTCTAATAGATGTCTCCAACGTAAACATCATGGTGACCGGGTCAAATGCATATAAGTTTACCCAGACCCTCCATTGCTTTGTGTAGAAAAGTTGGTCAATAGACTTGCAATCAAGTTACCTAATTTTAGGGATAACTTAGAACTTAGAAGTGAACCTCGTGGTTTGCGTATACGTGAAATACAATCATCATTTTTTATTTCTTAAAAACTTAAAGTACCATCTTTTATCTTGGGAAAATCTACTCACGGTAAATAAGCACATTTTCTACCACAATAACATTTTGAAACTTCTTTGTATGTATATCCTTAGCTTATTAACAATTCAACATGATGCTCTTTACTTTACTAAACTTTCATAAAACCATAATGTCTCCCTATTTTTCGGCAGTGACTTTGATACGGGGATCAAGTAGTTTCTCAATGGAGCCCTGTTGTAAACTTGTAATAGGTGCTTGGCTTGCAATATTCAAGCACACTTTATCAGTACTTAAAGTGATTTTGACAATAATAGAATCATTAAAACTACTCTATATAAGATCTTGAAAATGAGATGCCCCCTTAAGTAATAAACTTACAGTGGGTTAAAACCTCTTCCCTTCAGTGACCATCTTAAAGAAGTACTCGGCTGCTAAGGCAACCTTTGGTACCTATAATATCGCACATCTGAAATCGGTAATATATGCAGAAAGATATACTCTTAGTCGCTTACTTTAGATTAATGAAAACACCTACTAAACTATGTGTGCATGGTTAAGCAATCAAATTAAATTGGACCAGAAGGTAGTGGATGGCATAATTGTTAGGCTAAAAAATAAAAGATATGATACCCAAATTTTTATAAATTCAAGGAGTAGTATTTGAGTGGATCAAGAAGGTTGCAATTTGCAATTGTTTTGCCTGATAGATTAAAACCATAAAATTTTATATTATTCAAGTTAATATCTTGCAATTTAGTAAAGAAATCAAGAAGGTTGCAATTTGCGATGGTTGGGATGGCATCAACGATTCGCTTGCATTGGCATCAGCTGATGTTGGGATAGCAATCGGGGCAGGAGCAGACATCGCCATAGAGGCAGGTGATTACGTTCTAATGAAAAACAACTTAGAAGATGTGATCATAGCCATTGATCTGTCAAGAAAAACCTTCTCTCATATCAGACTAAACTATTTTTTTGCCATGGCAGTACCGACTCTATAATGTGGATATAAACAGGTAGCGTACAAAGTCTTACCAGCAGCTCTGGTTGTCGCTCATAAGCTATACCCTTGCTTTCCAATATGAGCTGCGACAAATTTACTAATAGTCATCACAGGATTGATTTTGGTCCACCCTTAAATCCATAAAATAATTCCCTTGCACCATTCCTGCAAGTAATACAATGCACAAAGAAGGAATTACAGCATGAAATGGGTTGAATTGAAGATGAGCCAGCTTGGCGTACTAAGTAATCCTAATTACAATATTTCGGCTCTTTTAAACCATTTTCCTATATCTCTTCCAAAGAAAGCAGCTTCCTACGGATTCCGAAAGAGTCTTCAGTTTATTACCCGATACGTTTAGTAGCAACAACTGCATTATCAGAAACTCGAATAAAGTTCATAGCCAAAATACGTCATAAAAATGAATTTTAACATTAAAAAATGAAAAGCGATACATACATGACATGAGTACCTCAAACTGACTATACTTTTGGAATGTAATGTTTTCATATCAAAGGAGCCTTTTTCTAAATCACTCACTTCGCATACCACCAAATAAGAACCACAAACACTACTAACCTTCACTACGAACAAACTTGGAGTCCCTGATCCCAATATTCGAAGAATGGAGTATCAACATCGGTTACAAAACGGCAGTAGGTTGGCTCACTTGATGACCAGTGAGTTAATAATACTCGGGTTGAACGTATGATATGTTAATGGCGAACATATTCCTATAACAATGACTTCACATAAGGCACATTCCGGCACAAGTTTCTGCTCCCACGCTTCCATCAAATATCGTTTAAATATTAATCGAGCAATCTGCATAAAGAAATCTGCAATATTATTCAGTAGTCACTGAAATAGAAAGAATACATTTGGATAATTTGTAATTTGGAAATTGGGGCAAATCCATCTGATCTGTCACCCCTTGTTATGCTTTCTCTTAATAGCACGTCCAAACACCCACTTACTCGCATTTATAGATTAAGATATAGGTTCTTACCAATCAACCATTACCCATCTTGCACATGTTTCTGCAACCACATCAACTGATCTGTCACTGGGGCATGGCATACGCTATGGGATTTGTACTGTTGAATGGCTACCCACAAAATATCTGTAAAATGCTATAACCATGGTCGATGCTAGGTACATAATTTGAAAAAACAGAAAGAAAGCACTGAGTTTTAGTAGAAATCTCAAGATGATATTGGTTGTATATGTGATATTTAGCCTGTGATATTTAGTCAATTAATGTGCAATACAAATACTATATAATAGAGCAATTACATAAGAAATCAAGTGCCTGTTAATGGAAGATACCTTTTAGAACAGTTACCAGCTCTCTCTCCAAATCATTTATTGTACATTCCAACTCTCTTGCACCCGAATAAGCCCCTGCCACATAACAAAGTATACAGATGTAACACAACCTGAAAATATTTAAAATGAATAAGAAAAACAATACCTATAAAGTATTGGCAGTAGAAAGTCCTAGATCGTTTTGGAAAATGGTTGAGATGATTAACCATAAGAACATAGTTACTATAGTAGGGTAGACCAAAGAGGTACCATGAGTCTGCTATAAACTTTCTAATCCAACCCGTAGGTAGAAAAGCAAATGCATTAACCATAGTTACCTCATATCGTATGCTCTTTGATACGTAAAGGAATGAGATATGTTTCTGAAATACGGAATAAGCGGGGTTATAGCAGGAGGAGAATCAAACTGCAGAGGATCGGGTTTACCTTGGTCAGTTGTTGGAGTCTCAAGAATCTCAAATGATTGTTAAACTAAAAGTGTCCATTTGCTTCGAGTCAACTCTCATCCTCCTTGAGCAGATACATCTCCTAATACAATCAGCATATCATAAGACTGAAAATAGAAAATGTACAGATGAATTAAGTATACCATGGTTTGACATTATTTATTACATCCTACCTTCAGGTGTATATATTGTGTCGTCTGTCGTCAGATGAATCAACTTTAACATTAGCGAAATTGGAGGGGATAATAGAGTCAAAAAGGTAAACTGAAATAATTTGGTCATATTTGTGCTACATATCACCCAACACAATCACATCATTCATCAAGTCCTGAAGTTACAGCAAGTTCGTCGTATTAAGAACCCTATAGAACAGATGCCAATAAAGAAAGGTATGATGAAATGAAGCGTCAATTGGTAGTGAAGTTCAAAGCTTCTCAAACCAAATTACTCAATCTGTAACAGTTTCTAATATGTTCAATATAGATATCAACTCTAATTAATCAGTAAAGTCAATAAGTGCAAGTAAATACCACGAAAACGTCGAGGTACACCAAAATAAGTTTGTCCTCGGATGCAAGTATTTTCTCTGCATCTTCTACACTTGTTACATTGTACACAGTAGTCCAATATTTCTATTCATCCAAGTTACTATAGCTTCCCTGCATTTCAATAAAACACCAAAAAAATCAAATCAGCTTCATTTGTTCCACACTACTATTACATCTACACATCATAAATATATAATTCACAACTGTTTAGAGCAGTCAAGCATTCTCCAAATAATCCGAAAATCACTAAAGACTGTATCTTATGCTAACGGGACGTTTGGAATTGCTTATCTCAGCAGGTTGGTGTATTTTTTTGTCAAAGGGCCTGAAAGGTTTCAAAATTTCGTTCACAATAATTCCATTTAGCTTCCCCTATAAAGGTTCAAAAAACGTTTAGCCAAGATTCATAAATGTACCTCTATCGCGATATTGAGTTCGATAAGTATGAGCCAAGTTCTCACTGTCATGGCTTTGTATATCTCATTTTGAATGAAAATCTTCTGCTATTATTAATATACTCAATTTATTCTCGAACATAATTTTAAAATTATAAGAATTTCCAAACAATCCTTCGTGCAGTAACCTACCCATAAAGGGCAACCTGCGAATATTAAAAAGACCAACGTTATTGCTCAGTATCAAAACATATATCAGAAAGATGATAACTGAAAAAAAGTATTCCATGAAGACGTGAAACAAACAGAACCACGTGAAAGACGTGAAATGAACCTACCCATAAGAATTTCCAAACATGAATACTAAATAGCTCGCTAAGTGAGGTTTATAATTCATGGTGAAATTTTTTTTCGGCAAACAGAATACACGTATAATATTATTAACTTGGTTGGCATTAATTAAAAGATGAGAAATTATAATTGTATGCTTCTTAATGTCTTACTTATAATGGAACTAATCAGGTCAAATCAGTTCTCGTTCAGGTGCTCCAAATTAGTTTAAAATAACTGGAGTGTCAGCCATCTTGCATTCAACAACGGGCTATTTTGTTAAAAAATCTACACATAACGTACCTGCTAAAGCTTGCAACGAAAAGCCACATTCCAATGCTTCTTTGCATATGTGTGATCCAACAAACCCGTTTCCACCCAGCTCAAGTAACTGATACCACAAAAATATTAGCTTAGTTTGAATAAATGGGTGTTTGGGATTGCTTATTGTAAGGGACACCTGTACTATGAATTTATAACCACCTATAATTATGAATTTGTTTGCGTCAACAATTTTACTTACTTAATCGTACAACTTTAGGTTAGTACACCAATTAGCACTGTCATTCTGTCATGGAATACTCTTGAGGCCTATCTTGAATCCGATAAGCAAACCACTCACGTATAGTGACTCGAGTGGATCTGTGTGTTTGTCTATAGTCTGTAACTCCTTTGTGGTAGTCTGGTAGATGTCTGTTCTATTTTCATATTCTGCATATGAAAACAAAAGGGGGTACTGGAGTGTAAGGTATAATAAGGTGAGACAGGGCATGGTCATGATCAATCTAATTTATGTAAATGACTACTGTTAGCTCGAATAAAGATGGAGTTATAACTTTACTAACATGAACATTGACTGACAGAATGCAAATGAAATAGAAACATTAACTAAGCAGATAAGTAACTACATAGCAAAATATCAAGTTTCACAATAGGTATAGCCATTATGTGAACTCCAGATCATGTAGACACATAATTACCGCTGCCATTTGTAAGTAAAACCATATTAACTATTTAACTTATGATCTCTTAGGACTATTCATTCTACCAAGTATGCAGGTCAGCAACATCTGACATGAAAACTTTGAGGAGTTTTGACCCAATTACTTTTAAGCTTCCTTTATAGAAATAAACTAAATTGACAACATTTGGAACAACTGCAGGGATCCATATTGAAAACGATACCAGGATCTTTAAGCAACAAATATGAAAAACCTTGTTCACCCATTTGTACACGATATGCAAAAATCAACTAACCTTAATCCCCAACTCAATCTCAGACCTCATGGGACCAGGTTCGCCAGCAACCTATAGAGAAAGAGAGAGATTAGATGAATAATATAACATATTAGATTCATACTGTATTGGAGTGTGACTGCGTGTGTATCTTGGAATCAATAAAAGAAGTGGCTGCAGTTGAATATATTGTACTTACTGTAATCGTCATTTGACACATTGCCTATAGAGCTCCATGCAGATTTCTAAACCTACAACATCAATTTTTTTAATTTGAGCATTGTACAATAATGGGTCAATATGGGTATTTTAATATTTACACTTCATTAGTATGGTTTAGATGAGTCTCTTAGGACTACGGGTCTGGGTCAAATGGGTCTATAGTCAGGCTCTTATAGTTCTTTTCTTGTGCATTTTACAATAAAGTTTCACCGGATTATCAAGAAAATCCGGTTAATAGTGTAAATGAGAAATGACATTTAATACAAAATAGCCTCTATGGTCACAAATAGAACATAAACATACACCTGATAAATGTAGTATGGAATTAGAAGACAAATGGAGATTAAAAAGCAAAATGATAGTGCATATAATATTGTGCATTCGCATAGTGTCTTGTTTTGGATAAACAGATATGTAAGCATTCGTAATGTGTTTAGGTTGGAGCGCACGTTGCGGCTGTTAGCTTTATCCCCAATTCCAGCAGCCAAAATATTTGTAGCAGCCAATTTAGTTTAAGATCTAAGTTGGACTTTTTGTTTTCTTCATAGATTTCGTTAAGATTTGGGAGTTAATTACTGGGTTGGGTTCTCTCAGTTTTTTTGGTTTGTGACAGTCAGGTATTAACTATGTGGAGATGTCTTTAGTTTTTGTGGATGATTATTGTAATTTTTTTTAATTTCCACCACCTGAAGCACGTAACATAATATTCTGAGATAGGTTCGGTCTCTACTTAAAATATTGCACCTTTAAGGTCCTAAAAATTATTTAAGCTTGTACCAAGGTTGCTGTGAGAGTGTAAAGAAGACCACAAACCTGATTTGCAGCCCTGATGACGTTCACTACATTTTCCATGCAAGTGGACAGTACGCCGCCTGCAACAATAGTTATATGTCACAACCTTGTAGAAAGCTTAAGAAAGTGCGTAAATGATGGACCTTTACCTCTCGTCCAATTCGCCGCCAGGACGAGAACCTGTAAAACTCTTTTTCTTTTTCACGAGTGCAATTATTACATGCCCATTAAGAAGGTCATTAAGTAAATCCCCATACCTGCAAGAAAACAATAGAAATCATTCTAAAACGTGTTATTAGGGTTTTGAGTCTTTGAGACGAGAGATGAATTAAGGCCTCATTTTTAGATACGTATGAATATATTAGGGTTTTTTATGAACATAAAATTTATTTTAAAACGATAATTTAGGAATAGATATGTATAAATTCCAAAATTATAGATAAAGAGTTATTCCAGTTCAATATCTATAAGCTAATTACGTATATACAAAAAATATTTACGTTAATATTAGATTTCGAGGAGCTTATTATATGTGTTTTGTATTGAAAATTACAAATAATTGGTTGGATTAGTTGGTAAAGGTGCTTGCATTTGAATGAGAGGTCATGAGTTCGAACCTTGCAATACACATGATGTTATTTATAAATAATCTAAATTTAAATTCTTTTTTATTAAAATCCGAAATTAAATAAAAAATTTGATTGAATCCGGTTCAGATTATACCCAGCTCGGCCCAGAGTTGAACCGGACCGGCCCAGAACTTCAAAACGCAATTTCCAAAACAAAGTTTTCAAAATTGCGTTTCCAAAACGCGATTTTCATAAAACTGCGATTTCAAACGAAAAATTCGTGGAATTTGGAGATTTTCTAGGGAATACTCAAATACTATTGGTTAAAAGATATGACTGGGATATGACTGGGATCAAAACTGTGGTTTCAAATCATAATTATACCTATATATAATATAGATATATATATATATATATATATATATATATATATATATATATATATATATATATATATATATATATATATATATATATATATATATATATATATATATATATATATATATATATATATATATATATATATATATATATATATATATATATATATATATATATATATATATATATATATATATATATATATATATATATATATATATATATATATATATATATATATATATATAATCCAAGTTATATATAGATTAAAATAACACTTCTCAGTCTGGCCTTGTCGGTAACTCGAGAATTCTTCGGCACCGTTATAGTCAAAAGATTTTTAGACATTTTGAGAAAAATATTTATAGTTAAAAGATTTTGAAATGTTTTATTCAAAACCTTGGTTTTAAAAATCTTTCATTCTCTATAACGAGAGCTCTGGTACCAAACTGTAACACCCCCAAATATTCATACTTAGGTTCAGCGGAAGAGTCGTTGGTGTTACGGGATAGCACATTACTCAAATCATAGACAACGCTTAAAAATCGCGTCGTTTAATGATAAATCATTTTCCATTCATAAATATCAAATTACATAGGTCCCAAGTCATAGTATTGCATACAATTTTACAAAACATTTGAATGGAAATTGTCATTTAAGTGCGGGCCATAAATTATTGTCGTCTTCCCGAGAATTACCTTCAAGTACCTGAGATAAAACATGTTAAAAGAAAAGGTCAACGAATACGCCTAGTGAATTCATAGAGTTTAATAAAACCATTAATATATCATCAGTATATAATTATTACTGAAAAATCATTTTGTACAAATCTTTGTAATAGGCCATAAAATAGCCAAAGTCATTTTATACAAATCCTTATCAAAAATCATAATATAGGCTTTTTCCTTCAAAATCATTATATGAACCATTGTCGTAAAAACATCATACAATACGTTTTATAACGTTGTATAGAGTTAAATAAAAACTGTTATATGAATATGGTATGTAAAACCAAAACACGAACATAATATCAATAATAAGACCCTGTATTGCTAGTCAGGCAATATATTGTAATTCTGTGCATATAGTAGTATTTTCGTTATTTGGATTATTATAAGCCGCATGACATTGCTACCTTACTATAACAAACAACGGGTAGCTAACCCGAAACTCATTTACCCATCTAATACAGCGTGTCGTCACAATAATCATGCTTATATAAATCTTCTCATACATAAATTCGCTTACCAATCAATGTGGCACGACGGGGGTCAACCGTCAAGGCGCGAACTGGGGTGATCGTCCCCAAATAGTACTATTATATGCATAAGCGTCTACCAAATCCCGGTAGTTCACAATTCATGCTAATGGGACTTTTAGTGACATAACCTAACTTTATTAATCCATTTCATTTCATTTATCGGGTCATATAATCATTCATCGGGTCATACAATCATTCGGGTCCAAATCAATAAGCAAACAATTGGGACAACCGGTGTCCTATTTTATTAAAACTAACATGTTATCTCCCTCGCGGGTTTATATAACATTTCATAAAAACATTTAAAAGAGTGCGAGGCTATGAACTCACGTTGATGTGGGAAGGCGGTTATCGACGATTTGGATGTACGGTACGTGCTTCAATCACGGAAACCTAGACAAATAATAATTGTCTTAGACTCTTGTCCAATGACTTTATAAAAATAATGGCTATGTATATATATGATGATTTTATAAATATGATGATGATCAAGTGGGATTGTACATCTTTATTTACTCATTATAGTGTCATGTGTTGGTAAATTTTTATACTAGTTTCTCTAGTTTAACTTCTTCACATGTTAAGTCCCAATAAACCCATGATAAGCCCATTATATTCTATTAGTCCAATTACACTTTTAATATCAGTCCTATACTTACATGTTGGGCCCAAGTGGGTTAAGCTCAATGAGTAAGTTTATAAGTGTTTAGCCAAATTAGTTGGATTAATAGTCCAATAAGGCTAACTTGGCCCGTTAATGTCCAAATGCTATAAAGCTCAGGTTTTATCGGTTTTTACTTGTAATAGGTACTTATATATCAGTATATGAGTTATAAAAAGTTTACATTAGACGGGTCCGACCATCTAAGTTTTAATTGACGAAAACGTTAATTTTACGGTTTTAGCCGAAAAGACGTAAAATCATGTTTATAGTTTTATAACTTATAAAACTTATCAAATTACCATTTTTTATAAAATGTCCCATTTATTTATTATTGTACATACTTATATAAATGTAATATATAAGTTAGTGGGTTTTAAATTTACATTTTATACTATATTTATTTGAGTGCTATTATAATACTATTATACTTTAATTTCACAAAATTTGATTTTTAGTTTCACTTTCACCATTTTTATCATATCTTGAGTTCTACAAGGAGATAGAAGCTCACTTTCGGATGACATTAACTTCATATTATGTGTTACAAATAACTTAGTTTTAGCTACTACTCAATCCAAGACTAAGTATCCATAACAGTCCTCACAAAACAGACTATTCATATTGATACATCAATTTTGTTTTGATCATATCTCACTAATTATAATGGTTCCATTGCATGGCCAACTCTCATATGTGTACACGTCCTAATACTTACTGTATATTGATTCAACTATACCATTTTATCAGTTTAACCTAAATTTCTTTACTGTTTTTATACAACCAACTATTTTAAGCATGATTTAACCATTTTTACATATAGTTTTCAATCTTTTTAATCAAATCTATCAACAACAAATCCCCACATAATATTTTTAATCATCATTCATCATCATATACATATACATAAATAAAGAAAATACAAGATTACATAATCAAAATAACAAGAGGATAAGAAGAACAATCTCTATACCACCAAGATTGTGTAGGTTATGATCAAGACTTGGATTTTGATGGCAAAACTTGTGATAAACCAACACCAACTTTAAGATCACCAATCTTTATAAACTTCTCATGGAAAATCAGCCCTAGGACACAAGCAAATCACCTCCTTGGATGTTAAAATGACCCACAATCAATAGAGCTTCAAGATTTCTTCATCATATGTATGAATAACACATGATTTTATGGTAAAAATTGATCAAATAGGGGTGTTTGTGTTGAGTGGGGACGGAACAAAGAAGATAGAAAGAGAGAGGATTAGTGGTTTTGCATGTGTGTTGGAATGAGAAATGGTTTGTGTGAATGGTTTTATAAACTTTACATAACAAGTGTTAAGCTTGTTTGTGAAGTTTTGATACCTCATGGGTGTGGTGTCATGTGTCTAGCCGTCCCGTATAGTAGGGTGAGACAAGTGTAAACTTGTCTCATCCTATTAATTTACGGGTATTCCTCGATTCTAGTTTCCTCGATTTGCGTGCCCTCAGATCATTTTATGAAAAACGTTTTTATAAATTATGAATCAACGGCACAAAACGAATCTAATAAAAATTATCTCATCAAAAACGGAGTTCAAAAACGTAAATACGTAATCCTAGGGTTTCCGGTTTAGTCGCAAAGGACGTTAAATTATACTCGTAAGTCCTAATCTCTTCTCGTAAATTTGTGATTTTATGAACCAACACAAATTTAAAATCCCAAAATAATATTCACGGATAAATTTATTTCCTGAAATGTCGGACTGTCACCAAAGACGGTATATGTAAACCTAAGCACGTAACGTAGAGTCCTCCAGTTTAGACGTAGTCGATGCTACTTCAAGACGTAAATCCAAATTTCTTCCCAAAATAAGTGAGTTCATAATATAACATTAAAATAATGTTTTTAAATAATAATTGAGAATAATATATCAACCATAAATTGACGGATTGTGACATCAATCCTGATGGATCCATCCACAACATTCGCGCTTGCAAGAAGTAATACGGGAATAATTAACAGTTCATGATCAAGAGAGGAAACTTATTGGCTATGTACACTAAAAGCAATAATAATAAAAAACTATTGGAAATCATCAAGTTCTGGAAAGCATACAGGTTCTGGATAGCATACAAGTTCAGGATAGCATACAGTTTAAAATGAATGTGTTCCACCATGTAAAATCTCACCCCGCGTTTAGAAATATGGACAAGAAGTAAAAAGGGGCTATGAATTCACCTTAGCTACGAGGTGAATCAACATGCAGCTTGAGGGCTGAGTAGTAACAAAAAGAAATCAAGAAACTTAAAGTCATCCAAGACCTATGATAACAGGGCGCGAAAACTTAGAAGATATAAAAAATGTTTAGAAAACAGTTTGATTACTATTAGTAAATAAACCATCTTATAAGCCGCAAGGCATTGCAACCTATCGACTCGAATAAATTTGACTCAAAACTCTAATTACGCATTGTATGAACATGCTTACAAACTTTAGCCATACTCTATAAATCCTTAAGTAGCAAACACTTGTACACTTTGAGTCGAAATTTAAAGTTTGATAAAGTGGTTGCACTAAATTTTCAGAAACATGTTGTAGAGATTGTATCATATCTAGAGTTATATAACAGCTATGAACTCAAACTTTACGGCCCTGGAAAGCTACAATTATTAACTTTTTAAATCATTAAGAAACACTATCAAATCTATTACCAATCAACGGGAAAAGCAGTTTTAGTGCAAACCACTCTGTTTTGACTTATTCGGAAAAATTTGCATAAAACCATTTTGACCATCATTTACATTACGTAAAATATTTTAACTTGAAACCAATTGGAAAAGTTCACCTTTGACATATCTTACTGTAATAAGTCATAAAAACACTCACTTTAACTTTTTATACTTTGACTCAAAACAAAATTTTGGCGCACATGTCGGTATTGACTAGTTTTGACAAAAAGACCATATCTTACTCATCCGGACACTTCCGTGAACCACCCAACTCACCAATATCACTACACAACTATAACAATCCAAAACTCAAGAAATTTGTAGATCTCATGTACAAAAATATTTCGTGAGACCTGTAGCAATCTGCTATCATTTTCAACCTTATTTTGACATCAAAATCCACTTCTAACATCACCTAAACACTTACACTGTTGGAGCATAGTTTGTCTAGGCCGGTTCGATGACTCTCCTGGGCCGTTCATCGTCCTCTCTGGTCCTAAGTAATGCTATAAACAATAGAAAACCAGTTAGGAGTGGACCCGAGGCCGGAGCCCCGGGGTCCACCTCCGACGGTCAAGTTAGTATTGATCGATATATTGTATAAGAGGTGTGGTTAAGAGAGAGAACCTGATGTAGAATGAGACCCCTACCCCTGTTTATATAGGCTTAGGGTTTCTTGTAGGATAAGTAAGGTGTGTGTGGGCCGCGGGCTTGTCGGGCTGGGCCCTTAACCGACTGTACGTCGACATACACTATAAAACCCGCATTAAAATACCATGAAAAGTAAACATGAACAGTAAATACCCAAAAATACGATAAAATTAAAACTTTCCATTTTTTAATATATTTCATGTTGATACAAAAGTTGGATGATCTTTGCTTGACCCGAATTAGGCTTAATTCGGGTAGGCTGGGCTCCAGCTCTTGCACCAAGTGAATGTCTTGTTGAGATCCTGCACACTAAAACAACACGCGTTAAGCTTATCGTGGGAACGTATCCTACGATTATACTCCGGCGTGAGAGTAAGTAATTGGTTTAGGGTAAGATAATCGGCTGTAGGTTGAGAGTATAGAGAATATGATACCTTTGTGAAACCCTTGGGGGTTCCTTATATAGGCGGTAGAGTCCTTATTGGGCTCTACTGAACCTTCGGCCCTAAGTAAAAGATAAACATTATAATTAGTTTATTTGATATCTTCTAATTAAGGATAGTAAATATCCTTTACTTTAAGGTAAATCCCAATCTCAGTTAGATTGGGATTCTGTCTAACCCTTGCCGCGTAAGGCAGAGTTGTGGGCCGCACTCTGACACGTGCGGCCTATGTTACCCAGAGCCTGAAAAACTAGATAACATATATCCAGCCCAAATGTATTGGACTGAATGCGGATAATACCAATGGGCCGGGCCCAAGACCCGGCTCGGGGACTATACGTCATCATGTCCCCCCAGTCTAGTTGTTACAGCCGTAGGCGTAATATCTAGACTAATAAATGCCCCTTAGATATAAAAAGAAAAGAACATTTGAAATGTGGAATTGAAAACTGTATCCCGGCCGCACGTGACGACCGAGACAAAATAAATGTATTCCTATGTTTCAATAAATGGTATCCCAGCCGCACGTGTCGACCAAGACAAAACAAATGAAACATTTAATATGGTCATATGTATGACCGCATATCCCGACACATTGCACTATTCACCTGACATGTTGACTGACAAAGTGCAACAGTCAGTACATCGAGCGACACAACTTCTGAGTCAGAACTGACCCGTGGGTCCCGCCTGACTCTTCAGTTGCCATTTATCCCCCCAACCACACGATTTAGGTTAATGGAGAACACGTGGCGCTAATCCAATGGACCACCACTATCGAGGCAACCCTATAAATAAGCTGCCCATGCAGCTGTGTGTTACACACAGTCTTCTTTGCTTTTTCCGCCATTAACGCTTTCCTCCCTTCTGCATGGATCTTCCCCCACGCAGGTTAGAACACCACGCCTTTCTTCATTTCTTAATAAATTATGGCTAGGAACAACCCACTATTAGATCCGTGCTGAATGTGATGACGGAAGCAAAACTGGGAGATTTTTGCTCTGATTATTACATTCCTAACAACCTTCACCCCTCTCTTCCTGGTGCCGGGGAGCTTATAACTGACGCTCCCAAGGGGAAGATAGGTCTGTACACTCGTCTTTTTGATACGGCTAACTACAGCATCCCTTTCACTAGGTTTCTTATAGATTTATTAGGATACTATGATGTACATATCACCCAATTACACGCCATAGGCGCCTGTAAGATAAGCCAATTCGAAATCTTATGTCGTGCCCGAAACATCCCCCAACCGTAGAGTTGTTTAGGGTACTCTACCTTCCAAACCTGGTCATGAGTTCGTGTCCCATGGATGGCTCCAACTTGTTGATACAAAACTTGGATGATCCTTGCTTGACCCGAATTAGGCTTATTTTGGATAGGCTGGGCTCCGGCTCTTGCACCAAGTGAATGTCTTGCTGAGATCCTGCACACTAAAACAACACGCGTTAAGCTTACCGTGGAAACGTATCTCACGATTAGACTCCAGCGTGAGAGTAAGTAATCGGCTTAGGGTTAGATAATCGGTTGTAGGTTGAGAGTATAGAAAATATGATACCTCTATGGAACCCTTGGGGGTTCCTTATATAGGCGGTAGAGTCCTTATTGGGCTTTATCGAACCTTCGGTCCTAAGAGATAAGCATTTTTTTTTTATTTTTTATTTTTTATTTTTTTTTTTTTTGGTAACCGTGATTTCCGACTCATTGGCCGACTAATCCACGGGGTTTGAGCCCACCGCCACACAGACTCAAACCAGGTAAAGCCCTCACTTTTCATGAGGTTGGCGTGGCCACCTAAGAGATAAGCATTATAATTAGTTTATTTGATATCTTCTAAATAAGGATAGTAAATATCCCCTTACTTTAAGGTAAATCCCAATCTCAGTTATATTGGGATTCTGTCCAACCCTTGCTGCGTACGGCAAAGATGTGGGCCGCACTCTGACACGTGCGGCCCATGTTACCCAGAGCCTGACAAACTAGATAACATAAAATGGGCCTGGCCCAAGACCCGGCTTGGGGACTATACGTCATCATTTCACGTGTCACGATATTAAATAACATGTATGTACGTATATATATTATAAATGTGTTACGATCATGATAATTAAATCCACGATAAATAAAACAAGAACATTTATGACATATAATTTAATTCGAGAATAACTTCTGTTTTCCTTGTGGGCCTTAAGGGTGTCGCAGCTAAGAGACAAGAAAGAAAGGGAGTGGGCCTTTTGGCCCATGACCCATGTTAACCAAATAATAAGAAAACATAGGGATATTTTTCTCATAATATAGGTTACACAAAAACTAAACCCTTGCCTCCCTTCTTCTCCTTTGTCGCCGGCTATATAGAACACCAAGGAGGGTGTTTGTTGATTTTGATCCAAGAAAGTTACGTGTTTGTGTTCGTGTTTCTTAATCCCAAACAACCACGCGATTGGTATAATCATAAACCTTTTTTTTTCTTTTTTTATTTTCTTTTTTTATGATTTCATGTATTAAAATCAAGAAAAAATCGTAAAAACATGTGGAGATTGATTAAAACATGATTTAAAGGGTGTTTGGTGGTTGTTTGTTTGGCCGAGACCCACAAACCGAGAGCTTAAGCTCTCGGCGTGGCTACAACACCACCACCAAGACGATCAAAGGTCTCGGCTTGGTTGGTTTGACTCGGACGTAGGCAAGTAGACCTCGACACAAGGTCGGGGTGTGGTTTTGGTTTGTATCACGTGTCAACCGAGACCAATAGGGTCTCGGTGGGACTTAGAGTGAAAACAGTAGGAACGGTGGTGAACTGGTGTGAACCAGCAGTGAACCGGTGTGAACCATCACTGTAAATCACTTTATGAATGGTTTGGTAGAATTCGTTCTATCTGATACTGGAGCGGCTCATTCAGTCATATCCACTACTTTTGATGTACGTGTTAGGACTTCCCCTATGCCTTTAGATAATGCCTTATGCATTTCCACGCCACTTAGGGACTCTATACGAATCACTCAGGTGCATAGAGATCTTCCCCTAGAAGTTGATGATAAAATCCGTGGAGTTGACGCACTTCCTTTGGACATGTGCGATTTTGATTTGATATTGGGCATGGACTAGTTATCCACACACAAGGCTACGATAGACTGCCACACTTATCGAGTTATCTTCGGTGATGTTAAATCTCCAGAGTACATACACCATGGTTTTCTACCAGGGAGGTCTGTACAAATAAATTCATCCATGGAGGCGCGTGCTTTATTATCATACGGCTGTCAGGGCTTCATAGCCAATATTCATGACATTACTACCGAGTCTCCATCAATCCAAGATCAGCCTATTATGTCAGAATTTCCTAACGTATTTCCTGATGAACTTCAGGGCATACCACCTGTTCGTGAAGTCGAGTTTGGAATTGACCTCATCCCAGGTGTAGAGCCAATTTCCAAAGCTCCTTATCGCATGGCTCCTATAGAGCTTAAAGAATTAAAAGATCAGCTGCAGGAACTTCTGGAGCGAGGTTTCATCCGTCCTAGTGCATCGCCATGCGTTTGTGTATAGACTATCGTGAGCTGAACAAGATCATGACCAGGAATCGTTATCCTTTGCCACGAATTGATGACCTTTTCGATCAACTTCAGGGCGCCAAGTATTTCTCCAAGATCGATCTGAGGTCCGGCTACCATTAGTTACGGGTGAAAGAGCAGGATATTTCTTAGATTGCTTTCCGTACACGTTATTGGCACTACGAGTTCGTAGTCATGCCATTTGGACTCACAAATGCTCTAGCAGTCTTCATGGATTTGATGAACCATGTCTTCTATGAGTTTCTGGACAAGTTCGTTATCGTGTTCATTGATGACATCCTGATTTTATCTAAATCCAAGAAGGAACATGAGGAACACCTTTGTACAGTCTTGCAGATTCTTCTTCAGAAGTAGTTGTATGCCAAGTTCTCCAAGTGTGAGTTTTGGTTAAACAAGGTGGCATTTCTAGGCCATACTGTAGCTGCAGAGGGGATTACCATGGATCCTGCAAAGGTTGAATCTATCACCAAATGGCCGAGACCTACATCTGCAACAGAGGTCAGAAGTTTTCTGGGTTTAGCTGGCTACTACCGCAGGTTTTTAGAGAACTTTTCACGGTTAGCCTTACCTTTGACTAAGCTGATGAGAAAAGGAGAGAAATTCTTCTAGACATAAGAACGAGAGAAGAGCTTCAAATATCTTAAGCAGAAGTTAGTGACTGCACCTATTCTTACTCTCTCATCTGGCTCAGGTGGATTTCAGATATATAGTGACGCTTTAGGAAAGGGTTTAGGCTATGTTCTCATGCAACATGGGAAGGTTATTGCATACGTATCACGGCAGCTGAAACCTAATGAAGAAAACTATCCTACTCATGATTTGGAGCTTGCAGCAGTTGTTTTCGCATTGAAGATCTGGAGACATTATTTGTATGGTGAATCATGTGACATAGTCACCGATCACAAGAGTCTCAAGTACATCTTCACCCAAAAGAAACTGAACATGAGACAGAGAAGATGGTTAGAGATATTGAAGGACTATGACACCAATATTCAATACCATCCTGGTAAAGCGAATATGGTGGCAGATGCTCTAAACAGAAGTTCGGGAATGATTATTGGCATCTAGATTGCAAAGGAGATCATCTGTGACCTAGAGATGACTGATATTGAGTTTTGTGTACGAGGACAGCATGGTTACTGGGTGAGTCTTAGAGTGGAACCAGACTTACATTCTAGGATGAAGGAAGCTCAGAGGGATGATGGTGAGATTTGGGTTATCATTCAGAACCTTGATTAGCGGACGGAGTTTCGTGTTGGCGATGACGATATCTTATGGCAGGGAACTAGACTAGTGGTTCCTGATGACTCTACACTCAAGGAAGTTGTGCTGACTGAAGCTCACAGCTCTCCATTTACCATACATCATGGTTCTACCAAGATGTACCACGACATCAAGTAGCATTTTTGGTGGGGTTGTATGAAGCAGGATGTTGCCACCTTCGTTTCTAAATGTATGATCTACCAGCAGGTTAAGATCGAACACCAGAGGGCTAGTGGTTTACTACAACCATTAGATATTCCAGCATGGAAGTGGGACAAAATCTCCATGGATTTTGTTACTGGTCTTCCTGTGACTCAGAGGAAGAACGACGCCATCTGGGTTATTGTTGATAGATTGACTAAATCTGTTCATTTTCTGTCAATCCGCAAGGAGCATCCGGTCAGCAAATTGGCAAACACTTTTCAGAAGGATATCATGAGACTGAATGGTACTCCATCAGAAATCATCTCTGACAGAGATCCCCGTTTTAAATCATGTTTCTGGCAGAGTTTACAGAAAGCTTGGGGCACCAGACTTAAGCTCAGCATTGCCTTTCATCCTCAGACCGACGGACAGTCGGAACGTACCATTCAGACATTGGAGGACATGCTACGGGCATGTGCTCTAGAGTGGACAGGAAGCTCAGATGATTATATCTATCTAGTGGAGTTTACATACAACAACAGCTGGCACGCTAGCATCAAGTGTGCACCTTTCGAGATGTTGTATGGAAGAAAGTGTCGCACCCCAATATGCTGGGATCAGGTGGGCGAACGACTAATTGAGGGTCCAGAGATGATTGAGGTGACCAATGAGAAGGTCGTTGTTCCTAAGGCAAAGATTCAGGAATCTCGTGCTCGCCAGAAGAGCTATGCTGATAAACGTGGTAGAGATGTATCTTTCAACGTAGGTGATCACGTTTTCCTCAAGGTATCACCTGCACGAGGAGCTAAACATTTTGGAATCAAAGGGAAGCTCAGTCCTCGCTTCATCGAACCGTTTGACATCATAGAACGCGTTGGTGAAGTGTCATATCGTTTAGCGTTACCGCCTCAGCTATCATACGTTCACAACGTGTTCCATGTGTCCTTACTCAGAGGATACAACTATCATCCAGTTCATGTTGTCCAGTATCCGCTTGATCAGATTCGAGAGGATCTTTCATATGTCGAGGAACCCGAGAGAGTTCTCGAGCAACAAGATCGTGTCATGCGGAGGAAGACGATCCCTTTCGTCAAAATCCCTTGGAGGGATCATCCTGAGCGGGAAGCCATGTGGGAGACAGGGGAGTCTATACGGACTTCTTACCCTCATTTCCAGTTCTGATTTGGGTATGTTTCTTTCAGTTTATGTTTTCTCCAATTCGAGGATGAATTGTTCCTTTAGAGGGGGAGAGTTGTAAAATCCGCATTAAAATACCATGAACAGTAAACATGAACAGTAAATACACGAAAATACGATAAAATTAAAACTTTCCATTTATAATATATTTCACGTGTCATGATATTAATAACATATATGTACGTATATATATTATAAATGTGTTACGATCACGATAACTAAATCCACGATAAATAAAACACGACCGTTTACGACATATAATTTAACTCGGGAAAAACTTCGGTTTTCCTTGTGAGCCTTAAGGGTGCCGCGGCTAAGAGACAAGAAATAAAGGGAGTGGGCCTTTTGGCCCATGACCCATGTTAACCAAATAATAAGAAAACACAGGTATATTTCTCTCATACTTTAGGTTATAAAAAAACTAAACCCTTGCCTCCCTTTTTCTCCTTTGCCGCCGGCCATATAGAACACCAAGGAGGGTGTTTGTTGATTTTGATCCAAGAAAGTTACGTGTTTGTGTTCGTGTTTCTTAATCCCAAACAACCACGCGATTGGTATAATTATAAACCTTTCTTTTTCTTTCTTTTTATATTATTTTTTTATGATTTCATGTATTAAAATCAAGAAGGAATTATAAAAACATGTGGGGATTAATTAAAACATGATTTAAGGGGTGTTTGGTGGTGTTTTGTTCGGCCGAGACCCACAAACAGAGAGCTTAAGCTCTCGGCGTGGCTACAGCACCACCACCGAGACCATCAAAGGTCACGGCTTGGTTGGTTTGGCTTTGACGCAGGCAAGGGGACCCCGACGCAAGGTCAGGGTGTGGTATTGGTTTGTATCACGTGTCAACCAAGACCAATAGGGTCTCGGTGGGACTTAGAGTGAAAACAATAGGAACCGGTGTGAACCGGCAGTGAACCGGGCTCGGGCAGTGCCTAGCCGGGCATGGCAGTGGGAACCAATGCTAACCAGTGGCAACCGGTTCACCGGTTTAGCCACTGGTAGGCCGCGGTGGGTATTTCACTCGGACAGTGGCAACTGGCTAGGCCGGGTAGCCACTGTCAAGGGTGTTTGTCTCGGCTTATTTATAAACACGGTACGGGCTCGGGTTAATTTTAAATCACGGGTTCGGGTTTTGGGAAAGTATTAAAAATCAGGAAATATATTTAATTAAATTATTTCTAGACTATTTAATTTAATTAAATGCATGACTTAGGTTAAATATTAAAATTAATATTTCATGTATAACCTAAAGTATTTTACTTAGCTTAATTTAATTAAAACATGTATTTAATTAAATTCTTTTATGTATAGTTTATTAATTCAACCAAGTTAATTATTTAATAAATATAATACTTGAACCATGACTAGTATTTTACTAATTAAACTTTACTTGACATTAATAATACAGCTTATTTCTAATTATGGAAACTTACTATTTTTGAAAACTTTCTATTTCTAGAAACTTACTATTTATGGAAACCTGCTATTTTTAGAAAGTTACTTAGTATTACAATACAAGTATTATAATACCAAACTACATGAATAATAAACAACAGAATACAAGAATAACTAAAGTTAACAGTTAAAACATGACATAACATGAATAGTGAGTTAAGAACACCCAGGACCAGTAAAACACATGTAATTCAGACAACTCATACATGTCCCTATTCTTATGTAGTATTATCCGTCAAGGCGGAGTAGATTCTTTAGTGTTTCCGTTAGCTTCTACTGGACACAAGGTACGGATTTCACGTCCTTTAGTAAGGACAACTTCTTCCTTTATTAGGACTTCCCGTATGCAGCCAACTGTTTTCCCCAGTAGTTACAGATTAAAATGCTTATGTTTAATTAGTTACCTTAGCCATATGCATGCATGACAGTTTCACCTAGTTATGGAGGTACCATAACCATAGCATTAGAGGCACTAGTGTTATGACTTCACCACGGCAGAGTGATAGCTCGTGGCGTCCCTTTCACTTTATTTGACCTTTATTATTATTATTATTATTATTATGTAGGGCGTATGGGTGCATCCTAGTTACAGTATCAGTCAGGATTTCATGGTGAATGTGGTGTGTGCCTTGCATCCTTCACAAGGAGCTGATCCCTCCTACCCATTACCATTAAATTAGAGGCATCCCCTCTAATTTTCATGACGAGGTCACCCCTCCAAGTATTCATGCACGTTCTTGACCTCATGACCTATATTGGCTTTTGGTATATTAAACTAATACAGATTTTCATAAGTAACATAAGCTATGTTTTCAGAACTAAAACAAGTAAACATGACATACATCTAGGTTTCCCAGGACTTATTCATTTTCGCTGCCTTTCATGCTTTATATGCTCTTTTATGCTTTCATACTCAATGTTTGTATGCTTTATTGTATATTCGTGCACTGGGCGTTATGCTCAGCCGTTTTCTCTTTTCCATGTTCCCAAACAGCAGGTACCCAAGGTCACAAGTAGGATTTCAAGAGTATGTGCATTCGGATGGAAGCTATCCAGCCTTCTATATCTTATGCATTTATCATACTTTATCATACTTTATTTCATGTTGGACATTGTTTAGTCCTTTTCCTTTACAGTACTTATATTTGCTTGTGTTGAGTTACTTAGACTACCGAGGTTGTTTCTGGTATTTCAATTTATGGTCATGAATGTTTAGACATTTACCTTGCATGCTTTGATGACAAGCCATATATTACTGTGATATTCCATTTTAACAAATGGGGTGTTACATATACAATCTAAACAATGCCACTACAAGTTTCTAAGACCATTTGGGAGCTCAAAATACTTATGATATCAGTAGGTATTCATCAAAATATCAAAATCCATCAGTCAAACTTAAATCAAAATCATTGATATAATAACCAAAACTAGAAATCAAAGATATATATACCTTAAATATACTTGTAATAATCATTACTATTCAAGATCATTGCTCCTCCTTTTCCCTACCTAAATGACAAAATAAAAACCCTATGAGATGTTAAATCTGATTTTGAACCAAAAACATGATGCATATGTGTATAACCATCAAAAACATGATCAAAATCCCAATATTAACTTCATAAAACAAGTAAAAATTTAAAATCATAGTTTTTTAAAAAAGTGTTTGCATGTGGGATTTAACACCAAAAACATGTAATTAAGGATGAATAACTTCCAATATGATAGATTGATTGTCCAAGAAAATCAAGAATCAATGGTGGTGGTGATGTTTTAAGTGGCGGCAAGAACAAGGAGAAAGGGATGAGAAGAATTTTGGTTTTTTGATCCTTGGTGAAAAATGACTATGTGTTTTCAAATGGAATACTTCTATTTATAGGCTCAAGTTTTCTAATTTTGCAAATGTGCCCCAAATGTTTTCATTTGTTGATTTGCTGCCCACAAGAGGTGAAAAAAGAAAGGTAAGGTAACTTTTGGTGACGAAACTGATATTTGAATAAAACCCGACTCATTTTGCAAGCTTGATACATTGAAACACGAAACCTTTAAAATACAACTAGGACTCGATAAATACTCATATTTAGCTAAGGGATATACTAAGGTGAAAGAGTAAAGAAAACGGCTATAAAATATATCATGAGGGTGTCCCGACCCGGAAAGTCAGTCCGACACTTGGAAAACGTAAAAATACAAAAATTCAACAATGTGCCCGTTATCAGTCTAGACATAATATCAAGTAAAAATTAATCTTATTTTCACTTCCTAAGGTCGAAATATTTAGCCCTCGGTCCTCGTTCCGTTGATTTTGGTAAACTTTTGTAAAATGTACGCGGGTGCTTTTAAATCAAAAAATTTAAATTAAATAAATATGGAAAAATAAAGTAAAATTTATATAATCTAAATAAATTATTATCAATGATCAGAGAAGTACTTAAAAATATAGTTTATTAAATGCTATCAAGATCTCAAGATTTACGTATGAAGAATACAAGAAAATGTAACATGTTGAAAAATTCATGAAGCATGAATAAAAGAATAAAATAATACCGGGAAAATAGGAGTTCTCACAGTCGACCCTCCTAAAGGAACTCTGGTCCCTCAGAGTTCAACTGGAGATGGAAGAAGATGAGAACATATGGGGATACCTAGTTTAGAACTGATTCTTCGCTTTCCCAGGTAATTTATGCACCACGGCGAACTTAACAATTGGAATCCAACTACACTTCAGTTTCTTAACTCCTTCTTGAATTTATTTCAAACTCGGATTAAAATAATAACCTTTCAGTATGAAGAAATATAAAGAGATAGAATGAACATGATAATTGCTTAAATGGACAAGGCGCGCTAAAATAATTGATAAGTAATCGCAGATCGCGCAAGCTGTAAAACATAACAATCTACTTACTAGAGAAATAGAGGGGAAATATGGATTACATATAGACATTTAAAATACGAATTGCCACAATTATCCGTCTTGGATTTGGTATTACTTCAAAACTTAGCTTAAGTACCTTCTTGATTAAAAGAAAATTTTACAAGATTTGTTCGTTTATGGCATTAAAATGCTACGACACTTTCAAAATGGTGCCAGAATAGTTATAGTTTCTTGATAAGATGGTGTTCAAGGTAAAAGTAACAGTTCAAACATTATGTTGATCGGGTTACGAACTTTTGGATGATTGTATGAAATTATTGTTAAAACTCGGGTTCATTGTTACGATTAGGGAAAATTAAATTTCCGAATTATTTAGAATCACTGATAGAAATATAAATTAAATCGACATGATGAAATCAAATAGTTTAAAAGGTAAGGTATGATGTTCTTTTAAACATTAGTTATAATAATACAAAAGATGATGTATAAATTCGACCTTTTATTTGTCATGGTTATTTTGGCAATTTAACATTTGGTAAAATGTGTAAAATTTTCTTAAAAATTTATAATAAATTATAGAAATCCATAAAGGTGTTTAATGCTTCAAATGGTAAACATGGGACATATTTGGGTTTTCAAAATGTGACAAGATAGCAAACGAAAATGTAACAAATGATAGTTAACAATTAGTATGCAAGCAATGACAGGAGGGAATAAACAAAATTCGTACAAATTCTCAACGAACATGATAGAATAGAGGCGTCGACGATAAGGACAATAAGAAACAAAGGATTTAGCAAATGATTAATTCACGAGTGTGGTTGGCGTCACCAACAATAGCTTATTAAGTTCTCGGTGGTCGATACACGATCGAAAGAGAAAAGCCACACAATAAATTTTCGAATCAAAGAAAATTCTTAAGAAGTCACTTGAGAGTAATTCCAGTAGAATGAACAACATTGGCAATTAGAGAGCGAAATCAACGCATGGTTCACACGAGCGAATTTCAAGACCATAGAGTCTGACACACATCATGACGGATACACGAAATCATCGTTCACTTCCAGTCATGAAACATTATTCGCGTCCGGAGACGTTTCGAAGATTTACCAAAATAGATAGAGAAGGTTGGTTGATGTAGAAGCATAACAACGTTGAAACTTTCAAGTCTGGTATCAATGGTCGGTAATTAGGAGAGTGGTAACGAGAATTGTATCATGAACGGGTGCTACTTGCATAACATGTAAAAGTTCTCAAACTTTATTTTATCTAGTTTTTTCCGAAACACAAGAAAAAAATTGGTTCTTTGACAAAATATTTAAGGTGGCTATTATTCGGCCTCGCATGGCTCCTTCTAAATTACGCATAGGTGATCAGGCCATACATAATTTAGGACTAGCAATGCGATGCTCAGTTTCGCCAAACTAGTATTACGTGTCATATATTTTAATATATATATATATATATATATATATATAATACCAAAATAGAAATCGGAATAATTTAGGAAACTTTTCGCAAGTAAGTAATTGTCTAGATATTTAATTCAACAATTTTAATGTTACATGAATTCTTTATAAGACCAACGTTGAACAATTTATGAAAATATATCGTAAAAAATGTCAAATTATTTTATAAGTTAAAATTCAAGTATTTTGTAAAGCCCAAGTAGATGATTTTGTAAAATGATTCGCAAACAATACCAGTTTAAGTTTACATGGTGACATGATAACTTATAAAAGAGCGAGTGGGTTACACTAGAGTAGTAAAGAGTAATTCATAAGACAATCGATGAAATGGTTACAAGGTGATAAGGTTTCAAAAGGTTTAGTCGGAATCGTCATGAAACACGTGTCAAAATGATATCGAAAATGTGAAAACAAGAACTTCAAACCTCAGTCCAAATCAGTGGTACGTTAAAAGTAGAAGAAAAATAAAATAAAATGACAAATAAGTCATGTATAAAATAAAGGATAAATGAATCCATATGTTCTCACATCGTAATTTATTTAACATGAACATGATTTTAAGAAAGTATAATATCAGTTCTCGAATAATACAACTAACCCGAAAAGTTTCTATTTTTGGAAAGTTTCTATATTAGGAAAGTTTCTGAATCTCAAAAGTCTAGCAATTTAGCACGTTAATAAAGACGCATAAAAAAGCACAACTTTTTTTTGACAAAACTAGTTCATTAAAAGTGTTATCCAAACACTCCATATCAAAAGTTCACTATATATATATGTATAATCCGCACTCAAAGTAATTATTTTTAAACGTTTTCAAACGCAATCAATGTTTGGTAGTTGTCTAATCTCATTCGTTAATGTTTTACGAGCTCAAACGAACTCAAAACGCTTCAAACCATATTTTTAAATTCTATCAGTTTTGATTTTTTAGTTTGACATTTTGGGTTTGACCAGACCAATTGACTCGCTAAATGACATTTTCAAGACTCGGAGTCTAAAGCAATTTGGTGTAAAACGGCATTTCGGATAACTTTCTAGTTTATCTTAGACCTGAAACCCAACGTAAAATGACCAAAATGCCCATGCAAGATTTTGCATCAACAATAAATTTCCATAAAGACGAGAATAGATTGTATAATTAAGCATATAAAGGAAAACATAGTATAAAAATGGTTCAATAATATCAACGATAATCTAAGAAATCAAAAACGACGCATGACATCCATGTCTTAGATTTCAATATGTAAGGTAGAAAGGTCTCTTGGCGGCGTGATTTTCCAAAAACACAAAACACACCGAGAAAGAAATGGAACATTAACGAGTTGCACTCCCAGAGCGAGGAGGTTTAATGAAAGGGAAGGATACAAGTTTATAGGAGTAGAATCGCATTCCAAACAATCGCCACATAATAATATAGAATATGAATTACAAAATAACGGTGGTGTTTCCAAGGTACAAACAAACGTTGTAATTCGAAGTCGAAACGTAGAATGGTCAGTGAAATAAAAAATTTAATCAATACACGAGTGCCGTGTAAAACGGTGACGTAAAGGTCAATCAAGGTTACGAAACCCCACGATATTAATCAACACGGATTCAAGAAATGCTTCGAGATGTGTGACTCACACGATGTCCTTTAGTCTTTTTCAGAGACACATTGAGCTACACAATGATCTATAGACTATTTTCAAGACATCCAGTCACAAATGGTCAGAAAGAAATTTGGATATCTAAATAGATATCTTAAAGGAGTTAAACAATGAAAGTAACACGCACGGTAGTAAAATGAAAATCGAAAGTTTCATCGAAAGAAACATTTATTTAAACCAAACAATGGTATCACGAGAATACACACAACATGTAAAAGAATGAGTCAAGAAAAACAGACGGTTCAAAACAAACGAGTATGTGAGGTCTGTCATTTTACGTATAAACAAAATAGCAATGGTACTCAGAAAAGTGAGTATGAAAGGTCGGTAGCATACTCGCTTCGAATACAAGTATGTAATGTCATAACAATTTAAAATTACTGTAACAAGATCAAGTTCACAAGAACAAGAATTCAAGTAATAAAGTAAGGGCATATGTAACCACAGTAATATCCAATGATAATTTATTAAGCACAAAGGATTTGGAAAGAGATAGTAATTATTGTCGTGAGGTAATGTAATATTTTAAAATGAAATCAAGAAATGAAATACTACAACGATAATTAAAAGTAAATAATAAGGATCAGAGAGTTACCCGCGTAGATATTGAACAACAATTGTGTTTGACACTTAGAAACATGAAATATTTGAACTTTCAGTTATAGACTAAGTTTTGAAAACGACACAGTTCCCTATAACCATCGCTCTAATACCAATCTGTGAAACCCCCAAAATCAGGCAAGGAAACACGTAGGCAGCATGGGGGTATGGGGTGCCACGTCATGCTACAAGAATCAATAAAATACAATTGACACAAAATTGACGTAATAAAACATTTACATTACATCAAAAATGATCATAGTTTTAAAACAAAGGTCCCAGAGTTTTATAAGCGGAAAAATCAACTATTTAAACATGGTTTTGTAACATATATTTACCAAGAATATAGGATAAACTTCTGACAGTTTTTACCAAAACAAAAGTTTAAACATAACACAAAAATCTCCAAGATGCGATAATATCCTGCGGGCTTCCATCCAAGCAAAATTAAGTATTATTACCTGAGATTAAACATGTAAAATCGTCAACACAAAGTTGAGTGATATTCATAGGTTTAGTAGTAAAGTTGTGGGACACAAGCATTCATTTGTGAAACAAGTAAAATAGGAAAATGGTTATGATCCTTAACCATAGTCCAAAACCGTTATTATTGCTATTTAGCTCATGAAACTAAAACTTAACATCATGTAAGATCCTCTAGTGAGTATTAAGCCTAAATACTCAAGTATAAACAAATGTAATGCTTCAAAGTAAACGAGACGGGGATTGTCAATCCTGATTGATCCATCCATAACATTCGCGCTTGCAAGAAGTAATACGGGAATAATTAATGGTTCATGATCAAGAGAGGAAACCTAGTGGCTATGTACACTAAAAGCAATAATAATAATGAAAAACTGTTGGAAATCATCAACATCTGGAAAGCATACAGGTTCTGGATAGCATACAAGTTTAAGATAGCATACAGTTTTAAATGAATGTGTTCCATCATATAAAATCTCACCCCGCGTTTAGAAACATGGACAAGTAGTAAAAAGGGGCTATGAACTCACCTTAGCTACGAGGTGAATCAACATGGAACTTGACGGCTGAGTAGTAACAATACGAAATCAAGAAACTTTAAGTCATCCAGGACCTACGATAACGGTGCGCGAAAACTTAGAAGATACAAAAATAACGTTTAGAAAACACTTTGATTACTATTAGTACATAAACCATCTTATAAGCCGCAAGGCATTACAACCTATCGACTCGAATCAATTTGAATCAAAACTCTAATTACCCACTGTATGAACATGCTTACAAACTTTAGCAATACTCAATAAATCCTTAAGTAACAAACACTTGTAAACTTTGAGTCGAAATTTAACGTTTGATAAAGTGGCTGCACTAAATTTTCAGAAACATGTTGTAGAGATTGTATCATATCTAGAATTCTATAATAGCTATGAACTCAAACTTTACGGCCCTGGAAAGCTAAAACTATTACCTTTTTAAATCATTAAGAAACACTACCAAAGCTATTACCAATCAACGGGAAAATTAGTTTTAGTGCAGACGACTCTGTTTTGACTTATCGGCAAAATTTGCATAAAAGCATTTTGACCATCATTTACATTCTGTAAAAGATTTTAACTTGAAACCAATTGGAAATGTTCGCTTTTGACCTATTTTACTGTAATGAGTCATAAAAACACTCACTTTGACTTTTTTTACTTTGACCCCAAACAAAATTTTAGCGCACATGTCGGTATTAACTAGTTTGATAAAAAGACCATATCTTACTCAGTCGGACACTTCCATGAACCACCCAACTCACCAATAGCACTACTCAACTATACAAATCCAAAACTCAAGAAATTTGCAGACCTCATGTACAAAAATATTTCTTGAGACCTGTAGCAATCTGCTATCATTTTCAATCTTATTTTGACATCAAAACCCTCTTCTAACATCACTTAAACACTTATACAATCTAAGCAATGCCACTACAAGTTTCTAAGACCATTTGAGAGCTCAAAACACTTATGATATCAGTAGGTATTTATCAAAATATTAAAACCCATCAATCAAACTTAAATCAAAATCATTGATATAATAACCAAAACTAGAAATCAAAGATATATATATACCTTCAATATACTTGTAAATTGTAATAATCATTACTATTTAAGATCATTGATCCTCCTTTTCCCTACCTAAATGACGAAAATAAACACCCCTGTGAGATGTTAAAATCTGATTTTGAACCAAAAACATGATGCATGTGTGTATAATCATCAAAAACATGATAAAACCCTAAAATTAACTTCATAAAACAAGTAAAATTTTAAAATCATAGTTTGTTAAAAAAGTGTTTTCATGTGGGATTTAACACCAAAAACATGTAATTAAGGATTAATAACTTACAATATGATAGATTAATTGTCCAAGAAAATCAAGAATCAATGGTGGTGGTGATGTTTTAAGTGGCGGCAAGAACAAGAAGAAGGGTAGGAGAAGAATTTTGGTGTTTTGATCTTTGGGGAAAAATGATCATGTGTTTTCAAATGGAAGACTTTTATTTATAGGCTCAAGTTTTCTAATTTAGCAAATGTGCCCCTAATGTTTTAATTTGTTGATTTGCTGCCCACAAGAGGTGAAAAAGAAAGGTAAGGTAACCTTTGGTGACGAAAATTGGAACAAAACCCGACTCATTTTGCAAGCTTGAATACATTAAAACATGAAACCTTTAAAATACAACTAGGACTCGATAAATACTCATTATTAGCTAAGGGATGTACTAAGGAGCAAGATTAAAGGAAACGGATATAAAATATATCATGAGGGTGTCCCGACCCGAAAAGTTAGTCCGACACTTGGAAAACGTAAAAATACAAAAATTCAACAATGTGACTTATCAGTCTAGACTTAATATCAAGTAAAAATTAATCTTATTTTCACTTCCTAAGGTCGAAATATTTAGCCCTCGGTCCTCGTTCCGTTGATTTTGGTAAACTTTTGTAAGATGCACGCGGGTGCTTTTAAATCAAAAATTTTGACTTAAATAAATATGGAAAAATAAAATAAAATTTCTATAATTCCAAATAAAGTATTATCAATTATTAGAGAAATAAAAATATAATTTATTAAAATTATTAAGATCTCAGGATTTACGTATGAAGAATACAAGAAAATATAACATGTTAAAAAATTCAAGAAAAATAAATAAAAGAATAAAATAATACTAAAAAAATATGAGTTCTCACAAAAACCTAAGACAAAATGACATTTGGATATGAACCGTGACAGAAGAGAAAAAGAAAAAGAAATATTATTTTGACCAAGAATGACAATTAGACAAAAATGACCATCAGACCAAAGAGCATATGTGAATACGTGACACAAATGACAAGAAACCATGAGGACATATTAGAGACCATCTTAGTGACAGAAATGAGATCATCAAACCGTGAGGACTGAATAACCAACACCAAAATAGACGAGACAAAACCATATAAAGATGATGTATTTAAAAAACAGTGACAAAGAAAGAAATACGTAACAAAGAAATGGTTTTTAGACCACCAAATCAATAAGAAAAAACGCGTCGATCCAAGGATTGAACCGTCGGCTCTTGATGCAATTGAGGGTTTACTAGAAACTAAGATTCGATGGTCTTGGAAGATCAAAGTATAAGATTGCCATGTTTAGAGAGAGAGAGAGAGAGAGAGAGAGAGAGAGAGAGAGAGAGAGAGAGAGAGAGAGAGAGAGAGAGAGAGAGAGAGAGAGAGAGAGAGAGAGAGAGAGAGAGAGAGAGAGAGAGAGAGAGAGAGAGAGAGAGGAGTATGTGTTGTAGAAAGAGAAAGTAAAATAGATAAAATAAAGTTAAAAACACAAAGAGCTCAACCCTCTTTAGAAACCCTGGAGGGGTACATATAGTCACATATGCACTTAACTATACATAGTTGTCTAGTCTAGTCTTTGCGTATGTAACTATGATAACTTATGATAATTCTGTAATATCGTCACATAAAGTGAATTTCCAACATTAACAAACCTATTTCATTATAATGATCGAATAACCCACTTATCCATATAAAGAGGGAGAGAGAATGAGAAATCATTCAATTGTTAAAAAGAGGAGCGGAGAGTTCGACCGCCTAAACCAATCAAAACAACAAAAAGGAGTTATATTCGGCGACCGGTTAAGAGAGGGGAGGATGTGATATAAAATCTACTAAAACATTGCTTTTCATATATAATAATTTTCAATGTAAAATCACATGCATAATTATTAGTTGTAAAAATTTCATAGTTAAAAAATATTAATAAGTACGAGAAAATTTTTATATACTTATATTAAATTTAGTTTAATTTATATATAAACTTTATAACTAGTTTGATATCTTCATTTATAATCTTTTACTTAGTAAAATAAAATGATTAGCGAAGACTTTTGTGTTTAAAAAAGAATGTTTTTTGTTAAGAAAATAATCTCTTAATTTATTCTTTTTAGAAAGAAAATACAAAATTCCTTATTTGTCAAAAAAAATTTAAAAAATTAGTAGAGAAATTAGAAGGAAAAAAAGCCATAAAATTATAAGTGTCACAGAAAAAAGAAAACTTAAAAAAAAGGATTTAATAAAATTGTATTGGTTAAGTTTTAAATAAATAAATGATATTAAGTGTTATAATTTTTGTATTTTTCAATAACTTAATAAAATAAACAAATATCCCCTACATTTTATACCCTTTATATTTTATACCATACAAAATATATATAATGCATATTGAATTTTTTGTATAATCATTAGTTTCAATAATATCATAATTACAAATTGTTAAGCACGAGAAATTTTCATATATCCACATATTAAACTTGAATATTAAACTAAACTTGATTTATTCATAAACTCATACGTGCACGAAACTTAAAACTAATATGAAAGAAAAATACAATACATATTTGTTGCTCATGTTACAATGGTCGATCCATCAACTCTCCCTTCATATGTATTTCATACTTTGCATCCTAATCTCACGTTTATAGAATCTCCATAAGCCTCCCCAACACTTTTCCTAAGGCGTGTTTGGTTTATAGGCGAGTTTAAGTTGTATTTGGATTCAATATTGGTTTAAAGAATATGAAGAAAGAGGGAATGTTGGGTTTAATCGGTTATGTGTCGAGTTCATGTATGCATGGTTTACGTATGTATGCATGGGACCAACAATTATTTCATTAGTTTGAATTGGTATTATATATTTGACCGAGTATTTTGCTATTGTACTGGGAAAGTGGTCATACTTGTCTTGTTCTTAGGTAGGATTAATATAGCATGTTGCACGTTCTTGTTTATAAGTCTATAAATAGACATATTCCTAGTAATATACAGTTGAGTTTGGTTGTAGTTTTCTCCGAACGTATTTTCATAATCTAAATTTGGTATCAAGAGCCGTGTTCGATTAAAGGCGGGTTTGAGAGTCGGTTCCACGAGAGGGTGGCCCTTCGCGAGGTTAACACAGCAGGGAACCGATTTTGTCTTTAAAGGGAGGTGTGCATGTTACCTTTGATCAGTTGTTCCGGGGTGAAAAGACTTACCGACGGAGGTGCGTGAAAACAAACGGGAAAGATCCATCAAAGCAGGTAGCTTTGGATTTAGTTTGTTTCGGCAGGGTAAGAAGACAGAAGACAGTGAATGTGTAGCTTGTCTTCTTGGTCGGTGGACGGTCTTGTAGAACGGGTATGATCGGTAAAGGGTTGTAGATTCGTTTTTGCTCGTCTTGAGATACTAACCGGGGTTACGGGATAAACGGACGGGTAGAGTCGTGAAAAAGGCGGGTGGCTTTTGACTAGGTTCATTTTGCAGATGACGGAAGACGGTAAAGGCGGGTGGCCTTATTTTCTTGAATAGTAGAAAAGTATCTCGGAACAAGCTTGAGTGAACATTTTGAGAGGTGTGATGTTATGATCACACGTTGGAGGAAGGAGATATCATTCTTGGTTGGCTTTGTGTGATTAACCAAAGACGCGAAAAAGGACGAGCGGGAGGAAATCAAAGCGGGTGGCTTTGAGTTTGGCTCGTGTTGCGGATATTAGAAGACGGTAGAGGTGATGGTCGCCTCGTTTTCTTCATTGGTGGAAGAATCACACGGAATAGCATTGATCGGAAAAGGTATCGTTGTCAAGAACGGAGAACCAACACGGTGTGACATTATGGCGTTGGAGATCAAACCGAGATGACTATTGGCGTGGTCGGGGAAGAGGCCGGGGATCCGGGAGAGTCGAGATGGTAGTAAACGTATCCAACGTGATGCCATGGTACATGTTACAAGTTTCATGGATGGTTGAATTAGAGAAGACTTTGGATGTGACCGAGTGAAGGTCGGGTGGTCCGGAATATGTCTTTCTTGCTGACATGAATAAGTGGCGTGAATAACCGATTAAGGGGTGATTGTTGGGTTTAATCGGTTATATGTCGAGTTCATGTATGCATGGTTTACGTATGTATGCCTGGGACCAACAAGTATTTCATTAGTTTGAATTGGTATTATATATTTGACCGAGTATTTTGCTATTGTACTGGGAAAGTGGTCATACTTGTCCTGTTCTTTAAGTAGGATTAATATAGCATGTTGCACGTTCTCGTTTGTAAGTCTATAAATAGACATATTCCTAGTAATATACAGTTGAGTTTGGTTGTTGTTTTCTCCAAACGTATTTTCATAATCTACAGGGAATGGATAATGATTTTAGATATATATCTGCTTTATATATAAATAACGTTAAAAAGTATTCCTTTAAAATAGAATATGAAGAAAAAAAGAATAAAATGGAGTAATATATGCTAAGAAAATTAACAAAACAAAAAGTAATGTGACTCAAACTAGTAAATCACATTATTCATTTTTTTTGTTAATTCTCTTAGTACATATTACTCCATTTGTGACAATCCGTCAATTTATGGTTGATATTTTATTCTCAATTATTATTTTAAAAACATTATTTTAAATGTTATATTGTGAACTCACTTACTTTTTGGAAGAAATTTCGATTTACGTCTTGAAGTAGCATCGACTACGTCTAAACCGGAGGATTCTACGTTACGTGCCTACGTTTACATACACCGTTTTTGGTGACAGTCCGACATTTCAGGAAATAAATTTATCCGTGAATATTATTTTGGGATTTTAATTTTGAGTTGGTTCATAAACTCACAAATTTACGAGAAGAGATTAGGACTTACGATTTTAATTTAACGTCCTTTACGACTAAACCAGAAACCTTAGGTTTACGTATTTACGTTTTCGAACTCCGTTTTTGATGAGACAATTTTTATTAGATTCGTTTCGTGCCGTTGATTCATAATTTATAAAAACGTTTTTCGTAAAACGACCCGAGGGCACGCAAATCGAGAAAACTAGAATCGAGGAGTACCCGTAAATTAGTGGGATGAGACAAGATAAATCTTGCCCCACCCCACTATATGGATGGCAACATTAAGCCAACACATCTCATGATGTGTCAAGTTGTAGCTACTAAGCTAATACTTGTTGCTTAGTGCTTAACTTGTAAGCAACTACATCACAAAACCACTAACTCTAAACCATTCTCCATTTCCATCCATGCAAACCACCACAACTTTCTCTCTTTCCTCCCCAAAATTCGTCCCATATTCATCAATAAACACCCTCATTTAATCAATTTTAACCATGAAATCATGTGTTGTTTACACATATGATGAAGCCCTTTTAAAGCTCTATAGATTAGTGGTGATTTTAACATCTAGAAAGAAGTTTTCAAAGGAGTCAAGGGCTGATTTTCCACAAGATGATTCATGAAGATAGGTGATCTTGAAGTTGATAATGGTATATCACAAGTTTTGCCATCAAAATCAAAGCCTTGTTCATCAACCTCACATTTTCATCACTATGGTGGTATAAGGATCATTCTTCCCATCCTTCTTTTTATTTTGATTATGTAATCATGTATTTTATTTTCTATTGTATATGTATATGATGAATATATGATGATAAAAGTATTGTGTGGGGATTTGGTGTTGATAATCATGGGTAAAAAGATGAAAAACTATATGTAAAAGTGGTTAATCTTGCTTAATTTAGTAGGCTGTATAAAAACAGTAAATAACCATGTGATTAACTGATAAAATAGCATAGATTAATGGATATACAGTAATTAATATGTCTTGTACACATGTGAGAGTTGGCCATGTAATGGAATCATTAGGATGAGTGAGATATGATCAAAACAAGTTTAGAGTGCAAATCTGAGTACACTGTTTTGGACGATTTTTATAAAATACATAGAAGCTGATTCAACAGTAGCCATAGTGGAGTTAAATGGAGCACATATCATTTAGTTTATGCTATAAAAATTTGGGCTTCTATCTCCATATAAAACTCTAGATATGGCTGTTTTGGTAAACATGAAAGTAAAAATCAGATTTTGGGAAATTAAAGTATAATAGTATTATATAAGCACTCAAATAAAAATAGTATAAAATGTGAATTAAAACCCACTAACTTATATAATACATTTATATAAATATGTATAAGGATAAATAAATGGACATTTTATAAAAATGGTAGTTTGATAAGTTTTATAAGTTATAAAACTATAAACATGATTTTTACGACTTTTTCGGCTATTACCGTAAAATTAACGTTTTTCGCCAATTAAAACTTAGACGATCAAACCCGTCTAATTTAAACTTTTATAAACTCATATACTGATATATAAACATATATAACAATTAAAAACCGATAAAACCCGAACTACATAACATACGGACATTAGCGGGCTAAGTTAACGTTATTGGACTAATAATACAACAAAATGGGCTAAAACACTTATAAACTTATTTATTGGGCTTAACCCATTTGGTCCCAACATGTAAAGTATAAATACTGGTAATACAAGTATGAAATGGATTAATACAAGTTAATAAACTTATAATAGGCTTATTGGACCTAAAACACGTAAATAGGTAAAACTAGTAAACTAGTAAGAAGTTACCAATACATAGACATAAAAATGAGTGAATGAGAATATATAAACCCACTTGATCATCATATATATATAATAATCATATGTATACATAATTGTTATTTTTATAAAGTCATTGGACAAGAGTCTAAGATAAGTATTATTTGTCTAGGTTTCCGTGATTGAAGCACGTACCGTACATCCGAATAGCCGATAATCCGCTTTCCCACATCAACGTGAGTTCATAGCCTCGCACTCTTATAAATGTTTTTATGAAATGTTTTATACACCCGCGAGGGAGATAACATGTTAGTTTTTATGAAATAGGACACTAGTTGTCCCGATTGTTTGTTTATTGATTTGGACCCGAATGATTGTATGACCCTATGAATGATTAAATGACCCGACAGATGAAATAAAATGGATTATTAAAGTTAGGTTATGTCACTAAAAGTCCCATTAGCATGAATTGTGAACTACCGGGATTTGGTAAACGCTTATGCATATAATAGTACTATTTGGGGACGATCACCCCAGTTCGCGCCTTGACGGTTGATCCCCGTCGTGCCACATTGATTGTTAAGCGAATTTATGTATGAGAAGTTTTACACAAGCGTGATTATTGTGACGACACGCTAATTTAGATGGGCAAATGAGTTTCGGGCTAGCTACCCGTTGTTTGTTGTAGTAAGGTAACAATGTTATGCGGCTTATTATAATCCAAAATAACGAAATACTACTATACGCACTGAATTACGATATATTGCCTGACTAGCAATACGGGGTCTTATTATTGATTTTATGTTCGTGTTTTGGTTTTACATAACCATATTCATATAACGGTTTTTATTTAATCTATACAACGTTATAAAACGTATTGTATGATGTTTTTTAACGACAATGGTTCGTATAATGATTTTGAAGGCGAAAGCCTATATTATGATTTTGATAAGGATTGTATAAAACGACTTTGGCGATTTTATGTCCTATTACAAAGATTTGTATGAAATGATTTCGGTAATAATTTTATACCGATGTTATATTGATGGATTTTATTTAACTCTATGAATTCACTCGGCGTTATCGCTGACCTTTTCTTTTAACATGTTTTATCTCAGGTACTTGAAGGTAATTCTCGGGAAGACAACAAGAATTCATGGCCCGCACTTAAATAACAATTTCCATTCAAATATTTTGTAAAACCTGTATGAAATACAATGACTTGGGACCTATGAAAATTCGATATTTATGAATGGAAATGCTTTATTATTAAACGACGCGATTTTTAAGCGTTGTCTATGATGTGAGTAATGTGCTATCCCGTAACACCAACGAGTCTTCCGCTGTATTGAATTGTGTAAATTTGGGGGTGTTACACCATTTAATTCTTTTTTCGTCATATTCTATTTTAAAAGAATATTTGCAAGAGCATTTGTTTTTTGAATGGAGTAATAAGTCAAACCAAAGATGAGATACCAAACGATGGTTTTTATACTAAATCCACTTAAACTCATATACCAAACTAGCAAGTTAATAATCTGTTGACATGAACTATAGATAACTTTTAGTGAGAGAAAATAGCGAGAGAAATAATACGTACATCTTTTGTGCAACTTAACACATTCATCACCAACAATATGACTGACAACCGAATGTCAATACATTCCACCAGTTAACACAAAACCACATACATCTAGAGGTGCCATAACTCATCATCTTAAAAAACATATACCCAAAAGCAAAAAGCATATGTTGAAATTTTTTAGTTAGAGACCAACAGTGGAACATAAATATTTGAAATTACTAATATGCTCAAGGTCAATAAGTCAAATAAGAGTCGAACTAACGGGGCTCGAAAGACTAAACATGCAAGAAAACTCGACTAGGAGATAACCGATGTCGGCCCCTCGTTATCTAGGGTCCGAATTCGCAATAAAGGTTGAGCAAGGGGACGAACATCGTAATTTACCCTAAATATTGTAACGATTTTGATACACCACTAGGCACATTTCGCATTTGATACTTTTGATTTTCTTGCACCTGAGGTGATCGAGCTACTTAATACACTTCAACATGTTATTAATAGTAATCACAAATATGTTTTTCATAAAATTAGCTTTACAATCTAAAAGAAACCAGCGTCGCAGTTTGTTAACAGACCGAAAAGTTTCTTAGAACCAAATGCAAAAGTAATTGTGGTTAAGGAAACAAATGATGTTGACTTAAACCTACTGTTGGAAAATGTTTTACAAAATATGGTTTTTGTAATATTTGGGACATAATTTTATATATGTATATGTTATATATATTCGTAGTACTTAGTAGCTTTGCGTTCTCCTTGAAGAGAGCTTCACGAGCTAATGTATGTCCAATATAGAGTTAATATGAATGAGATATCGTGTCTCAAAGTGAGTCACGTGAAACACAATATTTGAAAAATATTTTGTCCCACATCGCTTGAAACATGAAGTGAAAACATGTTTATTGATGAGACTGCTTTTATACATAGTCTCATCTTCCAAATAGGGCTTAAAATGCACTAACTATCATCAAAATACCCATATATATGCTTGTGTTTGTTGCTTGTGTATTTTAGGTACGGATATTGAAAAAATGACAAAAGATCACAAGAATCATGCAAAAACGAACACGGGAAACGAAGCCGCACAATGAACCAAACCCTAATGAAGACTTTCCCAAGATCAACCCTTGAAGATTTAAAGAATTATGAAGAAGGGTCCTCCAATATGGAAGAATTGACACTTTATACCCTTGTATCCTCATAATTACAAGTTTGGTCCCTAAAGTTTGTCAAAATTACAAAAAGGGCCCTCCACTTTGAAGATTTGGCAAGTTTAGCCCCTCAACAAAGCTAAATTGTCAACCAATATCATCCACAAAGTCAAATATATCATGAAGTCCTTCAAAGTACAAGAAAATACAAGTTTGGTCCTTTGAAAATACCAAAATTACAAAAAGGACCCTCAACTTTCAACATTTGGCAAAAATGGTCACTCATCAAACAAGACTTGGCAATTTCAGTCCCGCAAAATGCTCATTATACAAGTCAAGACCATTATCCATCATCAAAATGCCAAATTAGCCCTTGAAGAATTCAAAAATGGCAAGAAATACCCCTGAAAATACTTTGGAAAAGTATTTGGGGCAAAAGTGTGAAAATGGAAACTTAAATTACAAAGGGATCCGGATTTTAGTGTGCTATTTACAACATGAAAGGATTTGAAAAGAGGAAGGGTTATTTCTGGCCAGACAAGAAAGATACATAGGCCAATAATAACTTGACACGTGCCCCACTAAATCAAACCCACCAATCACCACACAACCTGGCGCCACATCACCAATCCACTCACCCCATTTAACTAATTAACTATTTAGTTAGTTAATAATGGTGCCTAACACATTTTTAAACCTTTAAACAGATCAAACGGCTTGTTCTTCATGTTCTTAACAAAATTGGGCTTTTGTTATTTACTCACAATTAGACCTTAATTGTTTCCAGAATTATGATTAAGGTTATTGTTAACTAATCCCAACCTTAATATATGCCACCTCATCAACCAAGGGTGCACATGAAAGGTGCCCTGCTACACCTTTGAGCATGAAGACAAAACCATGGTAGGGAATCTACAGCTCACAATCCAGCTTTCATCCTAAGCAAAATATGGACCCTTTGATCAACTTTTCACCTTGGACACCTCACACAAACTGCCAATTCAGTCACATGATTCTCCAAAGAAGACAAAACCTCAAGGGCATTCTTGGGACTTCAAGCATTAGGGTTTTTAGTTCTTAGCTGTTCCTTAGTCACTTGTAAGGCTATATATAAAGCCCTTAGGTCTCACTGAGACGTTTTGCTTTTGATTTTTCCCTTGTTCAACTTCTGTAAATCCCATTTCAGTTTTAATGAAATTGTGTTTGAAGCATTGAAGAAAAGTCATTGGCCAATCTTATTTACTGCTTGTTATTGATATATGATTGTTAGTTTTAGAAGTTAAAACCTGTTTTCACTTGGAGGTTGCAAAAGTTTGCAATTTTCCTCATTCTTGATATTTTGCTAAGTTGTAGTTCCAATCTTGGAATTCTTGGGCTATAGGGATGATCATAGCATCCTAACTGAGTTAGTTAAGGTGTTGTGAGGCTTATAACTTGGGGATAATCAAGTGTGGGGTAACAAGGTTGCATCAATGAAGATTTTTGAAGTTTCTGATTTTTATGTTCTTGTGCTTTAACCTTGTTCAATCTTAGCAGGCTTATTGTGGAAGCTTGTGCTTGTTCTTGCTAGCACATAAGCTCAAAATTCGTGGGTGTGGATGTACATCCATGAGGTTTTCATACGTAATCCTAAAATCTGCTTAACTTGTGATTTTTGGTGATATTTGTATGAAACTTGTTATCTTGTGAATTTTGTGGCTTGTTCTTGCTTGAATATGTTAATCTTACCTATTTTAGTGTTAATTTATGCTTGGGTAGCCTTGAATCTCACTTTTACTTTGAAAATTTTGATTTGGAAAAGATAAAGGGGTGTTTGGGTCTATCTGTTTGTGCTTGTAACTTGTTATTGTGTTAAGGGAAGTTGGTGTTTATGCTTTGTATCTGATAAATACCTTGTTGAGAGTGTTTTGCTGCAAGTTTTTGGGTTTGAAGCCTTGAATCAAACAATCTGCTATATAGACTTTGATATTGCCTGTTTTGACCTAGGATTTTGGGAACACTTAGTGTGTATACATGCTTAGGGATAAAAGTGGTTTAAACATAGTCAATATAACCTGTTTGAAAGATTTGAGGTGTTGAATCTGGCTTAAGTGTCAAATACATCAGCAAAGTAGAAAACTGCATGTGTTAGTGTTCATCAGTAACTTCATTTGCTTGAATCTTACTTAATTCTTTGAACCATTGCCTGATACCGGTTTAGACTTGCTTATTGGAGTTTATAATAGCTTGTGTGTGCATTTGGTTGAATTTGGCTGGCTGATTTGTGCTAAAATTGCTCATAAGTGCTTAACTGCTTATTGTTCATGTCTGTATCATGTCTGGTGATTAATTGATTAAACTGTATCAATTGGGTGTTAGTGATTGTGTTATTTTGATTGTGATTGACTCCTTTTGATCCAAAGATCATTTGGGTGCCTTTGTGTAATCTGAATCTTCAAATAAGTCACTAAAGACAAAAAGTCAAAATAGTCAAGCAGTGGAAAAAGTTTCCACTACTTAACATCCAAAACTAGCCCCTGCTAGTGCAATTTTGTCATCAGCTTATCAATAAGCTATTCTAGCTTATCCAGACTTGCAACAACTTATTTTTGTGATAGGTCTTCCTTATTTGACCCATTTAAGTATACTGGAGCTTATTGGACTTTGACTTTGACTTTTTACTAGTAAACCAACTTATTTGACTTTTACATAAGTGCTTATTTGCTTTTTCCAGCTTATTGAGTCAGCTTATTTGAAAACTTTTTGTTGATTTTGCTTAATTAAGTCATTTCAAAGCTTTTGGAACTTGAATCAGCACTTGGGGTGGCCTAGAACTCAAAAACGACTATTTTGTCGTTTTGTGTAGATTGCTTATTGCATTTTCAGGCTTATTCCTTGGGCTTATTTCAAATTTCTTTTTGCAGAAGTCTTTGTTAGGTCAAAAGAAGCTTGTGTGTCAAATTTTAGCTTATGGCATTAGCTTATGGCTTAATGGGCCAAAAAGCCTATTAAGAATAAGCTGTTTGTTATAAGTTAGCTTATTTCACATTTTCAGCTTTTGGGCCTTTGGAAAAAGTTGTTTAAAATCAAATTTTAAGTCAACCTGTGCTTTTTGGGCTTATTTTAAACACTTCTTGTTATTGGGCCTAAATTTGGCCCAATAAGGGACTGTTCTGGGTTTAGCCCATTTTCTAGGCCCAATAGGGGTATTTAGGTAATTTCACTTTCATTTCTGAGTTATTTAGGTTAAATTAAGCTAGTTTGCAAGTTTTTAGAATTTTTTATGATTTTTGGATTTTTAATATTATTTTAATATTATTTTATTATTAAAAATTAAAAGTCTAATTTTCTAGGTTTTTATATTTTTCCTAGGTTCTAAACACTTAATTAGGATTTTTGCAACTTTCCAAATATTTTTTAGGTCTTTTAATTATTTTCTAGAATTAATTTAAGTTTTAATTGATTTTAGTAGTTTTTAATTGTTTAAAAATAGTTTTTAGTGGTTTTAAAATTTTAAAAAATACTTTTTAGCTTAATTAGAGTATTTTTGAGGTTTACAAACTTTAAAATCTTGTTTAGGGATTTTTAATAATTAATTTTGATTTTTAGGGTCTTAATTAGCATTAAAAAGTCATTATCTAATTAATTAAAAGGTTTTAGCCAGTTTGGATTTTTTGTAAACTCTTAGAATATTATTGTGTATTTTTGGTAATTTTTAGGAATTTTTAGGGTAAAATTTTAATTTTAGCACTTTTTACGATTCTACGTGTATACCTTTTTCAACTTAGTTTAATTCGTCTTCATAACCGTCATTCTCTTCTAATCCCCTTTCTATTTTTCTCTTTCAAAAATATAATCACAAAGATAATCAATTCATTACACACACACTAAGCCTCCTTGGGAAACGAACTTGAACTTATTTGGTCATTAGTGCTTGGTTTTCCTAAACCGACACTTAATACTTGCCACTTTTGCTCTCTTTTCCTAAAGAGTAATAAAACCACTACATCATTTTAGCGCCGCTGCCGGGGAGGCGTGTTGTGTTTTGATTGGAATTGTTGTTTTTATATACTAACCATAATTAGTATTTGTGTTAGTAGCACTCTACTAATACGTATTATCGGTTTTCGGTTTTTCTGTGAATACTATTACTATAGTATACGTAGAACAATAAATTCACAAGTACTCCAAATACGTGATATCACAACCTTGACTTGGGAGGTCATTACCCAATCATTGTATTCGAATCTCAAACCAAAGAAAAAAGGCAAAAATAGATAAATACTTTCGTGAAGCTCGATTTTGAAAATACAAACTATAAGGTGGGTATAAGGCGGATATTATAAAATATATCCTAAGGAAAAAGGCTCTTAAGTGCTTCGCGCCGCCTCGTTTCCTCGCTTGCTTGTGAGTATTTGATTTTGAGAGCTAATCGAGGGTTTTGCCGCCCAAAGTATTACTAAGTATTAAATATATTTTCTTGGTTTCCACTGATTAAACCCTCTTGAACGTTTTGGTGTTCCACCAACGTTCTAAAGTCATCGAAGGCGTTCACTTCACGTGATCGTTTTCATTCCTTGAGGCTTCTTTAATCAAGAGATTTGATTAAGGAGGAGATTTGTAGATTTTTGTCTACTTAATACATTCACCAAATTCCAAAAAAGGTTAATACAATCAAAAACCACAAAAAAATTGAAAAATACAAAACACCAAAAAGAATCTTCTTTGCTCGTCCCCTCGTTGTACGTGACGTTTATGCTAACTCGTAATCAAGCGAGACGTGCACGTAAACGAAAGAACAAAACTCCCACTCCAAATCATTCTAGTGAGGAGTCTCCTATTGACGAACCCATTTTAAGAGAAGCACCAACCATGGCGAATCGAACTATGATGGAGTTACTTCAAGCACCCACCGAGGGTTATGGAGAGGCTATTGTGATTCCCGCTATCCTTGCGGAGAATTTTGAGGTGAAAACAGGTTTGTTGTCGATGATCCAAAACAACAAATTCCGTGGTGATGAGAAGGACAATCCACACAACCATATCCGCCAATTCAATCGTCTTACCGCTACTTGCAAGTTTAAGGATGTCTCGAATGACTCGATTAAGATGATGCTTTTACCGTATTCCTTAGCGTGGCCCGCTAAAATTTGGTTAGAGAAAGAGCCACCCAATTCTATATTGACGTGCAAGGATCTCGTGTCTAAATTTGTGAACCAATTTTTTCCGCCCTCTAAGACTACGCATTTGAAAAACGAGATTTCAAAGTTTTCACAAGAATTTAATGAAAGTTTTTCAACGGCTTGGAATAGGTTTAAGGAAATGTTACATGAATGTCCTCATCACGGCTTTTCCGATTTGCATCAAATTGACACGTTTTACAATGGACTTAACGATCATGAAAGGGATTATTTGAATGCCGCCGCGGGTGGTAATTTTTTGTGTAAAACGGTTGAGGAAGCTTTGGTGATAATTGAAAATAGATCTAAGGTGTATAGTCCTCGTAGCACGTCTAGTGTTCGTAAGGCTTCGTCTTCGGCTTCACCTTCTTTGTCTACTACCATCGATGCTTGCCAAATTGAGGCGAACTTGGAAAATAAAATTTTTGATAAGTTGAAAGGACTTTTGATTGAGTTTAAAGTTGGTGAACAAAGTGCTCCCGCTACGGCTAAAGCGGTTGAGGTTTCTTGCATGTATTGTGGTGGAGGTCATGATTTCTCCGAGTGCATTACCAACGGTGGTAACACTTCGAGTGCCTTCGCGGCCACGGGAAATTACAACCAAAACGGTCAAGTTTCTCGCTCTAATCAAATGACTCCACCGGGTTTTGTTTCAAATCAAAATGCTAACAACAACTATCGCAACAATCAAGTTGGTTTCAAAAACAATTACAACAAGGGAAACTATGGGAATCAAGGGGCTAATAATCAAGTTTCAAACAAGAATCAAAATGATTTTCAAAATAACAACAAAAGTTTTCAAACATTAAAAGATATTCCAAGTGAGTTTTTTGAATATGCTAGTGGGAATGATGCTAGGTTTGACAATATTCAAAGAGAAATCATTAGCCTAAGATCCGAGTTTAAGAACGACTTGAAGAAAGAGTTGAAAAATGAGTTAGCTAATGAACTAAAAATCCACACCAACAAGATGGAAGGAAATGTCTCTAGGTTGCAACAAAACCAAAAAAAAATGGAACAAGGGCAACATGAGATTAAACAAGAGATGATTAAGGCCGAGAAAAGGCAAACCGAGGCCGTATTGAGGCAATCAAATTTTGAAGATAAAATCTCATCTATGTTTGAGGCAATAATGTGTAAACCGTCTTCGAGTAGTCTTCCTAGCAACACCATATCCAACCCTAAGGGTGAGATGAAAGTGATTACCACACGTAGTGGTAAGACACTTAAGGAACCGACTCCTCAACCAATTGCTCCTACGGAGGAAGCAATTGAGGAAGAACCCGAGGTGGTGGTCCAAAAGGAGCATGTCCCAATCCCACGAAGTACCGCTCATGCCACACCTACGGTTGACCCATTATCATCATTGGAACCCGAGATTCCAAAGGCTATGCCTACTATGCCTCAACCCACACCACCTTTGCCCTATCCATCGAGACTTAGGAAGGAGAAACGTCAAGAGCGCGACAATTACCAATTTGAGCTTTTTATGAAAATGTTTCGTGATTTGCACCTTAATGTGAGTTTCGCCGATGCTTTGGTCATGATGCCTCGATTTGCCGCTAACTTTAAGAGTATGTTGAACAACAAGGAGAAATTGCACCAATTGTCTAGTTGTTCGTCGGTTTATCTTAATCGCATACCTCAAAAAGTCGGTGATCCCGGTAAATTCTTGATTCCTTGTGCAATCCAAGATATGGAGGAATGCTTCGCCTTGGCCGATCTTGGTGCTAGCATTAACTTGATGCCACTTGCAATCTTTAAGTCGCTCAATCTTCCTAATCTTACTCCTTCACTAATGTCTATCGAGTTGGCCGACCATTCCACGATTCCCGCATGTGGTTTGGCGGAAGACGTTTTTGTGAAAGTGGGGAAGTTCTACTATCCCGTAGACTTTATCGTTGTTGATATCCTTACGGATCCTCAAGTTCCTCTCATTTTAGGTCGTTCGTTTTTAGATACGTCCATGGCTTTGATCGATGTTCATGCTAGAAAGATCACCTTACGTTTCAACGACGAGGAACTTGTTATAAACGCAACTCAAAACTCTCAAATTTCTCATGTTTATTCCGTTGCAACCATAAACCTCGTTGATATGATTGATGTGGTTTGCGAGGAATTTTCACAAGAAGTTCTAGGTTTTGGTGATGAAGAAACTAGTGGCAATCCCACTATGTTAGATCCAATTCTTGATAATTCGACACCAACCTTCACTCCATTTGAAGGTGGTGGTTTTACGTTTGAAGAATGCAATGTTCCACGTACTTGTGACGAAGACCTCGACAACGATGAGGACTTCTCGATTATCAAGGATTTTCTTAACGATTTCCCATTTCCTCCACCCGAGGAGGTTATGAGTATCGAGCCCAAATCTCCACTTGAGGAACCACCTATCCTTGAGTTGAAAGATTTACCTCCTCACCTCGAATATGTCTATTTGGAGGAGGACGACAAGTTGCCGGTTATTATTGCGAAGGAACTTTCGAATGATGAAAAAACCGCACTTGTCGATGTTCTAAAGGATCACAAAGGGGCAATTGCGTGGAAGTTATCTGACATTAAGGGAATCGATCCCAAGTTTTGTAATCACAAAATATTAATGGAGGAGGATTAAAAGCCCGCAATCCAAAGTCAAAGGAGGGTCAACCCCAATATTCACGACGTCATCAAAAAGGAGGTCCTTAAACTCCTTGACGCGGGAATGATTTACCCTATTTCCGATAGCCCTTGGGTGAGCCCTATTCATTGTGTCCCTAAAAAGGGAGGGATGACCGTTGTGCCAAACGATGCCAACGAGTTGATTCCCACTAGACTCGTGACCGGATGGAGAGTGTGCATTGACTATCGTAAGTTGAATGAATCCACTCGAAAAGACCATTTTCCCTTGCCCTTCATGGACCAAATGTTGGAGCGTCTTGCGGGAAACGATTTCTATTGCTTTTCAGATGGTTTTTCCGGTTACTTCCAAATTCCCATCGATCCTCGTGATCAAGAAAAAACTACGTTTACGTGTCCATATGGAACGTTTACCTATCGTAGAATGCCATTCGGACTTTGCAATGCACCGGGAACCTTTCAAAGGTGCATGATGGCTATTTTTCATGACATGATCGAGAAGACGATGGAAGTCTTCATGGATGACTTTTCCGTGTTTGGTGATTCTTTCACTTCGTGTTTGTCGAATCTAGAGAGAATGATAAAACGTTGTGAGGAAACCAACCTTGTGCTCAATTGGGAAAAATGTCATTTTATGGTTAAGAGTGGAATCGTCTTAGGGCACAAGGTCTCGAAAGCGGGGATTGAGGTAGATCAAGCTAAGGTAGACCTCATCGCCAAATTACCTCATCCCAAAACCATTAAGGGAGTTAGGAGTTTCCTAGGCCACGCGGGCTTTTATCGTCGATTCATCAAGGATTTTTCGAAGATTTCTCGACCCATTACACATCTTCTTGAAAAAGAGGCACGTTTTGTCTTTGACGAAGATTTTGTACGAGCCTTTGAAATCCTTAAGAGGAAACTTACCGAAGCTCCCATTTTTGTTGCCCCCAATTGGAACCTCCCCTTTGAGCTCATGTGTGATGCTAGTGACTACGCTATTGGGGCCGTTTTGGGGCAACGTCATGATAAGCACTTCTTGCCTATTCACTATGCTAGCAAGACGATGACCGAGGCTCAACTAAAATACACTACAACGGAAAAGGAATTCCTTGCCGTGGTGTATGCATTTGAGAAATTCTGACCTTATCTCGTCTTAGCTAAATGCATAGTGTATACGGACCATTCGGCTATTAAGTATCTCATGGCAAAGCAAGATGCTAAGCCTAGATTACTTCGTTGGATTCTCCTCCTTCAAGAATTTGATCACACCATCGTTGACAAAAAAGGAGCCGAGAATCTAGCGGTCGATCATCTTTCTCGTTTGGAAGATCCTCACCAAAGTGTTTACGAGCCAAAAGAAATCACCAAAACATTTCCGCTCGAGACACTTGGTGTAGTGAATTCTAAGCTTGATCCTTCCACCCCATGGTTTGCGGATTTTGCAAATTACCATGCGGGTAACTTCATCATTTAGGGTATGGCGACTCAAGAAAAACGAAAATTCTTTCGTGACGTCAAGTTTTACTTTTGGAACGACCCTTACTTGTTTCGAACTTGTGCGGATCAAATCATCCGACGTTGTGTATTTGGCACTGAAGCTTCTAACATCCTTAGAGCTTGCCATGAGGGACCCACGGGTGGTCACCACGGTGCTAATCTTACGGCTAAGAAGGTGTTTAATGCCGGCTTCTTTTGGCCTACTATTTACCGAGATGCACAAGATCTTGTGAAGTCTTGTGATTCATGCCAACGACAAGGAAAAGCCTCACAAAAAGATGAAATGCCACAAAATATCATCCAAGTGTGTGAGATCTTTGACGTTTGGGGTATAGACTTTATGGGGCCGTTCCCATCATCTCGTGGTAATAAGTACATTCTCGTTGCGGTTGACTACCTATCTAAGTGGGTGGAAGCTAAGGATTTGCCCACCAATGATGCTCGTGTGGTAGTCAAGTTTTTGAAAAGCTTGTTTTCTCGGTTCAGAACCCCTCGTGCGATCATAAGCGATCGTGGAACCCATTTTTGTAACGACCAATTCGAAAGGGTCCTAAGGAAATATGGGGTTACACATCGGCTTTCTACGGCTTATCACCCACAAACGAGTGGGCAAGTCGAGGTTTCAAACCGAGTGCTGAAGAGGATCTTGGAGAGATCCGTTGGGGAAAACCGACAATTGTGGTCGGATAAGTTGGACGATGCTTTATGGGCCTTTAGGACCGCTTATAAGACGCCCATTGGGTGCACTCCCTATAAGCTTGTGTATGGAAAGAATTGTCATTTGCCTATCGAGTTAGAACACAAGGCTTATTGGGCCCTAAAACATTGTAATGATGATATGGAGACCGCGGGAAAACACCAGAAAATGCAATTGAATGAATTGGATGAATTGAGGGATATTGCTTATGAAAATTCATTGATTTACAAAGAAAAAACTAAAAAGTTGCATGATTCTAAAATTAAAAACCCGGTTTTTAACATTGGGGATCAAGTTTTGCTTTTTAATTCAAGATTAAAAATCTTTTTCAGTAAGTTGAAATCCCGTTGGTCCGGTCCATTCACCGTGACTCAAGTGTTTTCGTATGGGACCATCGAGCTAGCTCAAGATGATGGTCCTAACTTCAAGGTGAATGGACATAGGTTGAAGCACTACTTTGGCGGGGAAGTTCCATCCTTGAACTACCTCGACCAAGTCACCTTCCCCAATGATAATTAGTATTGAGGGGATCGAGTCGAGCTCATGACTCGGTAATAAAAAACGAGGAGCCTCGTGGGGGAGTCCCATGCTTATCCTATGTACATATTATCGCTTTCTAATGTAGTTAACGTGTGGGGATTTGTGCCCTTCCAACCTTTGTTCCGTGGTTGTTTGTGAATTGTGGACTTTAGATGATCATGATCTTCACGATTGGAGCCTCTCGTGTTCGTTTTATGGGAGCACTCGATCGTTTGCTTTGAAGACTTTCTTAATATCCATGATATATCCTTTTGATGTTCTAACCGTAGGTTATTAGCACACTTCATAAACGGCTATTAATTTATTGGTTACACCCTTTCCATGCTAGATTAGGCATTCGACTTCGTCTCTAGTATGGGGGTGTTTGCACCCCTAGACTCGAAACATTAAGGACAATGTTTAACTTTAGTATGGGGGTGAATAGATACTTGCCTTGCCAAACCTTCACGCTTTCCAAAGTTTATCTTTTTGTTATCATTTTGTTGCAAAATAAGGCTAAAAATGGCCAAATTTTAAAAAATTTTCTCATGTTTTATAAGTGTTTGAAGACACGAATGTAGGTTTTCTGATGGCGAGAATAAGAGTAATTTTTGACTCGACCGTGCGTGTTGAGCACTTAGCTTTGATTCCTTAACTACACATTAGGCTAAGTCTCTTAAATGAGGACGAGAAATGATAAGGTTAATTATAAGTTACTATGCTAAACGTAGAGTACTCGTATTCTTTCAAAAACTCATGTGTTCTCGTTGTTTGCTTATTCTCCCTTCGCATGTAAATATTTTTTGCTTAATAAATATTGACTTAGCGGTTTAGTTGGGATTGTTGGGTTTCTAGTCTTTTCTAGTAGCTTCCGTGTAATTAAATTGGGAAGACATTAAGGTATCGCCAGCGTCACGGTTTTGAAGTATTGGCACCCGAATAATCAAAAGCTTCACCCAATAATAAGATTTCAAGTGCTCACCTAAATCTAGCAAACAATTTGAAGCCCCACAAGGCCGAAAAATCTATGCAAAATTGAAAGTGAATCAAGCCTTAATCTTCGAATCTTTAAAGATCCAAAATTCGCCTTAGCGTGAGGATATACGTCTTTGGCTAATAAAACTACCGATGAGGTGGATAATAAAAGGCAAGGCAAGACCAAAGTCATAATAAAAGCTTCATGGCGAAGTTGAATAAAAGATGGAGGTAAACCTATGATAATAAAGCCCTTCCGTTAGGGGGCGTATAAAAGTCTTGGTAATAAGTCTCATGTTCAAAACCGTTATAAAACCGTGTTTATCGATTCTTCTTTTCAACTTAATTTTTTAACATCGTTGTCTATTAGGAGGGGTTATTGATTTGATGGTCTTGGTTACACCGTTAGGACTCTATTTTTAGACCTAAATCTCTATTATCGCAAAAGTCCAACAATGTATCCTCGTGAAACATTCAAGACAACATAAAATATAAGAGATACAAATTAGGAATAATGGGAGGATAAGTACGTGATTAGGGCATATGAGTAGTGTTAGCATTACTAACTTATAATGACAATGATCTCGTTGCACGCTTGGCATGGAATTAGGGTGAAAATCGAGGACGATGAAATTATTTCTAACGAAGCATTCACGTGTTCTTATTCTATGAACCTAAACGTCCCATTTTGCGATGAAAATCATAGATTATGTCTAAAACGCAAGTAGTAGTAGTAATAGTAATAGTGTAGCTAGTTTATCGTTCAATAAAGTGAATAAAAATGAATTTTGGAGATGCTACGATACTTTATTCTAGCATTGCGTGAGGGCACGGCAATGGTTTAGTATGGGGGAGTGATGAGACTGCTTTTATACATAGTCTCATCTTTCAAATAGGGCTTAAAATGCATTAAATATCATCAAAATACCCATATATATATGCTTGTGTTTGTTGCTTGTGTATTTTAGGTACGGATATTGAGAAAATGACAAAAGATCACAAGAATCATGCAAAAACGAACACGGGAAACGAAGCCGCACAATGAACCAAGCCCTAATGAAGACTTTCCCAAGATCAACCCTTGAAGATTTAAAGAATTATGAAGAAGGGTCCTCCAATATGGAAGAATTTACACTTTATACCCTTGTATCCTCATAATTACAAGTTTGGTCCCTAAAGTTTGTCAATATTACAAAAAGGGCCCTCCACTTTGAAGATTTGGCAAGTTTAGCCCCTCAACAAAGTTAAATTGTCAACCAATATCATCCACAAAGTCAAATATATCATGAAGTCCTTCAAAGTACAAGAAAATACAAGTTTGGTCCTTTGAAAATCCCAAAATTACAAAAAGGACCCTCAACTTTCAACATTTGGCAAAAATGGTCCCTCATCAAACAAGACTTGGCAATTTCAGTCCCCCAAAATGCATTATACAAGTCAAGACCATTATCCATCATCAAAATGCCAAATCAGCCCTTGAAGAATTCAAAAATGGCAAGAAATACCCCTGAAAATACTTTGGAAAAGTATTTGGGGTAAAAGTGTGAAAATGGAAACTTAAATTACAAAGGGATCCGGATTTTAGTGTGCTATTTACAACATGAAAGGATTTGAAAAGAGGAAGGGTTATTTCTGGCCAGACAAGAAAGATACATAGGCCAATAATAACTTGACACGTGCCCCACTAAATCAAACCCACCAATCACCACACAACCTGGCGCCACATCACCAATCCACTCACCCCATTTAACTAATTAACTATTTAGTTAGTTAATAATGGCGCCTAACACATTTTTAAACCTTTAAACAGATCAAACGGCTTGTTCTTCATGTTCTTAACAAAATTGGGCTTTTGTTATTTACTCACAATTAGACCTTAATTGTTTCCAGAATTATGATTAAGGTTATTGTTAACTAATCCCAACTTTAATATATGCCACCTCATCAACCAAGGGTGCACATGAAAGGTGCCCTGCTACACCTTTGAGCATGAAGACAAAACCATGGCAGGGAATCTATAGCTCACAATCCAGCTTTCATCCTAAGCACAATATGGACCCTTTGATCAACTTTTCACCTTGGACACCTCACACAAACTTCCAATTCAGTCACATGATTCTCCAAAGAAGACAAAACCTCAAGGGCATTCTTGGGACTTTAAGCATTAGGGTTTTTAGTTCTTAGCTGTTCCTTAGTCACTTGTAAGGCTATATATAAAGCCCTTAGGTCTCACTGAGACGTTTTGCTTTTGATTTTTCCCTTGTTCAACTTCTGTAAATCCCATTTCAGTTTTAATGAAATTGTGTTTGAAGCATTGAAGAAAAGTCATTGGCCAATCTTATTTACTGCTTGTTATTGATATATGATTGTTAGTTTTAGAAGTTAAAACCTGTTTTCACTTGGAGGTTGCAAAAGTTTGCAATTTTCCTCATTCTTGATATTTTGCTAAGTTCTTGTTCCAATCTTGGAATTCTTGGGCTATAGGGCTGATCATAGCATCCTAACTGAGTTAGTTAAGGTGTTGTGAGGCTTATAACTTGGGGATAATCAAGTGTGGGGTAACAAGGTTGCATCAATCAAGATTTTTGAAGTTTCTGATTTTTATGTTCTTGTGCTTTAACCTTGTTCAATCTTAGCAGGCTTATTGTAGAAGCTTGTGCTTGTTCTTGCTAGCACATAAGCTCAAAATTCGTGGGTGTGGATGTACATCCATGAGGTTTGCATACTTAATCCTAAAATCTGCTTAACTTGTAATTTTTGGTGATATTTATATGAAACTTGTTATCTTGTGAATTTTGTGGCTTGTTCTTGCTTGAATCTGTTAATCTTACCTGTTTTAGTGTTAATTTATGCTTGGGTAGCCTTGAATCTCACTTTTACTTTGAAAAATTTGATTTGGAAAAGATAAAGGGGTGTTTGGTTCTATCTGTTTGTGCTTGTAACTTGTTATTGTGTTAAGGGAAATTGGTGTTTATGCTTTGTATCTGATAAATACCTTGTTGAGAGTGTTTTGCTGCAAGTTTTTGGGTTTGAAGCCTTGAATCAAACAATCTGCTATATAGACTTTGATATTGCCTGTTTTGACCTAGGATTTTGGGAACACTTAGTGTGTATGCATGCTTAGGGATAAAAGTGGTTCAAACATAGTCAATATAACCTGTTTGAAAGATTTGAGGTGTTGAATCTGGCTTAAGTGTCAAATACATCAGCAAAGTAGAAAACTGCATGTGTTAGTGTTCATCAGTAACTTCATTTGCTTGAATCTTGCTTAATTCTTTGAACCATTGCCTGAAACCTGTTTAGACTTGCTTATTGGAGTTTATAATAGCTTGTGTGTGCATTTGGTTGAATTTGGCTGGCTGATTTGTGCTAAAATTGCTCATAAATGCTCAACTGCTTATTGTTCATGTCTGTATCATGTCTGGTGATTAATTGATTAAACTATATCAATTGGGTGTTAGTGATTGTGTTATTTTGATTGTGATTGACTCCTTTTGATCCAAAGATCATTTGGGTGCCTTTGTGTAATCTGAATCTCCAAAAAAGTCACTAAAGACAAAAAGTCAAAATAGTCAAGCAGTGGAAAAAGTTTCCACTGCTCAACATCCAAAACTAGCCCCTGCTAGTGCAATTTTGTCATCAGCTTATCAATAAGCTATTCTAGCTTATCCAGACTCGCAACAACTTATTTTTTGTGATAGGTCTTCCTTATTTGACCCATTTAAGTAGACTGGAGCTTATTGGACTTTGACTTTGACTTTTTACTAGTAAACCAACTTATTTGACTTTTACATAAGTGCTTATTTGCTTTTTCTAGCTTATTCATTCAGCTTATTTGAAAACTTTTTGTTGATTTTGCTTAATTAAGTCATTTCAAAGCTTTTGGAACTTGAATCAGCACTTGGGGTGGCCTAGAACTCAAAAACGACTATTTTGTCGTTTTGTGTAGATTGCTTATTGCATTTTCAGGCTTATTCCTTGGGCTTATTTCAAATTTCTTTTTGCAGAAGTCTTTGTTAGGTCAAAAGAAGCTTGTGTGTCAAATTTTAGCTTATGGCATTAGCTTATGGCTTAATGGGCCAAAAAGCCCATTAAGAATAAGCTGTTTGTTATAAGTTAGCTTATTTCACATTTTCAGCTTTTTGTCCTTTGGAAAAAGTTGTTTAAAATCAAATTTTAAGTCAAGCTGTGCTTTTTGGGCTTATTTTAAACACTTTTTGTTATTGGGCCTAAATTTGGCCCAATAAGGGACTGTTTTGGGTTTAGCCCATTTTCTAGGCCCAATAGGGGTATTTAGGTAATTTCACTTTCATTTCTGAGTTATTTATGTTAAATTAAGCTAGTTTGCAAGTTTTTAGAATTTTTTATGATTTTTGGATTTTTAATATTATTTTATTATTAAAAATTAAAAGTCTAATTTTCTAGGTTTTTATATTTTTCCTAGGTTCTAAACACTTAATTAGGATTTTTGCAACTTTCCAAATATTTTTTAGGTCTTTTAATTATTTTTTAGAATTAATTAAAGTTTTAATTGATTTTAGTAGTTTTTAATTGTTTAAAAATAGTTTTTAGTGGTTTTAAAATTTTGAAAAATACATTTTAGCTTAATTAGAGTATTTTTGAGGTTTACAAACTTTAAAATCTTGTTTAGGGCTTTTTAATAATTATTTTTGATTTTTAGGGCTTTAATTAGCATTAAAAAGTCATTATCTAATTAATTAAAAGGTTTTAGCAAGTTTGGATTTTTTGTAAACTCTTAGAATATTATTGTGGATTTTTGGTAATTTTTAGGAATTTTTAGGGTAAAATTTTAATTTTAGCACTTTTTACGATTCTACGTGTATACCTTTTTCGACTTAGTTTAATTCGTCTTCATAACCGTCATTCTCTTCTAATCCCCTTTCTATTTTTCTCTTTCAAAAATATAATCACAAAGATAATCAATTCATTACACACACACCAAGCCTCCTTGGGAAACGAACTTGAACTTATTTGGTCATTAGTGCTTGGTTTTCCTAAACCGACAGTTAATACTTGCCACTTTTGCTCTCTTTTCCTAAAGAGTAGTAAAACCACTACATCATTTATAAGGAAATCCTAGTTTCTACCCTACAATATTCATTTGTGGTTTTTTACTCCCACGCCTACGCGCGCGCAGGGGGGGGGGGGGGGGGGGGGGGGGTTGCAGAAAGTGAGATTTCTAGGCTAAAACGGGTTCGAAGCTACTGAACTTGTGCACGAGCGTGCGACCTGCGGACACGAATGCAGCTCCGAAAACTGGCTTGGGTGCGAGCAGATTTCGGTATCTTTTTTGCTGCAAATTCGATTTTTGTTTCCAGAAAATTATGTACATCTATTTCAGGAATAGATATATACTTTCTTACAGAATTTTCCTGTGTTTGTAAAATATATGCAGATCGTGTTTATTTTTAACAGATTTGTATGTCTGATTATTTTAGAAGCATATATTCTGTCTTGGTCAAGACCAAGACATAAATTAGCTATAAAATAAACCATTCTCATTCAGTTTCCAAAATCTAGAAAAAAAACGCAGCTTTTTCCTTACTCCATTATCAGACAGTTTTCCAGCAGCTCGTCGATCAGAAACATGCAAGGCTTCCGTGATCTTTCAGGCAAGTTTGTTAAGTCCGGCTGTACAACAGCTTTAGACGTTGTACCCTGGGAAACAGATGGCGAATTTTAAGGGAAGCGTTTTAAACACGTGCCTCGTCTTAGTTTTACTGCTTTCTTCATTACTGTTAATTACTTTCTGTCATTTAAATTCTGTCAATTTAATTTCTGTTATTTTATTGTAAATTCGATTTTATAATAAAAGTGTACACCGTTTCCTACACCTACTTCGTTGTTCGTTGCGTAAAACTAAACCCGACTCGCCAGAGCATTTGTTTTTTGATGTGTGTACTCATGTCAGGTTTGGTTTCGTGTTTTGCAAATGGCTAAAATTCAGTTTCCATATGATAAATGGAGTGACATCATGGCTTGGTTTTTACGTATTTCTAAACGTAATGATGTTACGACCATTGTGGGGCATCTTATCTTGGCCGCGGTTTCCTATTTCATGTGGCAAGAGAGAAATAACTGAGTGCATGAAAAAGGCTAGAGGAATCCGGAACATTTGTCAAAGGTTATTGTTGATCGCTTCTATCGATTTCAAGAAAAGAGTTCGAGTCAACAAGATGAGGCATACATGCAGGGGCGGATGTACATCATAAGTATGGGGTGGCGGCGCCCCCATAGCTCGACCAAAAAAACGAGATTTTAGTGTTTTTTTTTTTAAATTTGAGCGTTTTTTTTAAATGCCCCCACTCGAATTTCAAATTGCCCCCACTCACACATTAAATTTCAACATTTAATACTGAAAAACATAAAAATCGTTAATTTTTAAGTTATAATAGTCAATTTTTTATTCGAATTCTAAGTTTTTCGCCTTGTTATCGTCAAAAAAAATTTTGCCCCTCATATTGAAATTTTCTAGGTCCGTTACTGCATACACGGAGAAGAGCGAGCATTCTGAGAGTTGGTTGATGTTTGTTTTTTGCTTTTGTGTTCTAGAGTTGAGTTGAAAGTGTCTTGAATTGTTTTAGTTTTTTTTTAGCTCTAAGTTTATTTATGGTTATTGTGTTTTGAGCTTGTTCAATACACGTAGTTTTCTATTGAAGTGTGAATCATGACTACTCTTCTATGTGCTATACAACTCTTACTTTCTTTTCTTTATTATACTTTACCGGTGTAAACCCTTTACCAAAAAAACAAAAAAAAACAAGGAGGATACGAAAATAAGTTTAAGTGCCAAATGAAAATAATGTACAATTAAAATGCACATACAAGTAAATCTTAGTATACATGAAAGAAGAGAAACTTTAAAGTTGTAACCCATTATTAAATCAAGTCATCCACATGATTGATGTTTATGATATGCGTGATCTACAACTCCGAGTTTGTTCAATTAAAAGGGGAACAATTCATGAAAAAAAGAAGAAAAAATGTTCCGGCGATGTCTGATGAGCCACGGGCGGCGGTTGATGACGGTGGCGGCATCGTCTCAGAACCGTACACCCAACAACCAACTGGTTGTTTTTCCATCTCTAAGAACGAGTAATTTTAAAGGGTCTTTTAAAGATTGGCTGCATGAGAGACAACAACGTGGTATGGTTACTTTTGAGATGTTTGGTAATTAAAGTGATGAAAGAATGGTACTATAAAAGGAAACATGTCCACATGCTTGACGTCAGAAAGTATCATCTCAAGTACATGTTTACTGGATTCAAGGCTGTTTACGATGCTGAAATCAAAAGCAGTCGAGAGCTGGACGCGCCTTCAACAACAAGTCGGACATAAAACGCTTCGTTACTTCACCTAATTATGATTACTCTCAAGCGAAAACGAAGGCCACGTTTCGCCCAAAGTGGGAGCCCTAGTTGTTGACATATCTGATTTCACTAAAGTTGAAGATATCAGCGTCAAAGTTGAAGACACTAAACCTTAGTATTAGTGCCTCTTGTTAGTTCAAATTCCAATTGCTTCTTACTTGATATTACAACGTACTTCATATTGTTTCTTTCATGGTACATATGATTTTGCTTTGTGCGTTTGGACTCAATCAAGATGGCTTTACCAAAACTATTTAAGGCAATTGATCGAACCATGAGAATGCAGTGAGCAAAAAACTACCTTAGAAGCATTACTTGTCTAACACTGCCACAAAAACCAAGAGTATAAACAGAATGAGTAACACCCGTTCTGTTTTTAAACTTTATTTCTATTCGACTACATACTTTAACTTGGCGTTTATAAAACTTACTAACGCCAATATGCATGATGGTTGATGAATGATGACTATAGAACCTTTGCAATATTGTTCTGACATTCATCGTTACTCAAGAAATGTCTAATGGGATCGATTATACCAAAATCCTTGATGTAAGTTTGACCGTAATTTAGTACGTACCCACTTTCTTGGTACTGTATCTCATATTTCAAAACTGATCCTTTTTAGATTATGTGAACATCAGTTATATATCGATGACAGCTTCCTTGTTGATTAAACTCGTCAAAGATGCATTATATATCCTGGTCATGGATCATTCATGTCTTTGATGTATGTATGTTGCTGGACGTTATCGATTCAGGTACACATATATTTCCTTATTTGGTCTGCTGAAAAAATGTTTACATTATGTTGCAGTAATGAAAAACCCGGCTGATTTTACAAAGCACCAGGCGAATCCTAAGGTCACTCCTATCATTGCGAAAATGATGGACAAATTTGGAGGACCCAAATGAGGCTACTGACTCTGATGATGACAATTTCGGAACAGAGGTTTTTTCATGTGTTTAAAGCATCCCAATGTAACTTAAATTGGCATAGCATTTGCTTTTCAATAGTTTTTTGGTCTTTTTTTCTAGTATATTGTTATTCTAGAGTCTAGACCAGACTTTTTTTCTCATACAGAAACTCATAAATGGGAAATTTGAGTACTTTACTTGTGGAGAATCGTTGTCTTTGATATATGCGTAAGCAAACCTTGTTGCTAGAGAAAAGATTACTAAATAGCAAACGAATAAGATCAGTTGATTGTTGTTTGGCTTTCGGCCTGTAAAAAGGATGACTGCTTTTAGCGATCGTGATTATATTATATCGATCTTGCATTGCAGTCTTCTGCAATGTCACAGGAGATAGATTTTTTGACTTGGAGTCGTTCTATAATCATATAGGTAAGGATGAGTTATTTTCAAGTAAGGTAGAGTATAATGGACCACAAATTCATTTGAATTGAGAAACTCTCCTGAACCGGATCGATGATGAAACTTATTTCAACTATTCGGTCTACACTTTACCTCATGTTTGATCAAGTGATTAAGGGTGGGAATCAGGTCGGGTTAGTCCAGGTCAGGTTATTGACACCCCTACCTGTGATGAAGCCCCGTCTGATCATACCGGACCGGGTTTTGCGTTAAATCGGTCTTGGTTCGGTCTGGGTTTTTCGTCCGGTTCATGTTGACCCGACTTAGAAGAAAAACACGAATTGAGAAATTCCCCTGAACCAATCGGACATGACCGTACTTATATAAGTCCGGATTCGATCCACACTTTACCTCATGTTCGATACTTCGATCAAGCCCCAGCCGACCAGACCAGACCGGACCTGGTTTAGGTTAAATCGTTCTTCGTCCGGTCCGGTTTTCTTGGCCGGTTCGAGTTTGATCCGACCTAATTTCAAGTAGTACTCAAAAGTCAAAACACACAAACAAGTACAACTGAACTGGAAATTGAAATTCCGGCGAATTCATAAATTCCGGTCACCGGCGGCTGGTAAGGGTTTCTGATTCTTGTTTCAAATTGAATTATGGGTTCGGAGTTAGTGTTAGATTTTGTGATGCCTTATATAAAAGACATTGATGTTCTTAATTCTGTTTCATTAGTTTCTAACAAGTTTTTAGATATCGATTCTACTACGCGTAAACACGTAACCGTACACGTGCATTTCCTCCCTGATCCCACTCGTTTAGCTCTAAGGTTCCCTAATATCGAGTCGTTAACACTCAAGTCTTATCCCAATGGATCTTATTCCCAAGGATATGGCAATGCTGACAAATGTAGTGTTCCGGTCACCCCTTGGATTCATGAGATAGCTTTTAAGTTTGCGTCTTTGAAATCTCTCTTTATCCACCACATGGTTGTCTCTCCTAGTGATCTCCAGCTTTTGGCCGAAACCCGAGGTGCTAGTTTAAGGAGTTTAGATATTCGTAAGTGTAAAATGTTTTCAGAGGATGGTTTAAAACGTGTCGCTAGGGATTGTATTGATTTGAGAAGCTTGCGTTTAAATTGGATTCACGTAGATGGTCGTGCGGATTGTAAATGGTTAGGTGAGTTGGCTTTGCGTAACTCGGTTATGGAGTCATTAGATTTTTATTTCCCATTCTATCAGTAAGATGAGAAAGATGTTGCAATTCTTGCAAAGGAATGTAGCAACTCTTTAGTGTCTCTAAATGTTTTTCCATTTTCTTTAATTGCTTTCGAAAAAGTCTTTAAACATGCTAAGAAGCTGGAACACTTTGGCATTGGGATTATTGATGAGGATGAGGACTATAGTGGTTTTGAATTACCACCGAATATCCGTAGTTTACGTGTTGAGGAGTTGCACAAAGCTTCATTCCCTTTTAAACGCCCTTATCTTAATCAGCTACGGGAATTGGTTCTCACTTATGTTATTACACAACCAAAGTGCCAATGTTACTTTTTTGAGAGTTGTCCCAATTTGGAAGTTCTACATACCGAGGATATATGTGAAGATATCGGATGTCAGTTGATCGGTCAGTTTTGCAAGAAATTGCGCAAACTTAAGCATCGTGGGGAGGTGACTCACTTGGGACTCATATCTATTGCACAAGGATGTCCTGATTTGGAGTATTTAGAGGTTTCTCTCTTAGACATTTCAAATGAAGCTCTCGAGTGTGTAGGAACTCATTTGAAGTATATTCGTGATTTCCGCATTAATTGTGAAGACAGTATAACTGATTCACCGCTAGACAACGGGGTTCGAGCTATGCTCATGGGTTGCAGCAAACTCGAGAGGCTGGATTTCGGTCTTTGTTTTGATGGATTGACAGATGTGGGTTTAGGAATCATCGGGAAGTATGGTCATAATCTGAGATCTCTATATCTAAGACGTACAGGAGAATCTGATGTAGGACTTCTAGAGTTGGCAAAAGGGTGCTCTAAATTAAGAAAGCTAAAATTGCATGGTTGTCCCTTTAGCGAGCAAGCAATTTCCACTCATGTGTTCAACATAAATCAGTCTCTAAGGTACATCAGGGTTAAAAGTGGTTCTCGTGATGCTCTCGTACTCACTCGTCCAATGGTTTCTGCTGAGGTAATACGCAAAGCTTGACTAATAAATGTTTAAGTTTTAGGTTGTAATTTGTATGCATCTTTTTTCCGAACACTTTCGTCCATGCACCCGAGGTCTGTACTAAATTATATTCTTACTTCATTCTCATTACGATTGTTAATAGCTCATTGTTTTGGTACTGATGTAAAAAACTAACAAAGCATCCGCACCATACAATATCTTGTTCTGTGTATTCATGTTAATAGGAGAATGGTTGATTGCTTCTAAGAAGTCCCATGTTTTCTTCTTTTCCCATGTTTACAAAATAATGATACTTTAGAGGTAGCCTTTTTTTCTTGGAACCGTTATAAATGCCTGAAAATTTTTCGTTCAATTTTTTGAAATTTCTTTGTTTATGATAATCTGATCTTGCCTTATTTTCCTCTGCAAATTTGCAGATAAATTCGGATTCTGCTTAAGGCTACAAATCTTGTGGTCTATGGGAGAAGGCTGCAAAGGATCTTCACGTTGCATCTAAGCTTGATTATGACGAGGAAATAAGTTCTGTCCTGAAAAAGGTAAATATATTCTGTATAATTTTTTGTGGTAAATACGTGAATCAAGAACGATCTTGTGTGACTATTTGGTTCTTGGATTTATGGGAGTTATTTTAAGTGTGTGGAATTGATTACATGGTGCATTTAAGTTAAACCCAATGCACATAAAATTGAGTAACACCGTAGGAAATATGACAAGTTTTGGAAAGAGAGTGAGGACAAAAAAGTGGAACGTGAGAGGCAGCGTCGAAGAGCAGAAGCCAAGGTGAATCTCTTTTGTCAATATAGTCAAATCAATTTTTCTTCCCACTTTCTTGTTTCCGTTTCTTATAGTTTGTCAGGATGTTGGTAGGCTGTGTACGCGAAGGCCAAAAAGCAAGAACAAGCGACCTCATGTGAACGACCAGCTGGATTCCCTGGTGGCATGCCTAGTGCTTTCCCAGGTGGCATGCCCAGTCGTTTTCCGGGTGCTGGTATGTCTGGAGGGTTCTCCGGAGGTGGCATGCCAGGAAGTGCCCCTGGAGGCGGTCTGCCTAATGGGATCGATTATACCAAAATTCTTGATGTAAGTTTGACCGTAATTTAGTACCCATTTTCTTGGTACTGTATCTTATAATATAAAACTGATCATTTATAGATTTTGTGGACGTCGACTATATTACGATGACAGCTTCATTGTTAATAAAACTCGTTAAAAATGCATTCTATCCTGGTCAGGACCATTTATATCGATCTTAGAAGACAATTTCGGATCAGAGGTTTTCTCATGTGCTTAAAGCATCCCAATGTAATTTAAATTGGCATAGCATTTGTTTTTTAATAGATTTTTGGTCTTTTTTTTAATAAATGGGAAATTTGAGTACTTTACTTGTAGAGAATCTTGTCTTTGATGTTACTTAAATTGCAAATGAATAAAATCAGTTGATTGTTGTTTGGCTTTCGTCCTGTAAAAAGGATGCATGCTTTCAGCTAACGTGATTATATTATATTGAGCTCGCATTCCACTGATCTGCAATGTAACACAGGAGGTAGATTTTTGGATTTGGAGTCGTTATATAATCATATAGGTACTGGGTGTTACTTTGCATTATTAGAGACGGTGTAAGTCTGTTGACACCATCATATCCTGGAGCTCAACAATAAGTTTTATATCTTAGAGACGATTGCCTTATTCATTGGCATGTAGTCTGCGGATGGGTAGCGGGTCATATCACGTTTGGGTAGTAATTTTTTTGTACGGGTCTGTTGGCTTTAAACATATTTAGTCCTAATTTGGTAAAAACTTTTTATCGATAATTAGTTTTTCAATTGTGATATAATTTAGTCTTCATAATGAAATAGTAGTAATTTTGAGGTTCGATACATATTGAAAATACGAAAATACGCTTTGGCATACTTTTGACCCATTTGACCCGAAGTACTACGTACTTTTTTTCTTTCTTTTCTAAAGTTGAACATACTAGTTGGATTTCCACCTCTAGTTTTGGCTTTACTATTGATGATTTATAATATATGATGCTGATCTGTTTTTTTGCAGTATATCAATCTTTGACATGTCCGGGAGAACATTCCCGGTACAAATCATGTATAGGAAAAGCCCTTGTGAAGATTATGTCGAAGCTGCTGTGAAACAAGCAATAACAATCCACATCAGAAGTTGTTCGGGTGACATACTAATCTTCATGATGGGTTGCTTTGCTTTAACGTATGGAAAAGATCGTTAATTCTTCCACAAGAAAAGATGTTGCCAAGATGTTAATCCTACCAATTTACTCCCAACTTCCAGCCGACATACAAGCTTATCGTTTTCAAAAAGCCGAAGACGGGTCTGGCAAATGCATTTTGGCTACCAATATTGCAGAAACGTCGTTAACAGTGGACGGAAGTTATTACTATGAATTTTACACGGGGTACGTTAAAATGAAGGTGTATAAACCCCGACTGGGTAGGGATGATCTTCAGATTCTCCCAATCAGCCAGGCAGCGACTGACCAGCGAGCAGGTCGGTCAGGTAGGACCGGGCCATGAACTTGTTATCGCCTTTATACAGAGAACGAGTACCGAGAGGAGATGCTTCCACATCCTGTCCGGGAAATCCAGAGAAGTAATATCGGGAATGTTCTTTTGCTGCTGAAATCGTTAGATGTTGATAATCAGTTGGATTTCTAGTTCATGGACCCGCCACCTCGAGAAAACATCCTTAACCCCATGTATCTAATGTGGGTATTGGGGGCATTGAGCAACACAGGGAGGGAGTCTGACTAGTATAGGATGCAAAATGATCGAGTTCCCTTTAGATCCGGATCTCGCAAAAATGTTGATAACAGGAAAAGAGTTTAGTTGTGTTAATGAAGTATTAGCAGTTGTACCGATGCTTTCTTTTCCGTTTGCATTCTTCAGGCCGCGAGACCGGGCTGAAGAAGGCGCTGCTGCTCATGAAAAGCTTGTTGTGCCTGACACCCGATAACCTAACTTTACTTAACATGTATAGACAGTAGGAAGCAAACAAATGCCGCGGAGACTGGTGCGCGCAACAAGCATTTTTTGAAGTGAAAAGTCAACGCGACGCTCGAAAAGTGAGGTCTCGGTTGCTAGACATATCGGAAAGGCTGAAGATCCCGCTCACTACATGCGTGTCGAATGGCATGTCATCAGCTATCTATTGGATGGGTTACACGCCAGATTATGTAATCGACCACAACGGAATACATGCAATGTGCCACACGCTAATTCTACCCGACATCTCAAACCTAAAAGATACTGTTTGTAATAATAACATTTTCGACTTCGGATGAGTTTCGACAACGTTTACACATTTATCTAGATCCAATGGAAGTCGTAAAAAGACCACGAATGAAAAGAGCACAAAATTATGAAGCCAACCCTCCCGGACTCACTTCGTGACTAATCCCGATTTGCATTTTATGATTTTATCTTGCTTAAATAAAGTTTTAAATAATTTTTATAATACATAAATACTAAATAAATAAAAATAAATTTTCACTTTATAAAATAAATAAAGTTACAAAATAATAAATTATTTATAAATTAACTTTATTTTTAAATTATAAATATTTTATTATTATTATTATTACTAAAACTTACTCCATCCGTTCTATTTTAATTGACCTTATTATTATTTTAGTTTGTTCTAAAATCTTGTCCGCTTTCTTAATTAATACTCATATAAATATGTAATAAATTTACAATTTTACACATCTTATTTATTTTTTAAAGAAACTAATTTCTACATTAATTGCATTTAAAAAGGTAAATTTGTCATTTTAATAAATAAATGTCTAGGTTAATCGAATCTATCTTAAAATCAATTTTTTTGGAGGGACAAATAAAATGGGACGGATGAAGTAATAAATAAATACAATCAAATTTTAAATGTAAAAAAAATAATAAAAAAAAAGGTTTTTTGAAAGTAATTAATTTTATATGTATAAAATATATTTTGATGGGACTTGATCAGAAAATTGGACTGAAATATCGGTCTGGTCTTAGACTTATGTTTTTTCGTTAAATTCGGTCTTTGGTATATTACTATTGTTTCAATGTTGTTTTTTCAATGGGGAAGGGGGGTGGTGACTCAGGGGTGAGCGCGGTTCCGAAATCGCAAAGAACCAAATTAGAACCGAAAGAACCGAGAATCGAAAATTTCATATTTCAAAAACCGAACGATATACCGATTAATCGTCCGAGTTTGATAGTGGCCCAAAAACTAGTTTTTATGTTGGGTTCGATTCTTGTCCGGATGTGGTTTGGTTTTCGCATTTTTGTGTGAAACGCAAATTTTGATTAGACCTCTGCCTTAGCCGTCGTGGATAACGACGTTCTGACAAAAAAACACTTTAAACCTTATCAATCACATTTTTCAACGCGACATCAACTATCTCTCATACTTTTTACTCTTACTCTCACTCACACTTCACTCTTATCAATCACACAAAAAAAACCCTCACACCATAATAATACTTTTATTTTATTTTAAAATAAAAACATTACATTAAAATTAAAAAATTGATTAATAATTAAAAAAGATTACAATAAAAAATAAAAAACATAAAAATATTAAGATAAACGATAAAATTATGAAATTAAGGGGATATTTTTTTATGTAAAAATTAGTTTGATTTGAAATATATTTATAAAGGTAAATGTGGTATTGAAATGTATTTATAAGGGGTAAATGAGATATTAAAATGTATTTATAAAGGGTAAATGAGGTATTAAGATTTTTTTTTATTAAAATTCAGAAAGGTTCGCTTTTTACATATATTACGAAAAATAACAGGCTCACCATAAATGACCCATTTTGCCCTCGCTCACACGCTACATTCCACTAATTTGACAATAGTCACGCGTGATTATATTGTTTTTGGCTCACAATTTGTATCCTCACGGACTGATAAATTCAGCCTAATTTTCATAACATCTGATGAGACTGTATTTATACATAGTCTCATCGTCCAAATCGGGCTTAAAACGCTTAAAATATCGTCAAAATACCCAACAATATGCATGTGTTTGTTCATTGTGTATTTCAGGTACGGATATCGTGAATTCACCAAAAGATCAAAGGAATCAAGCAAAAACGAACACGGGAAACGAAGCCGCACAAAGAACCGGACCCGATTCATGAATTTCCATTCAAGTCCTTGAAGTTTTGAAGATTGGCAAGAATGGTCCCTCAACTTTGGAAGACTTGTCACTTAATACCCTTGTAAATCTCAAATATTACAATAGGGTCCCTTAAGTTTCAAGAAAATATCATTTATGCCCTTGAAGAATGCAAATTGTGCATTTTAAACCCTTGGTAAAAGTTTTGAAATATCATGTGCCATTTTTGACAAGTGCTGAAAGTTAAAAACAAAGGGAAAGAGTGTTTGAAGCTATTTGTTACAAAGTGCAAAGAAGAAAGAACATGGAGGGGTATTTGTGGCCAGACAGCATTCTTAACCCACCACTCTCCTTTTGACACGTCACCCACCAGTCCACTTTCAATGAACGAACCAGTCCAAATTTGTATACAACCCTATCACAAAACCTTTTTGAACCCATTTTTAAATTAAACATGTTTAATTATTAAGTGGGGGAAACAGAATTTCAAAAAGTTAATTATCCCCCAAATGGATTAAACCCAACTGCTCACCACCCCTAATCCCTATAAACCATAATCCTAATTATGTCTAATCAAAGGGATTTTGCCTGAGTACCTCCAGATCATCAATAAACTGTCCCCTCACCAAAACCCACTCACATAAACACCCTCCAGTAGACTCCACGTGTCACATGGTCCCTCCCCTGCTCCTCTATATTTGGCAATAAACGAATTTCACAGTCCAATCAACGAACCTCATGCCTTCCTTGCTCCCAAAGCACAAAAAGAACGTCCAAGATCAAATCAACAGCTGGCATATCACTTTCAATCACAAGATGGCAAGAAGACCAATTTCAAATTTCAGTCAACAAGGGCATTATAGGATTTTTATGTATTTAGGGTTTAGTATACTAGAATGTTCTATTTTAGTATAAAGAGGGCATTCGCATGTGAATGCACCTCTTGTTCCAGTTTTTATCAATTGTAACCTCTTTTTTAGAAATTGAATATTTAGAGTAATTTTTCAGAAAAACTTGCATTGATAATCACTGTGTTCCTTTTTAATTCTTGTTTTAGTATAAAACTTAGTTTAAGATTTTGGATTTATGTTAAGTACTCTTAAGAAAACTAACTTTTGGTGAAAGGAAACTTAAGCCATAAGCACGTTTCTCTTAGTAGCTTATAGAAGCTTATAAGACTTGTTTGATTGACAACCAAACAAGCCCTATAAGTTTGTATAAGTCCTTATTTATTTGTTTTAAAAGGATTTCAGAAAGTTTGTTTCAAAGATTTCAAAAGTTCATTTTTCAAGTTTCACTTTTATAGCTATAAGCTATAAGCTGACTTGTCCATAAGTCAAGCTTATAGCCTATAGGCTTGAATCTCAGGTCACTCTTTGTGTTTGCTTCCATTTTGGCAGGTTACAATTGCTCAAGACATATTGGGGTGATTTGGACTGCTAAGTCATCACCTAGCATCTCTACATCAAAACAAGCACTCTCTCTCAGCTCATAAGCTCTTCCTTTTAGCTTATTTGGTGATGGCATCAGCAGGCCATAGCCTGGCCTGGATGTAGGTCAGGCAGGTATAGCTTGAACCCACCAACCTGCTATTATTTTGATGTTTGTGTGATTTTGGGTGGCTGACTGATTTGGTGTTATATGTTGGATTAGTTTATGTTCATAGATTGATTATGCATGTTAGTATAGGATTTAATCAATTTTCACTTGTGTAAATAGGACTTGGCTTGTTTAATTTGATTTTCAGAATATAAGGGTGTGTTTGGGACTAGGGTGTAATCTAAGATTGGTGACAAATTTTTGGTTGTAACCTGTTTAATCATGCCTTGTATGTGAGTGTTAGGAGTTATTGTTAGTTATCTTTTAGTTTTTTAGGTCTTTAAAGCAAAGTTGCATGTTATCACTTTGGAAAATATAGCATAAAATCAGATAGTTCATCTTTCTGCCTTGTTTTGGTGAAAATTGAGCTTTCAATCTTTCTTGCCTGTTAGAGTTAGGTGTAATCTAGGTTTTGTAACTGCTCATTTGTGTCTTGGTGGCTATTTGACCAAGTTATGGTGTTGTGAATCTCAACTTTTAACCATATAGATCAGCAAAAACACCCCAGGCCTTGTTTCTGATATACAGTCCCCTATTTGAGCTTTTTTGTGTGAAATATTTGCATTGTGATTGTTGTTTTTCTAGCTTAATCTGACTCCCCACACTTCCATGAGTGTGGGGGTGCCTTTTTTTCCCATCAAAATTCAGAAACAAGCTTGAAATCAAGCTAAATACCACCAGACCCGTTTTTTAATACAAGCAGTGGGAACTCCTTTCCCACTGCTAGCTTTAGGGTTTCCCCTGCTTGGCTAAAAGACAGAAAACAAGAAAAAGGTCACTATCAGATTCCATTTTTTTGTCTTTAGTGGTGATTTTTAGGATTTAGGGTTTCAAACTTTTTGCATTATTTTTCTTTTTTAATTTCTGATTTTTTAGTATAATTTAATTTTTTGTTACTGTTCATTAAGTATTTTTTTAGGTTTTATTGCATTTTTAATTACTTTTATTTATTTCTGATTTTGTCTTTTAGTGCATAAAAGTTATATTTTTTTTTAGTTTTAAAATTTTTCTTAGATTCAGAATATTAGTTTAGGATTTTTAGTTTAAAAAATATTTACTGTTCACCTTTTTAATCATTTTTTATAATTAATTTAGTATAATTAGGGTTTAATTATAAATCTGTTTTGTCTTTTAGTGCAAAATTTTACATTTTTCAAACTTTTTCAATTCTCTACTGTTCATTAGTGTAATTTAGGAATTTTAAAATTATCAAATTAATTTTGGTATTATTTTATTATTTTTTAGGATTATTTTAATTTAAAAATAGTTTTTAGTCATTTAAAAATAGAAAAATAGTTTTTAAAATTTAAGAAAAATACTTTTTAGTCATTAAGTAATATAAGTTAGTTATTAGTTCAATAAATTAATATTTTGGGCATTTTGTTAATTATATTTAATTTTTGGGCTTTAATTAGCATTAAAAATTGAATATTTAATTAATAAAAGGTTTTAAAATATATTCGTTGGATTTTTATACTTATTTATATTATTTAAGACTTAGTTTTATCTTTTAATTAATTTTTAGGTTTAATTTTTAATTTCGTCACGTTTTACGTATTTACGTTCGCGTTTTACGTTAATTCGACGTAGTTTAATCATAGTCGTAGCTCGTCTTTAATTTTTCTCTTCTAAACCAAAAACGTCACTAATCCAAACATTGTTATTTTATATATTGGCACATTAATACTCACACCTCCTTCGAGAACGAACTTGGAATTTATTCGTCTTCGGGTTTTTCCTAAAGCGTGTCGATTAATACTTACCGCATTTATACTCGTCTTTCCTAAGACTTGTATATCTATAAAAACTACTACATCATTTTGGCGCCGCTGCCGGGGAGGTGCTTAGTGTGCCATTATTATTAGTATCGTGTTTGTGTGAGTAGTGCGTTTTTGCTTTTCATTTTTGGAAAGCGTAAATATCGTACATACTCATTTTTGTTATTTTTCTCTATTATATTATAGTATCCAAATAAATCGTGTTTAATTTTCCTAAGTTAAACACACAACAATCTTTTACTATATTGTAGATATATTGGTTTTCGTTTTTCTTGTGAATATATTATTACTATATTGTATCTACGTAGAACAATAAATATACAAGTACTCCAAAAGCGTGAAAACGCAACCTTGATTCGGGATTTCATCACTCGATCATTGTATTCGAATCCAAAGCAAAAGTTTAAAGGCAAAATAGATAAATACTTTCGTGAGGCTTAATTTCAATTAACACAAACTATAAGGTAGGTATAAGGCGGTTGTATTTCACGACCTAAAGGAAAAAGGCTCTTAAGTGCTTCGCGCCGCCTCGTTTCCTCCGCTTGCTTGTGCGTGTTTTGAGAAAGAGGGCTAATCGAGGGTTTGCCGCCCAAGTATTATCTACGTATACTATATTTGCTTGTGTTTTCAAGATTAAACCCTCTTGAACGTTTTAGTGTTCCACCAACGTTCTAAAGTCATCGAAGGCGTTCACTACACGTGATCGTTTTCATTCTTTGAGGCTCCTTTAATCGAGAAAGTCGATTCGAGGGGAGATTTGTAGATTTGTGTCTACGTAATACATTCAAAATCCAAAAAAATTAAAAAACCAATCAAAAACCAAAAAAATTAAAAAAAATCGAAAAACCGCAAAAAGAATCTTCTTTGCTACCACCCATTCTACGCTTAGTGCATGCGCACTCAATCGAAGGATTATTCCAATTCTAGCGAAGCTTCGAATCGACGCAATCGTAATCGAAGGAATCGACGACGTAGACGAGAATTAGAAACCGACGTTCCTAATATCGTTGTTGAAGAAACCGTAGAGGAGATGGCCGACAATCGTTCGATGATGGAATTGCTCCAAGCGCCCACCGAGGGTTATGGAGACGCGATCGTAATTCCCGCTATCGAGGCGGAGAATTTTGAGATCAAGAGCGGAATGCTTTCGTTGATTCAAGCTACGAAGTTTCGAGGTCGTGAAGCCGATAATCCTCACGACCATATTCGGAATTTTGATCGTCTTTTAGCCACGAGCAAGTTTAAGAACGTCGACACCGATGTCGTCAAGCTTATGCTTTTTCCGTACTCGCTCGATGGTGCCGCCAAGGATTGGTACGAGAAAGAGCCACCTAATACGATAACTACGTGGAAGGATCTCGTTTCCAAGAGCGTTAATTATTTTTTCCCACCGTCTAAGACAACGTTTTTCAAGAATGAAATTACGAAATTTGAGCAAAAACCGAATGAATCTTTTAGAGACGCGTGGGATCGCTTTAAGGAATTGCTTAGGCAATGTCCTCACCATGGTTTTTCCGAGTTGCACCAAATCGATACGTTTTACAACGGTCTCAATTTTCACGAACAAGACTCGTTGAATTCCGCCGCCGGTGGCAATTTTTTGTGTAAAACTCCGAGAGAAGCTTTGATAATTATCGAAAACCGATCCAAGGTTTACCAACTCCGCAACGCACCGAGTGTTGCCAATGTCGCCAATGTTAGTAGTTCTAATCGCGACATTGAGAGGGTTGATGCAAAAGTCGACAAGTTGACGAATATGTTCACGTCTTATCTCATTGAGATGCAAAAGAAAGACGCTCCCGCTACGGTGAAAGCGGTTGAGGTTTCGTGTACGTTTTGTGGTGGACCTCATAATTATTATGAGTGTGCGGCTACGGATGGCCAAACGTCGAATGTGAGTGCGTTAAATGGAAACAACAATTTTTCAAATCAAAATAACGCGGGTCCATCACAACAAGGAAATTATAACCAAGGCAACAATTTTAATCAAAACCGAAACAATTTTCATGGAAATAATCAACAAGGAAATTTTTCGAATCAAAATCAAGGTCGTAATATAACTTGGCAAAATCGAGATAACAATCAAGGAAATAATTTTTCAAGTGGGAATCAAAACAATTTTCAAAGAAACAATCAAAACCAAGGAAACTTTAATTCAAATCAAAATAGTTCGTCAAACGATTTTCAAAATTACATGAAAACGAATGAGGCTAATATGAGACGATTAGAGGGAGAAATTGGTACTTTGAAAAACGACTTTACAAATACTTTGAAATTGCAAAACACGAAGATTGAGCAAGGGCAAATTGATATTAAAAAGATGTTTTCGGCCATAATGAACAAGTCCTCGGGTGCGTCATCGAGTTCATTACCTAGTGACACCGTTGCTAATCCGAAGGAACAATGTAAAGCCGCCTCGTCTCGTGATAAAGGTCGTGTGATTACCCCTAACCTTGAAGGATTCCGTGTTGTTTATCCCTCTCAACCCTCGACTTCTAAGACGTCTTCTTGCTCTAAAGTCGATGGGGTGAACGTGGCGACCAAAGAAAAGAGTGCACACCCTCGTGTACTTCAAATTCCATCCACGGTTCAAAAAGAGAGCTTTGTTGACCTTACCAAAGTAACCCTTGAAGAAACTTCTGCTTCAATCCTTCTTAAAAAACCCAAAAGGCGTATGCCGAGAAAGGAAAAGGATCCGGGCCAATTTCTACTACCTTGTGATTTTTCCGAGATTGAGGGATGTTTAGCCCTTGCCGATTTAGGTGCTAGCATCAATCTTATGCCTCATTCTCTTTGGAAATTGATGAGATTGCCTTCGCTTACCCCCACGAACATGACAATCGAGCTTGCAAATTGTACACCTTTAATACCAATTGGAATAGCCGAGGATGTCTATGTTAGGATTGGAAAGTTTGTTTTTCCCGCGGATTTCGTTATATCCGATTACGAGTGTGACCCTAAATGTCCCATTATTTTAGGCCGACCATTCTTATCGACGGCTAGAACCGTAATCGACGTTCACGAGGGGAGACTTACTATGAGATATGGGGATGAGAAAATAGACTTTTTCGCTAGAAAATCCCAAGGATTTAATGAGAATGAAAAAACCGAGGTTTCAAAACCTAATGATTCAAATTCTAATGATTTCAAAATGTTTACTTTAGCGGAAAGAATGAAGCTTGATGCATGTTTTGAAAGAATTAAGAAAAACGGTTTTAAAGATGATGATTTTAATGATAAAGAATACGTGTACCTAATTCAAAAGGGTATGTGTAAATTTATGGATGAAAACTCACTTTGGGATGTTTTTAGCGAAACAAGTGAACCACCAATTCCGAAGGGCGACGTTAGTGCCATCACGACAACGACCAAAATGGGCTCGTCTTCACCACCTTCGAAGGACCACGTCTTTGAGGCTTCAACTTCTAACTCCATCGAAGTGCCTCCTTTGCCTAGCCCAACACCCGTTGAGGCTAAAGGGTTTATCGACATCGATCCTCTCGTCTTAGAAAAGTCACCTAAGCATAGTCATTTGACTTGTAAGTCCATGGTTGTGAGTGCTCACATCGACTCTTTCTTTGACGACGACGATGGCGATTTTGCCGAGGTTGATCACGTACTTCGAAATCCACATGCAATTTTTGATTCTCCTAAAAAGAAACATGTGAAGTACGATGATTATGAGTTTGATCCCGAGATTGAGGAAATCATTGAACGAGAGCTAGCTCTTATGCCTTCACTTCCACCTACGAGTGAGGTTGATCTTTCCAAAATCGAGGATGAACTTAATGAGTTGGAACGTCTTATTTTTTATGACGAACCAACTCATGTGACCACTAAGAATCCAATTCTCGAGGAGTTACCTAATCAACACTCCTCAAATGAGAATTACGTTCACCACATTCGTGAGGATCTAACTTATCAACGATCCCCACAAAAGAATGATGGTTTCGTGCTTGATCGTGATCTTTTCGAGAGAGTTTCTAAGATACTCAAGGAGGGGAATGTCAAACCTTGGTTTGACAAGCCTATCTTTGATGAAGAAATCGATGAGATCGACGTTCATGAGGATGACGAGTATGTTGACCCCGAGGGGGCGGTGTTCTTTATTGACAAACGTTTTGAGAACGTATATAATCCGCCACCCCCTCCCACCAATGACTTAAATGTGAGGATTTTTAGCGCGACTAATTTTCAATTTGACACGCCAAATATTTTCGACATTATCAAATCGGGTTTTCATAAAGAGTTTTTGAACGATGAAAAAGGAAAAGATTTTAAAAATGTTTTAAATGATTTTTCTACATATTTAACTCCGTCATCACATCGTGTTATGAGTACTACCACCTCGTCTACTCCTTTTGACGACGGTTGGTGTGGATCTAGTGTGGGGGAAGCCCCAAATGTTCCCTCACATTTCTCCACCGAGGACGAGATTTACGATCCCGGAATTGCTTGTAAAGGGAAATCTCGGTCTTCCACCGATGCAATAAATGGAAAATATTTTTCGTTTGCTTGGTGTGAGTCTACCTCGAGTAGCTCATGATTTTGACTTACCTTTTGCCCCACCTTTCTACTTCTCATCTCTTTTCTTCTACCCCATTGGGGTTTGTGTTGAAGTAGCGTTGTTTCGTCTTTCATCCGAAAACGAAGATGCTATCTTTGACCCCGGTATACGTTTATCGGGTTTTTAAAGTACTCCATGTACTTTTGGGCCTTGCTTATCATGTAAGCCCCACCAAAAATGACCATACCAAGATTATCCCTAAATGATCACATTTATGGGGATTCGAGTCGAGCTTTTGACTCGGTTATCAAAAACAAGGTGCCTCATGGGGGATTCTCATGCTTATCCTTGTAAATATTATTGCTTTCTTAGTTAATGTAACGAGGGGGACTTGTGCTCTTCCAACCTTTGTTTCGTGGTTGTTTGTGATTGTGATTCATTAGGTTCATCGTCATCATTGAAGCCTCTCATGTTCGTTTTACATAGCACTCGAGCTTCGATCGTTGCCTTTGGAGATTCCGATATCCGATGATATCCTTTTATGTTCTAACGTTTATCTTATCAGCATAATTCATAAACGGCTTTTAGGTTATTCGTTTTACCCTTCCATGCTCGAGATTAAGCATTCGACTTCGTCTCTAGTATGGGGGTGTTTACACCCCTAGACTCGAAACATTGAGGACAATGTTTAGTTTTAGTATGGGGGGTGAGTAGATACTTCACCTTGCTTACGTCAACACGCAATCCAAAATTCATCTTTTTGTTATCGTTTTGTTGCAAATAAGGCTAAAAATGGCCAAATTTTAAATTTTTTTGTGTTTTTCATAAGTGTTTAAGACACGAATGTAGGTTTTCTGATGGTGAGAACGAGAGTAATTTTTGACTCGACCGTGCGTGTTGAGCACTTAGCTTCGATTCCTTAACTTTTTTAGGCTAAGTCTCTTAAACGAGGACGAGAAATGATAGAGTTATTTATAAGTCTCGTAATCGTCACGATCTCATGTGTAGTAATTATTAGCTTATTCTCCCAACACTTTTGCATAATAAATTGTTAATAAATATTGATTTGGCGGTTTAGTCACTATTGTTGGGTTTCTAATTTGTTTTGGTAGCTTCTATGTAATTAAATTGGGAAAACATTAAGGTATCGCCAGCGTCACGGTTTTGAAGTATTGGCACCCGAATAATCGAAAGCTTCACCTAATAATAAGATTTCAAGTGCTCACCTAAATTAAGCAAAAATTTGAAGCTCACAAGGCCGAAAAATCTATGCCCAAATTGAAAGTGAATCAAGCCTTAATCTTCGAAGCTTTAAAGATCCAAAATTCGCTTTAGCGTGAGGATATACGTCTTTGGCTAATAAAACCACCGATGAGGCGGATAATAAAAGGCAAGGCAAGACCGAAGTCATAATAAAAGCTTCATGGCGAAGTTGAATAAAAGATGGAGGTAAACCAAAGATAATAAGGCCCTTCCGTTAGGGGGCGTATAAAAGTCTTGGTAATAAGTCTCATGTTCAAAACCGTTATAAAACCGTGTTTATCGATCATTCTTGTTGACTTAATTTTTTGACATCGTTGTCTATTGGGATGAATTAATGATTTAATGATTTTGGTTACACCGTTAAGTTTCTATTTTTAGACTTAATCACTATTCACGCATAAGTCAATGATGTATCCTCGTGATCATTAAGACATAATAAAATATAAGAGATACCAATTAGGAATAAGGGAGTTTAGGTGTGTAATTAACACTCATGAGAAGTGTTCGTGTTGCTAACTTATAATAACAATGATCTCGTTACACGCTTAGCATGGAATTGGGTGAAAATCGAGGACGACGAAATTATTTCTAACGAAGCATTCACGTGTTCTTGTTCTATGACCCAAAAGTCACTTTCTTGTGATGAAAACAATACATTATGTCTAAAACGCGTGTAGTAGTTTATTTAAATTTATGTCTTGAATAAATGTCATCATAAAATGAATTTTGGAAGTGCTATGATACTTAATTCTAGCATTGCGTGGGGACACAGCAATGGTTTAGTATGGGGGAGTGATGAGACTGTATTTATACATAGTCTCATCGTCCAAATCGGGCTTAAAACGCTTAAAATATCGTCAAAATACCCAAAAATATGCCTGTGTTTGTTCATTGTGTATTTCAGGTACGGATATCGTGAATTCACCAAAAGATCAAAGGAATCAAGCAAAAACGAACACGGGAAACGAAGCCGCACAAAGAACCGGACCCGATTCATGAATTTCCATTCAAGTCCTTGAAGTTTTGAAGATTGGCAAGAATGGTCCCTCAACTTTGGAAGACTTGTCACTTAATACCCTTGTAAATCTCAAATATTACAATAGGGTCCCTTAAGTTTCAAGAAAATATCATTTATGCCCTTGAAGAATGCAAATTGTGCATTTTAAACCCTTGGTAAAAGTTTTGAAATATCATGTGCCATTTTTGACAAGTGCTGAAAGTTAAAAACAAAGGGAAAGAGAGTTTGAAGCTATTTGTTACAAAGTGCAAAGAAGAAAGAACATGGAGGGGTATTTGTGGCCAGACAGCATTCTTAACCCACCACTCTCCTTTTGACACGTCACCCACCAGTCCACTTTCAATGAACGAACTAGTCCAAATTTGTATACAACCCTATCACAAAACCTTTTTGAACCCATTTTTTAAATTAAACATGTTTAATTATTAAGTGGGGGAAACAGAATTTCAAAAAGTTAATTATCCCCCAAATGGATTAAACCCAACTGCTCACCACCCCTAATCCCTATAAACCCTAATCCTAATTATGTCTAATCAAAGGGATTTTGCCTGAGTACCTCCAGATCATCAATAAACTGTCCCCTCACCAAAACCCACTCACATAAACACCCTCCAGTAGACTCCACGTGTCACATGGTCCCTCCCCTGCTCCTCCATATTTGGCAATAAATGAATTTCACAGTCCAATCAACGAACCTCATGCCTTCCTTGCTCCCAAAGCACAAAAAGAACGTCCAAGATCAAATCAACAGCTGGCATATCACTTTCAATCACAAGATGGCAAGAAGACCAATTTCAAATTTCAGTCAACAAGGGCATTATAGGATTTTTATGTATTTAGGGTTTAGTATACTAGAATGTTCTATTTTAGTATAAAGAGGGCATTCGCATGTGAATGCACCTCTTGTTCCAGTTTTTATCAATTGTAACCTCTTTTTTAGAAATTGAATATTTAGAGTAATTTTTCAGAAAAACTTGCATTGATAATCACTGTGTTCCTTTTTAATTCTTGTTTTAGTATAAAACTTAGTTTAAGATTTCGGATTTATGTTAAGTACTCTTAAGAAAACTAACTTTTGGTGAAAGGAAACTTAAGCCATAAGCACGTTTCTCTTAGTAGCTTATAGAAGCTTATAAGACTTGTTTGATTGACAACCAAACAAGCCCTATAAGTTTGTATAAGTCCTTATTTATTTGTTTTAAAAGGATTTCAGAAAGTTTGTTTCAAAGATTTCAAAAGTTCATTTTCCAAGTTTCACTTTTATAGCTATAAGCTATAAGCTGACATGTCCATAAGTCAAGCTTATAGCCTATAGGCTTGAATCTCAGGTCACTCTTTGTGTTTGCTTCCATTTTGGCAGGTTACAATTGCTCAAGACATATTGGGGTGATTTGGACTACTAAGTCATCACCTAGCATCTCTACATCAAAACAAGCACTCTCTCTCAGCTCATAAGCTCTTCCTTTTAGCTTATTTGGTGATGGCATCAGCAGGCCATAGCCTGGCCTAGATGTAGGTCAGGCAGGTATAGCTTGAACCCACCAACCTGCTATTATTTTGATGTTTGTGTGATTTTGGGTGGCTGACTGATTTGGTGTTATATGTTGGATTAGTTTATGTTAGATAGATTGATTATGCATGTTAGTATAGGATTTAATCAATTTTCACTTGTGTAAATAGGACTTGGCTTGTTTAATTTGATTTTCAGAATATAAGGGTGTGTTTGGGACTAGGGTGTAATCTAAGATTGGTGACAAATTTTTGGTTGTAACCTGTTTAATCATGCCTTGTATGTGAGTGTTAGGAGTTATTGTTAGTTATCTTTTAGTTTTTTAGGTCTTTAAAGCAAAGTTGCATGTTATCACTTTGGAAAATATAGCATAAAATTAGATAGTTCATCTTTCTGCCTTGTTTTGGTGAAAATTGAGCTTTCAATCTTTGTTGCCTGTTAGAGTTAGGTGTAATCTAGGTTTTGTAACTGCTCATTTGTGTCTTGGTGGCTATTTGACCAAGTTATGGTGTTGTGAATCTCAACTTTTGACCATATAGATCAGCAAAAACACCCCAGGCCTTGTTTCTGATATACAGTCCCCTATTTGAGCTTTTTGTGTGAAATATTTGCATTGTGATTGTTGTTTTTCTAGCTTAATCTGACTCCCCACACTTCCATGAGTGTGGGGGTGCCTTTGTTTCCCATCAAAATTCAGAAACAAGCTTGAAATCAAGCTAAATACCACCAGACCCGTTTTTTAATACAAGCAGTGGGAACTCCTTTCCCACTGCTAGCTTTAGGGTTTCCCCTGCTTGGCTAAAAGACAGAAAACAAGAAAAAGGTCACTATCAGATTCCATTTTTTTGTCTTTAGTGGTGATTTTTAGGATTTAGGGTTTCAAACTTTTTGCATTATTTTTCTTTTTTAATTTCTGATTTTTTAGTATAATTTAATTTTTTGTTACTGTTCATTAAGTATTTTTTAGGTTTTATTGTATTTTTAATTACTTTTATTTATTTCTGATTTTGTCTTTTAGTGCATAAAAGTTATATTTTTTTTTAGTTTTAAAATTTTTCTTAGATTCAGAATATTAGTTTAAGATTTTTAGTTTAAAAAATATTTACTGTTCACCTTTTTAATCATTTTTTATAATTAATTTAGTATAATTAGGGTTTAATTATAAATCTGTTTTGTCTTTTAGTGCAAAATTTTACATTTTTCAAACTTTTTCAATTCTCTACTGTTCATTAGTGTAATTTAGGAATTTTAAAATTATCAAATTAATTTTGGCATTATTTTATTATTTTTTAGGATTATTTTAATTTAAAAATAGTTTTTAGTCATTTAAAAATAGAAAAATAGTTTTTAAAATTTAAGAAAAATACTTTTTAGTCATTAAGTAATATAAGTTAGTTATTAGTTTAATAAATTGATATTTTGGGCATTTTGTTAATTATATTTAATTTTTGGGCTTTAATTAGCATTAAAAATTGAATATTTAATTAATAAAAGGTTTTAAAATATATTTGTTGGATTTTTATTCTTATTTATATTATTTAAGACTTAGTTTTATCTTTTAATTAATTTTTAGGTTTAATTTTTAATTTCGTCACGTTTTACGTATTTACGTTCGCGTTTTACGTTAATTCGACGTAGTTTAATCATAGTCGTAGCTCGTCTTTAATTTTTCTCTTCTAAACCAAAAACGTCACTAATCCAAACATTGTTATTTTATATATTGGCACATTAATACTCACACCTCCTTCGAGAACGAACTTGAAATTTATTCATCTTCGCGTTTTTCCTAAAGCGTGTCGATTAATACTTACCGCATTTATACTCGTCTTTCCTAAGACTTGTATATCTATAAAAACTACTACATCAACATCCTTCTAGTGTGACAAAAAAGTTTTCTATGTGAGGGACACAATTTTACTCTACAATAGATTTTATCGAAAGCCCAATCCCAAAGATGTCCAGTTAGAGGCCCAAAATGAAGACAACCCACTAAAACCCAAGAAAAGATATGAGCCAATGGGCCTAACCATCCATTAGGTATTTCGGTTTTTACCCATTGGAACCGAAATGTTTTGTACATTTATTAAATGAACTTTTGTTTTACCTTCTTAAGTGGAATAATTAGTTTAATTTGCATTTAATTAACTGGTCAACTTTGCTATATTTACATTCAATTTGTTTGTGGAACGATGTGAATAACGCCCTGCGTTTGTATTCGTAAACTTGCATGCAAGAAGTCAAGTTTTGCATTCATGCTTTCTATATAAACTTATGCATCATAAGTACAACAAATCAGAACGAGAAATCAGAGAGAATATAATGGGGCTAAATACTAGATTGGGGCGGTTCTTCGGTTCTGGAACCGAGAATCGCGGTTCGGAACCGAACCAAACCGAGAACTGAAATTTGAAATATTGAGGAACCGAGAACCGAATCGCGGTTCCAAAGTTCGGTTCGGGTTGAGTCGGTTCTGGTTCGATTTTCGGTGAGGTTCGGTTTTCGGTCCATAAGGTGATGGTTAATATCCAGGTTTTGAGTTAAAGCTATTGTTTAGTTGTAAAACTAGCTCAAAAAAGCTCACAAAAACTTATATTCTTATCATTTTTCTCCCATTCTAACATACTTCCTTTTTTTTTTGCCATACTTCACTTTTCTCTCATCTTTTTTCTTTTTTTATTATTAAATTTTTTTATAATAATAATTTAGTATATATATATATAATTTTAATATATATAATAATTTATATATTTTTTTAATTTAGGGTGAGGTTATTATCCGAACCAAATAAATGTACAGAACTGCGAGAACCATCTTTTTACTCTTAAAATGTACATGTATATTCACCGGGTTAGTTCATTAGGTAGAAATACATGAATATTCATTGTCGTAGGTCACTAGAAACATGTATTTTCGGACTATGCACATGTAAATGTTTTGTATGTATTATAACTATCTTTTCGTAAGATAATATTAAAACGCATGTGCATTATTCATATATCTCATCATACTTGCATCCATAAGTAATAGAACAATTATTAAATGTTAAGTTAAAGATAATAATGAAAATTTTTACATATGCATTTTTAAGAGTATAAAAGTGGTTCTCGCAGTTTTTATACATTTATTTGGTTCTGAAAATAACTTTACATTATTTATATAATAATTAATATTATATTCAAAGCCCAAATTCAAATCAAAACATAAACCATCCATTTTATAAACTTACTCCCAAAATGAAATCCGACTTCAAACCAAACGACCCTTAAGTTGAGATCAATGTAAACCCAAAAGATAACATAGACTACATATTTTTTTTAAAACCTACTTCCCATCACATTTTTTAGAAGTTAGATCGTTAAATAACATAAAATACACCATTGCAACGAAAATGAAATTATCAATCTATTGAGGGGCACATGTATATGCTTTCGACAAATTTTTTTTTTTTTTGTTAAGTCGCGTATGAGAAAATCATATATGATTCGTATCACAAACCATATATGATTTTCCGAAATCATATAATTACATAAGATTCGTGATATGAATCATATAACTCTTACCTATATATATATATATATATATATATATATATATATATATATATATATATATATATATATATATATATATATATATATATATATATATATATATATATATATATATATATATATATATATATGGGGAAAGTTAAAATAAAAAGATTTTTTATGGTGAGAATGATAAGAAGGATTTTCAGCCACTAATTTAAAATTAATGGATAAGATCAATCCATACCTCTAACTAACTAACTAACTATTTAAACATGATTATAAAAAAGTTTTCAAAAAATTCTGAAAAAATTCTACAATGTCGGATATGTTAGTGCATAAAAAAGTTGTGAAGAAAGTTTTTATAATTTTGAGTTTTTTCACGTTTTTTAATGCACAAAAAACGAAATTCGATGCACAAAAAGGTGAAATTTGGTATACAAATTTTTTTCATGCACACAATTTTTAATTTAATATAATTTGACGCGGAATCAAATTTTAAAGCAAAAAGTCAAAAGAAGTTAGGCATAAAAATGAGTTCTTGATGCACCTAAAACGTAAGAAACGTAAAAGACTACGTTATTGTGCATCAGAATTTCATTTTTGTGCATTAAAAAAACGTAAAAAACTTCAAATTAGAAGAACTTTTTTTACAAAAGTTTTTTGCATCAACATACCCGATCTACTGAAATTTTTTCAGAATTTTTGAAAAACTTTTTAAAAATCATGTTTTGATGGTTAGTTAGTTAGTTAGTTAGTTAGTTAGTTAGTTAGTTAGGATTATGGTTTAATCTCATCCATTGATTTTTAAATCAATGGCTGAAAATCCTTCTTATCCTTCTCACCAAAAAAAGTCTTTTTATTTGATCTCTCCCCTATATATATATATATATATATATATATATATATATATATATATATATATATATATATATATATATATATATATATATATATATATATATATATATATATATATATATATATATATATATATATATATATATATATATATATATATATATATAAATAGAGGTGGCAAATCATGTCCATATGCTTAAAATTAGGTTATTTGGACCCTTTTTTAACTAATTAACTAAATGGGTATTAACTTTTATTTAAGTTGGACTATTTTGACAACATCAAAGCATTGGGTTAAATAAATGGGTATTATAGACAATATGTGATAGTTATTTTTTGTCAATTAATTAATTTTGAATTTATTTGTTTCTTTTTTTAATATTTTCCATTTGACCCAAGCCCATTTGTTCCTATGTCCATTTGGCCCAAGTCCATTTAGTTCAAATATTAAAAATTATCTATTTTGTCCGCGTCCATGGACCAGTCCGTTTAACCCACTGGCCATACTCGTCCAGTCCACCTATTTAGCCACCCTAATATATAAATATAATTATATATGATTCGTGATACAAATCATATATGATTTCTGAAAATCATATATGATTTTCTCAAACGTGATTGAAAAAAAAGTTCGTCGAAAGTATATACATATGCCACTCGATAGATTGATAATTTAATTCTCTTCGTGATGATGTGTTTCATTTTACGTAACGAGTAATAATTTGAAAGATATTTAATTTATTAAAAAATAAGTTTTTTATTGTTAGATGAAAAAAATAAATGACTTTAATCAGTTAAAAGAAAAGTATAAATTGATCTTACTTTATTTACTTATTTAAAAGATTCTATTATAGTAAAATTCTCTACTTTTGTAAGGGGGTGTTTGTTTTATCTTATATATTGGCCGTATAAGCTTATTAGCTTATATAAGCTTATAAGCTGAAATCAAGAGTTTGGTTAAGCTTATATAAGTAGACTTATAAGTTTACTAGACGAGTACCCGCGCATAGCGGCGGAAATTCTTAGCGAGAGATAATTAACGTAGTGCGATATTGTGGTAAATGTTTTGCGTAATGTTCAAAATAGAATGTAAAAAGATCAACATGAATTTGAATACGCTCGTAACATGAGATAAAATCTTAACATGTATAAAAAAAATATAAAAACATTTAGTGAAACATTAGGCATAATGCATATTCTGAGTATGTTAGTTGTCAGCGTTTATCAAATAAGAGGGTATATTCTTAGGACTGAAATTTACCACACAAATATCAACGAACTTTGTCAAGCATAATTAGAAAAAAAAAACAAGTTATACAGACCTAGAAGTTCTAGACAGGGTATACACTTGCACATCCAACTGATTTAAATTCAATTCAAAATAAAGGTACCAGGGGAGATGTAGAATAAGAGTAAAAGTAGCTAACTTGTTATTCAAATATTGGTGAAAGTTGTTCAAGATTTAAAGCTGAGACACAAAATGTTTACATGTCAACCCAGGGTTAATGACAAATACAATGTGAGATGCTTTGACATTACCCATAGCAAACGAGAGAAGCATTTCTTGATCATAGTCATTTAGATCATCAAAAAATATGCCTCCAAGCCCTCGCCTCTCATTTCGGTGCTGCATAGAGACAATACAGATGAAGACTAAATATAAGGTTGGATTTCGAATAAAAACTAATGTTAAGGGATACAACTGTGCATTAATAATGTGTGTGCATGTATAAAGTGTACATCAAACCGGAGCGAGTTAATGAAATCGGTGTGGATGTGAATTGTATCCATATCCATATCTTAATTATAGACGCATAAAATTGCAAAAAGTTATTTGATTACAAGATTCCAGACATAAGAGGCATGGAATATGTATTCAAGAACTTCTAAATTCCATTTAATCACGCGGAATGTTGTTTCAAAGTTCACAATTGGTCTAGGACATTTGATAGGTATTCAAGAAACGCAAAGAGTGAGATTCAGGAAATATCTCATAAGGCATACCTTAATGTAAAAGTAGTCATCACACCATTTCTTGAACCGTGGATAGAAGGTGGGATCAAACTTGTCACAAGCATTTTTTTTGTACCTTGAAGAAAAAACCATTGTCAAATACTAAAATATGGTATAGATGTTAAGAACAGCAAAAAAGGCAGATGCAATCAGCTGGGTCACGAAATTCTGGGATGTTTAAACAGGTCAAATCACCAAAGCTATATCTGTCATTTATTTAAATTCGTGATAATAGATGATTAATCGTGTGGTCGAAAAAAGGATGCAACTTTTTTATAGCATTTGGGAGGTTGTAAGCACTTTAACATACTTCAGACAAACTCTACACCATTTGAACTTTTTTATTTACCCAAATTGAACTAAATTTAGTAAATTTAGAGTAGATTCTGCAATTCAACCACATATAAAATCTTGATATACCGTATGGAAGTGCTTGACATCTTCGTCAAATATATAAGCAGGAGTCAAATCAGTACCACCACCAAACCACCACTGCCTTGGTGCTCCTGGAGCATCTGCATTCATTTACAAGAAGTAAGCAATTGTTCATGCAGTAAACATTGATTCTAAGAAAATCGCAGGTTAAAATTTGAATCTGTTTAATTTTCTGTAAAGAATTTGATACCTTTGTTTATGTTTGTCGATGATTCCAATGCAAACCAACATGTTCGGTTGAAACGGCCAAACCGAGTTGTATGGTCCAGTAATGAAAATATAGTACAAAATGACAGAGAGCTAAAAAGGCTAAAAGTAAAGGTGTTTCATCATTCAAATGACTACAAATCATTTTCAAACAACTCTCATTCAAACTGTTTTGTATTGCAACATATTTATGTTAACGCATCAGCTGCTATCCCTCTGCCCTGTGTCTCTAACAAAAAAATGTGCCGCAATATCGGCACACCTGGTCGCACGGGCCCAAATGCACATACTCCAGAAGAGTTACTGCATAATTTCCAGGAGCATAAATAATTAAGAAAATAGCATCATGGCGCAAACTCACCTTCTGGCAAATAGATACGGCGTAACATAAGTTGGCGCGGGTGACTGGAGTTATTGGCTAGACAGGAACCTGCATTAGTTCTGCTTACAGGTCTGTTGGTACCTACAACAACGATAGGTTGCACGGAATTAGTATAGTGCAGAGTACGGAGGCTGCACCGACACAATAGCACGAAAACTTACACATATATGTACGCCGCATATTTGGGTGTGTGCGCCTCTTATTGGAATACTAATAAGCAAACACATTCCTTAATCCTTGTCATATGCATACAACATACCTACATGTGTTTCACCAGGTACATTTTTGACAGTGCTAGCGAAAAGCAACATCCCTCGTCACAGCCGTTTGTCCCCAATATCAGAAACCTCAGGTCTATACTATATGGAAACGCATAAGCACGGACCACAACTGATTTTCAAAACAAACGGTACACTTACGTATACGCTCTCGTAATTCACGTCCAACAACATTTGAATGTGGCATTAAAACGCCAGACATGGAGCCTTGGTCATCGGCCTGAAGCTTGAATTGTAAAACAATAAGAAAAAGATGTGTTTGGGATTAAGTAGTTCTTCTTATCAATCAAGTATCAGCAGACTGGATAAAACAATAAATTCTCGATTTTTCTTAAAATGGTTACTAAAGACGATGTGGTAATTAGTTAAGTACCTCGGCTGAGCTATAGGAAAAACTGCAACCGATACGTGTAACTCAAAATGTCACACTCTGCATCCTTTCTCGCTCTAGTCAGTGTAGTTATAACTTGTTTTTTTTTAAACATAGTTATAACTTGTTCCGCATACTTCTTAGTCGTGATAACAATAATGTTACCCCGGGGTGCGTATATCCTTTCATCAAAGCAAATTTATAACCGCGACTGGTATACCCTGCTGCCCAGGCACCAAAACATGTTAAGAAAAGAGAAGTACCACAACATATTGAACATATATAAAACAGATAGGGAAATATTTTCAATCAAAATACCCATAAATTAATATAGAAATAAGCCAAGCATTCCTAATTCAAACAAACAAAACCATCAATTAATAGAAAAAAATTAAACAACATACCGTTGATTCAACCATCCCACCTCTGTTTGAGCCGGTTGGTTATGAATCTGCCGTTGTAAGCTTAAGCTTTCCTAGAGTGGTTATACGATGAAGATTGTAAAAGGATGAAAAAGGTGATTGAGGCTTCTGGAAGTATCCAACTATAAAGCAAACAAATGGCCCATTGTAAAACGACGTCGTACATTTCGTCAAGGATGGACTTGGATTTTTATTAGGGTGTTGCACAAAATATTTCGTGAGGGTCTTGCACAAAAATTTTTTTATCGCAAGTACTAAAATTTGCGGCATTAAGAATTTTTGGACTAAAGTTGCGCCATAAAAAAAAGGAAGTAACACAAATATATAATTGGGCGTTGCACATACCAAAAAACTCAGTTTTAAGAAAAAATTTACACTTCATGACTTGAAAGCGGGTGTGGCCCATGCCACACCCGGCTCCCATGTAGGTCCGCCTCTGGAGCTGGTTAATTCTAGCTCAAGATCGTGTTCGTCTTGAGTATAACCAATGCGCAATGTGTATACGAATATATATATATGCACCCAAGCCCTACCACAAATATAACACATGAACAAACACAAAAATAAACGAACTTTAACAAACAGATTACCCGGTGTTCACGAATGCAAACAAACAAGCAATACTATAGTTTAAGTTTAATCATTTAATAAACCAAGTAACCAACAAACATCCAGCTGAACAATCGCAGACACGCAGTTCACTAAATGTGCTATTCATTTTTACATATATGCCAAAAAGGTGGCTTCCAAATTTCAATTAAATGCCATATAAGGCCTTGTACTAAAATACTCACTTGCATTACGTCATAACTGAACAGACCATTAGACTTCAGACATCTTAGTATCTATCAACTAAAACCTAACTTAAAGTATAACTATTAAATTCTAACTCAAAATCTTATCCAACTTGAAAACACTTCTAAATGAACTTAAACATAGCAAACTGATCTATTTATTCTCTTCTATGTTTTACTTCCATAAGCGCACAACACAAGTATTGAATCATGTAAATAAATCTATTTTTTAAAGTAACAAATTCAAGTACTCGGAATAAAATGCTTTTTAAAGCTACAAGAGAATACGTGTGCACAAATATAGCAAACACAAATGAATAAAACTTAACAAGCAGTAGACTGTATATCCAACATTCACGAATGTAAACAAACAAGCAAGACTGTAGTTGAAGTTCATTCATACTACACAGTGAAAATCGCTCAAAAAGATACTACTATACAGTCTATACTTGTAGACAAATTTAAAGTTCATGTATTCCAACCTTTTTTTCTTCTTCTTCTTCTCAATTTAAGGAACTGAAGTTAATAACCTTTTGTGCAATGTAAGGATGGTTGAGGTTTATAAACGTATATAAACCCATAAATCTAAAAATAAACCACGAAATTATGACTGACGAAATATATAAGCCGGAAATAAGCCAAATTTCGGCTTATATTTCATAAGCCTCAATTTTGTGGCTTATCTTGAGACTTATTGGCTTATATAAATTTAACATATCGTAATAAACTTATATAAGCCCATAGGTCTCAAAATAAACAACAAAATTGGGGCTTATGAAACATAGGCCTATTTCGGCTTATGTTTCATAAGCTTGAACAAACACCCCCTAGTAACAAAAAACTGAGTAACATAAAATTGGCTGAAAGCCCTAAAGTGAAATACATTTTTGTGCAATTTGCTCATTTACTTGCGACAATCAAACTTGACACACGTTAAAATCGATCTATTAGCTCAACAACCCAAAAAATAAAGCTCGGTTTCCATATCTATTAATCTTATCACATATTACTAAAAAACGAAAGAATTTAATTAAGTAGCAAATAAGTTTAGTGAAAGTTGAGACAGACAAAACGAAAAGAATATAATTACAAAAATTCAAACAATAAAAGGTAAAAAAAATGGAAATATTTGTACCTCTGACAACTTTGTTGGTGCCTCTGATAGTGTAAGAGTCAAGGTCTCGTTTGGCGGCGCTGTTGCTGCTACTGGTGCTGCTACCTGGTCTTGTTTTAGCCATTTGATTTTGATTTTGATTTGACTGATTAGATCTGATTGATGATGATAGGATCTATCCGTTGATACCAAATAAAAGATTCCGATTGTAGTAGCGATTTAAGTCAATCGAAGCTTTGTTTTCTTCATACGGATTTATTGGGGTGCTGTCCTAAAAATGAAATGAAAATATGCTGGTGGTATGGTTCGATAATGGTGGTATGGTGGAGAGTTTTGGTGGCGGCTGAAATATTGAATGGGGTAGGGTTTTTGTTTAGAGTGAGAGGGGAGTGAGAGATATTGGGTACTTTTGAGATATTGGGTGAGTTTGAAATATTTCTTAAATTAATACATTTTCAACCATCATATGTTTCAACATTTCTAAATATAGCAATTTTCAACCAAAGAGATAGCCTCTTTATAATGTAGTAAAGATATGTGGATGTTTTGATAAGCCATAAAAGTGTGGCTTATATAACAAAGGATTGACTTATATAACAATTGTATATAAAAAGACATTTGTACCCCATATTTAATAACTACACCATTTAATACTCATGAACTTTTTTATCATTTACCCTTTTAATTTTGATAGATAAACCAAACACTAAATATAGGCTTATAAGCTTATTATATGTAAGCCATAAATGCCTTATATAATACTAGCAAAGACCCGCACAATGCGGCGGCGAGTACTCATAATCATTTTTTATACTAGCAAATATTAATCTCTTATCATTAAGTTTGTATTGTTGAAATTGTAAAAAATCTGGAAAAAAAACTCTAAATTTTAAAAAAATTAATAGTTAATAAATATATAGCAAAATGGATATTGAATTAAAGAGCATAAAATTTTAGAAAATATGTTGAAATAAGATTATTAGGATAAAAAATAAATAAAATTTTTTTTTAATTTAAAATAAAAAATGTTATTTAAATAGGTTGTTACAAAAGTTTGTTACAAAATGTTGTTACAAAGGGTTATAATATATAATGTTGATGAAAATATTACCAACTTGTTTTATTTAGTAAGAAAAAAAATCTGAATTTTCAGCTTTGCTATAAGAATGTCCCAAATGCTTTATATAGTAGCATAGATAAGCCTAACCTTAGAGCACAGGTACAGTGGCTGGCCGGTGGGCTGGCCACGACGGCGCGAGGCCACGGCAGCGCCAACCACACCGTGGTTCGCGTCGTCGAGTTTGGGCCGGCTACTACCAGCCGACGCCATGGGCCATGGCGCGACCCCATGGCGCAACCAACCACACCGTGGCTCGCGCCATGGGTGGCGTTATGGGTTTTTTTTTTAATTTTTTTAATTTTTTTTGAAAATTTGAAAATGTTACCGTTGGGGGTAACGGATTTTTTTTTTGAACAATTTTTGACCGTTAGCGAGGATCGAGAAGCTCAAAGACGAGGCGCGTGCAAAATATTTTAATTTTTAAGTTTTTTTTTCGTATTCGTGTTATTTTTTTAATTCGGTAATTTTTTTTATGTTTTTTAATTTCGTGTTTTTTTTTTTCTATTAGTGATTGTATTTTTTTTTATTAATGAAAATTTTAAGTTTATGTTAATTAATTGTTGAAAAAAAAAAATAGTGGTTGACGACGACACGAGAATTCTCGTGTTAACCAGGGAGGGGGGTTGAGTCATCACTTTTTGATGTCGTGAGAATAAAAAGTGATGTGACATCACTTTTTGCCCATGACACGAGCACGACGGCTCAGCCTTACCGTGTGCTCTTATAAGCTTAACCAAACACCCCTAAAAGAAGAAGAAAAAAAATGTTCCGGCGATGTGTTATTAGCCACGGGCGACGGTTGATGACGGCGGCGGCGGTGGCGGAATCGTCTCAGAAACAGCTGATGAACCGCAGTGAGGTGACAGTACCCTACAATAATCAGCTGCTTGGTTTTCGATATCTAAGCACTGCTCCATTACTAAGCCCTGATTGGCTACAACACATTCAGTGTCCAAGTATGTCTGTTAACCTTATTATTTTAATGAATTGTTTTTCTTTTTATTATTTAGATTTCTTTTTTTTTTTCATGTGTAGAATATATAGCGGGGACTGTCGTTACTTTGAGGTTTGCGTACCTGTGTTGTAAAATGCTGAAGAAAAAGTACGATTACTACAAACATGTCAAAACAATCGAGACTGTAGATGGTCGTTGTCTCAAGTACGAGATTACTGGGTTTAAGGGTGCTAAGGACTGGTCCATCGCTGCTGAAATCATCGACGGCCGAGTGCTGGTCGTGTCTCGAAAGGGTAGAATAGAACCCTTTGGCCCCATCACTTTCCCTTCAATGATTACTCCAAAGCAAATATGAGTGCCACCTTTTACCCGGATGTCGGATTGCTAGCTGTTGAGATATCTGATTTCGGTCAAGCTCAAGATATCAAAATCCCAGTTGAAACAAAAGCTGGGTTTTCATGATTGGCGTAGTAGTGCCTCTCCTCTAACTTACTCTTGTTAGTTCAAATTCGAATAGCTTCAGATTACACAAACTATGTTTAGTTCTCAATGTGTTTCTTCGTTTTCTACTCAACACCTTGTTCTTCGAATCAATATCATACGATTCGGATTTCAGTGTGCTAGTGATTTCAAAGATCTCGTAATATATGTTACTGTATCATTGAGAGACATTTCTTTAGTAATGATGAATGTCAGAACAATATTGCTTAGTATCTCGTTGCTGATACTGAACACACCCATACCACTGCCGCTTACAATACGCAGCTTCTAGAACTACTATGTACTACTTGATGTCTGTTTTTGTTTTGTTTGATGGCTTCATGTCTTTTGTAGGTTCCCTATCATATACTAGGTTGTTTGAACTAACCTTAATGCACAAGACAGATATTTTTCTATAAGCAGATGCCACCAAATTGAAAATGTCTGCATTTAAGTGATTGTCCACTTTCGCCACGTGCCTTAGCACAACCACCACCTTACAATCAGCTGCTTGTTTTTCGGTCTCTAAGCACGGCGCCACCTCCTGAGAACTCTCAAGGCATACCCACACCCAGAAAACCACCGGGTATGCCACCTGGGAAAGCACTAGGCATGCAACCAGAGAATCCACCAGGCATTTCCACCTGGTCGTTCATTGAGGTCGCTTGTTCTTGCTTTTTGGCCCTTCTCGTACGCAGCCTTCCAAAATTTGACCCATCACTTGTCATTTGCCGGCTCTCTTTCTTATTCTAACATACACAATTTTTTATCCAAACCCAAATCTAAATCTAAATGTGAATTCAAATACAATACCATCCGCAAACCAAACCCGCTCAGTATGAAGCAAAGCAACCCGTCATGAAGATTAGTATGTCACCCGTCATTAACGAGCTGTTCCATACGTTAAAGCAAAGCAACCCATCATGAAGATTAGTATGTCATCCCGACCACTTCTGATGTGGATTATTATTGCTTGTTTCACAGCAGCTTCGACATAATCTTCACAAGGGCTTTTCCTATACAAGATTTGTACCGGGAATGTTCTCCCGGGCATGTCAAAGATTAATACTTTGGAAGGAAACGGGTCAAATGGGTCAAAAGTACCTCAAAGCGTATTTTCAATATGTATCGAACCTCAAAAATTATTTCATTGTGAAGAATAATTTATATCACAATTGAAAAACTAATTATCGATAAAAAAAATTACCAAATTAGTACTAAATATGTTTAAAGCCAACAGACCCATACAAAAAAAATTACTACCCGAGATTATTACCCGCTACCCATCCGCATACCCCACCTATTTTGCCACCTCTACATGCCAATGAATAAGGCAATCGTCTCTAAGGTATAAAACTTGTTGATATGATGGTGTGTCAACATATTTAAACTGTCTCTAATAATGCAAACACCCATTACATATATGATTATATAACGACTCCAAGTCAATAAATCTACTTCCTGTTACATTGCAGCTCACTGCAATGCAAGCTCAATATAATATAATCAAGATCGCTGAAAGCAATCATCCTTTTTACAGGCCGAAAGCCAAACAACAATCAACTGATTTTATTCATTTGCTATTTTAGTAATCTTTTCTCTAGCAACAAGGTTTGCTTACGCATATATCAAAGCCAACGATTCTCATAAGACTCTAGAATAAAAATATACTAGAAAAAAAGACCAGAAATCTATTGAAAAACATATGCTATGCCAAATTAAGCTACATTGGGATGCTTTAAACACATGAAAAAACCTCTAATCACAATCTAAGTAGTAAGATATTTTTCTATATGCAGATGCCACCAAATTGGTAAAATGTCTGCAGCATTCAACTGATTGTCTACTTTCGCCACGTGCCTTGATTGTAGACTAGCATTTTGTGATAGGTAATCCACACTCGGTTTTTGAAACATGCAGCTAACAACTATAGGCCAATGAAGAGAAAAAAAAAATCCCTCATTTCTCCTTTTTATATCACGTGGAACAGAAAAAAAGAGCAGGGTCAATCACCTAACTGACAAGAGCTTGCTATATATCCTACTATCTGAGTTAAAAACTGCATAAATGGTGTGTAACATGATCAGGTAATCATCAGAACAGAAACATCTTCGAGTCCAAACGCACAAAGAGAAATGGTATATGAATCGAAACCCATACGATTAAAAGTATGAAAGGGAACCCAGATGTAGCAAATCCTTATATTGCAAGTCTGAGTTAGGACAGGTTTCTCGAAATTGGTCAAACTAAGAAACAATATGAAGTATACTTGCATCCATGACCATGATGGAATCTAGAGAACAAAAACATAGTACTAGTTTGGTGCTATCTATCAGAAAGCGAACTAAAAACAAGTAGAGCAAATCCTTATGATGACAAACACATGCCTTCATAAAATAAGATAAAATCCAACTCCTTAATGAATCCCTCCTCCACATCCCTAAAATATATACTAGACTACCCACCTAATCTCAGATATCATTTTTGGGCACTCTCTGAACTATACAGACAGATGCGATATCTCTCAGGAAAAGACTTTTGCTAAAAAAAAAGACATGTATCTGGACAGTTTTGTAACAGAAACAGATACACAGTCCACACAGCATTAAAGGTTGTCATCAAGGAAACCAAGTTTTTCATATTCAAACATCCAAGGCCAAATAAGTATAGGTGTCTGTAAGTACTAACAAAAAAAAAGACATAATCTGCAGCTCTTGTTTAGTTACCCAAACCGATCGCAGTTGGCCATAAATAGTCCTAGGAAGGGAGTAAATTGAGTTGTCAAAGTGAATGTGAGATGGGTGAGTCGTCAAAACAGGGCTGGTGCATCTTAAAATAAACAATACTTAGATATTCTTCATCTCTATAAACACTCAACATGAAAAAGACAATAACTAAAGGATAGTCTCTCTGTAGAGAAAAAGATCTCAAACGAGAGTCAACTGACACGTGCAGCTAACAACTATAGGCCAATGAAGAGAAAAGAGAAAACGATCTCAAAGGAGAGACAATAACTAAAGGAGGGTCGATCACCTAACTGACAAGTGGTTGCTACATATCCTACTAGCTGAGTTAAAAACTGCATAATGTAAGAAGAATGGTGTGTAAACATCATCACATCAGATAGACAATCCAAACACACAAAGAGAAATCGTATATGAATCGAAACCCGTACGATTAAAAGCATGAAAGCGAACCCTGATTTAGCAAATCCTTATATTGCAAGTCTGAGTCAGGACAGGTTTCTCGAAACGGGTCAAACTAAGAAACAAGATGAAGTAAACATCCATCCATCCATGAGCATGATGGAATCTAGAGAACAAAAACATAGTACTAGTTTGGCGCTATCTATCTATCTGAAAGAAAGCGAACTAACAAGTAGAGCAACTAACTAAGGTTTAGTTTGGCCTTCAACTTTGATCTCGATATCTCCAATTTGAGTGAAGTCAGATATCTCAACAACTAGGGATCCAGAATCGCGGTAAAAGGTGGCCTTCCTTTTAGCTTGAGAGTAGTCGTTCATGGGTAAAGTGACGGTGCGTTCAATTCTGACGTTGGTTCTATCTGACTTTTTGGTGGTTCCAGACACGAGCAGCTCTTGGCTGTTTCTGATTTCAGCAGTGATGGAGTCGGGGAGGACACCTTTGAGGCCAGTAAACTGGTACTTGAGATGAGTATCTGGTGTGGGAGTCTGAAGCCTTGTGACATAAATCTTTTGCAGGTACTTCGTAATAACCTCTACACATAAATAAATAAAGGGTTAAATTATAACAAAGTAGTAAGTATTATTCAAAGTCCTTAAAAAAGTAGTATAGAAACATACTAAGGGTTGGCTTATTTAATGTAAGCGCATTTCGGCTTACATAACATAAGCCCCAATTTTGTGGAGGTTTATATAAGCCCCTAAGTCATATAAGCAAAAAAAATAAACAATATTTCGGCTTATATTTGACATGGCCCATGGCCCAAAAAGTGCTGCCATGTCAGCATTTTTCCCACGGCACCAGTTTTTTCCACGGAACCAGTTTTCACTGGCAACCTGAGCCATGGGAAAACTGGTGTCATAGGAGTAAAAAGTGGTATAAGGGGCCCACATATACCCACTTTAATAATAAAAATTAAAAAAAAAAAAAATCAGAAAAACCCATGGCGAGAGCTGGTGGGTATGGCGCAGGGACCATGGCGCAGAGCCACGGAGCCCTGCGCGGTTGATTTTTGCTGCGCCGTGGCTATGGCGCCACGCCATACTAGTGGATTCCCCCAGCTCTAAGCCCCTAAGTCATATAAGCAAAAAAAACAAACAATATTTCGGCTTATATTTGATAAACCCTAGTAATTTTTTAAGTATATCATAACAAACTTAGATAAGTCTCGAAATAAGCCACGAAATTGAGGCTTACATTGAATAAGCTAAAACAAACAGGGCCTAATAAAGTAGAGTAATAATTAAGGAAGGTACCCACCCATGGGTTTTCCCTGAGTTATGCTGTTGAGCCAATCCTGAAAAGATTCAACTGATCCTTTACCAGCACCATTGGGTGTGGCCTCCGTACTTAGAGATCGGAAAACAAGCAGCTGATTGTAGGTTGGTGTCACTTGACTGCGGAACATAAACAAAAAATAACGTCCATCATAGATTAAGCAAGATAGACTCGGACAACTTCCAATTTTGAATCAAACGACCAATGCTTTGAGACTTTTTCCAACGGCATGTCATAAGCTTGAGACGAACAGAGTGCTTGATAGAAGCAACCACTTGCTTAACCAATCTCTTCTCCTTCTGAAATATGCGATTATTACGCTCTTGCCATATAACATAAGATGCCGCAGCTAAAACAAGCTTGGAAATAACACTTCGAGACGACTTCAGGTGAGCAAAGGTCAGAATAGCATTTATAATAGAGTCAACCGACGAAGTTGTATTAGGAAGACCTGCCAAAATCTTCAAATCGTCCCACACCTGAGTAGCAAAGAGACATTCAAAAAATAAATGTTCATGGGAATCCGATTCACGCTAGCATAAGGGACACACCAGATCCGACTCATCTACATGATCCCACGCTTTCATACGATCATGAGTTTTGAGTCGCCTTTATAACAACAAGCCACATATAAAAAGCATGACGGGGAATACAACCTGTAAACCAAACAATGTGGAACCATGGAACCTATCACCCCTTGGACGTAAAACATTCCAAACTACTGAAGTAGAAAATGTTTTAGCATTGCCATCATGATCACGCCACTCTAATTTATCCAGTTGATTAGAAAGCAGAGGGACCGAAATAGAACCCAACGACGGCTACTTTTGTAACCATTCAACATGCCACGAAAATTGTCCATCAACAATTAAATCACGCACCTTTGTATCCTTGTTAAACCCTGCCGTAAATATGTCACGAGTTGAAATCATATTCCCAAGAGGGCTGCTGGTACACCAAGAATCATACCAAATTTTGGCATTTCAAGTTTCAACATCATATTAGCTAATTCCTTTTTTAATCAACTTTGGGCAAATGACAAAATGACCCTTATGACTTTGTTAAGTTAAAAACAAGGGCTTAATTTGCAACTCTTGTGATCTTTAAGGGCTGAATATGTATTATCTTGAAAATTTAAGGACCGAAATGTAATTTTGGAGTTTTACAAGGGTGTAAAATGACAAGTCTTCAAACCTGAGGGACCAATCTTGTCAAATATTCAAACTTCAAGTACTTCTTTGGAAAATCAATGCTCGGGTCAAGTTCTTTGTGCAGCCTCTTCTCCCGTGTTCGTTTTTGCTTGATTCTTGTTATCTTTTGGCAATTTCACGATATCCGAAACTACAAACACACAATGAACAAATACAAGGGGTTTTGCACGGTTTTTATGACATTTTTGTACATTTTGAAGCCCAATTTGTACGATGAGATCATGTATAAATGAGGTCTCATCAATATTTCATTGTTTTTATCGCTAGTGAAATATGAATATTGATAAAAATTAGTTCGGAAAATTTACAACTTTAAACCCTCCGTCGATTTTTTGTATTTTTTATACATTGCGGCAAAAAAAGCATCTCTGCATTTTTTCATGGAATTTAATCTTATATAATAAATGGCTATGATTAGTCCTCTTCATGGTTCTAAAAGGCTTGCAAAGGCTTCGCAATGGCCTCGCAAAAGTGTAAGGCTCCACCTTCACGCCACGCTATAGGCCAATGCGTGAGGTTACGGCTTGACGTGCAATGAGAAGCAAAAAGTATCATAAGGCGTGATAAGTCATGATGGATCGAGACTTTCTTCATTTTGATTTCGATAAAATCGATCTCTTTTATATAGAAATGAAAACGATTACATGTAAATATAGTTTTTTTTACTTAGTTTGTATGTAAGACGCTTTTGTAAACTTAAAACATTTGAAATATGATATAAATACTAATAATTTATAAATATTTTCGTATTTTGTGCCGCCTTACTTCACGCCTTAAAAACGCAAAAGCTTCGCCTTAGACGCTAAAGCTTGAGGCTTGATCATGCCGCCACGTCACGCCTCACGCTATTTAAAACCTTGGTCCTCTTGTTTGTAAGTTAAAAAAATGCAAAATAACTCGACTCATTATTATAAGGTAACAACCATCATTGCAACTAAAATAAGACAAAAAATTTCAACAGTAATGGTTACTCATATAAGTAAAGATTTATAAGGCCTAGTGTTGCAATATAATTTTGGGACCAAATTACCTTTTATGTGACCGAATGGACACCAAAGATGGCACTGTGGGGACTCTATGCATATACCCGGTTTTCTAAGGACCTCTTAATGAATCGATTTCTGACTTCTGGGGTTCGATTTTCTTTGGGGACATTAAAACATATATTACTACTTATATTTTAATAAGATTATTTTTACTATAACTGAAAGCTCAGATGGTTTCTCGACTTCCTACTAACTTTTTGTAAATTCTACAAAATGATTAATTAAAGGAATAATAATAATTATAATAATAATAATGCTGATTATAATAATAATAATGATAATAATAATAAAGTAATGTTGGTAATAATAATAATAATAATAATAATAATAATAATAATAATAATAATAATAATAATAATAATAATAATGAAGTGATGTTTATAAAATAATAATAATAATAATAATAATAATGATGTGACGACAACCTGGGCTCCTAAGATAGCCTTGCAGAATGATGTGGAGAAGAAAAACAAAAAGTATGCGTCAATATGTGAGGACAACGGATACAAGTTTGTACCATTTGCTTTTTTTACTTTCGGGGAATTCGATGTGAAGGCTTTGGACACATTTTCATGTATTAAGTCGATTTCCATTAGCCACTCAAATAATGTTAAGAGTTGTACTTTTATCTTTCATAGAGTTAGTTTTTTAATTCAGAAAGGGGTAGGAGCGCAATTAGTGTCTAGACTCCCATCCAACTTTGTGTAACGTTTCTATATAATAATACTATTATTATTATTAAAAAAATAATAATAATAAAAAGTAAAATAATAATACAAAATTATTTTGATAAAAATAAAAAGTAATAATTTTCAAAAAAACCTTATTATTTTTTTAAAAATCAAAATTGATTTTATTTATTTATTAACTTTGAGCGAAAAATAATCGATCCGGTTAGATTCGGTATTTTGATTAAGTCCGATCGGCGATCTAATCTGGTCGCCCTTAGACTTGTGATGAAAAGCTCAGGGTGTGCTTTGTTAAGGGTATTAAGGGGTAAGGAATGCAAAAACTAAATAATTAATATTGCTTGTTAATGAAATTACACGTAATCATCACCACCCTCCAAACGCCACCACCACTCTCCGCCGCCACTAACACCAATGACCACCACCATTGTCGCTACCACCACCCTCTTAACGCAATCACCACTCTCCGACACCACCACTTTCCGACGCCATCACCACCACCACTGACCACCACTGACCACCACCACTATCCGACGCCACCACCACCATTGTCGCTACCACCACCACTCTCCGACACCACCGCTCTCCGACGTCACCACCACCACTCTCCGACGCCGCCACCACCACCACCACTGACCACCACCATTGTTGCTATCACCACCACTCTCCGACACCACCGCTCTCTGACGTCACCACCACCACTGACCACCAGGCCGAATTCAGCCAAAAAATAATAGGTCCGGTTTTCTGATTAAGTCCGATCGAAGATCCAATCTTTTAGTTTGCAAAGGTAAAGCCGCCAATCATTATCCGTTTTCTGATTAGTATTGGATTTTGCCAATCATTATCATTTTCAATTCAGTTACTGTAGTTTGGAATCCAGTTAGTTACACTAGTAGTTTTTAAGGTTGGAAATGTATTAAGTACTATTAACCTTAATTTGCTGCTGATGCTAATGAATTAACATGCGTGTTTAATTTACATTTTTCCATTCTCATATTGCTAAGCTAATAATACTACGAACCAATACTATTTTCTTGAACCTTCTTGTCCGTAGATATCATATGATTGATGTTTAAGTTGCGCCTGTAAAAGTTAATCTTTTTTCATTAGCCGTTGATGATTGAAGCGCTTGATGAATAAGATTATTACCTAGTATATGAAATTTATGATAAACAACATTGCTTTGTCAACTCATATCCCTACTTAAACTACGGATTATTATTTTTAAGTAAAAAGTTTGTGTTAGAAACAACGTGCCTAGGTGTCCTCCTCTGTCTTAGGTGACCACGGTTATACAAGGATAAGATAGAATCATCCCGTCTACTATTTCTTTACTTTTTAACACAATAGAATCAGATTGGTGCATGACTCTAATCAATGTACATATGATTTATGTCATAGTCATCAGTTTTGTTAGGGCCTGTTATGACATAATGAAGGTTATTTATAAAAAGGGAAGTCAAAAATTCATGACGTTGATTGATGATCACCGGTTAGTAGTGTATGCTAGTTCAATTATTCGGTTACTCTTAAATTGTGATGCCAGAAATAACTTATTGGTTGCCTTGTCTACAGATTCTCGAAGGTGTTATTAAACATAGATGGAATGTATTGCCTATTCAGCAACGGGATGGTATGAAAAACTGCATATCTGATGTTATTTTAAAGGTATGGATTGCGGTTGGCCTTGTTTTTTTGAGATTCTTCTTTTGGTAACCATAGTTTCCAATCTTTTGGCCTATAATTCACGGGATTTGAGTAAGTGTTTGTGAGTGAGATGAGCAGCTGATTTGGTGATAAAATGTCATAATTCTGTTTCTGGAGTTGAGGAGTTGCAAAAGGACTCTGATGGTATATAGCACAAATGTCCTTAACACAGTTCAATTTACAAAACTAAGTAGGTTTCTGTATGTTACAAGCCATGTCGCCATGAATCAGCTGGTGTATATTGAATCCTGTGTTTGGAAGATTCAGAATGAGAAAGCTCGGAAAGAAAAATTGGCTGCAGACGGCCACCATGTTGACAGCAATAGTGGCAATTCTGCACTCAACCTCATCCTTAGACTCCATCTTAACCGGAACATCAATCTCATTACCGCCATTAACATGATCAACCTCATCATTAACGCTAACATCAACCTCATCCTTAACGCTAACAGCAACCTCATCCTTAACGCTAACAGCAGCAACCTCATCCTTAGACTCCATCTTAACCGGAACATCAACCTCGTCCTTAGACTCATAAACCTCAACCTCATTGTTAAAGCTAACAGCAACCTCGTCCTTAAACTTCTTACGCTCAATTACCTCATCCTTAGACTCGAACTTAACCGTAACATTAACCTCGTCCTTAGACTCATAAACCTCAATTGATCTTACTTTATTTATCTAAATTTTTTATTATTAGATGAAAAAAATAAATGACTTTAATCAGTTCAAAGAAAAGTATAAATTGATCTTACTTTATTTACTTATTTAAAAGATTCTATTATAGTAAAATTCTCTACTTTTGTAAGGGGGGTGTTTGTTTTATCTTATATATTGGCCGTATAAGCTTATTAGCTTATATAAGCTTATAAGCTGAAACCAAGTGTTTGGTTAAGCTTATATAAGTAGGTTTATAAGCTTATATGTGGGTGTTTTGATAAGCCATAAAAGTGTGACTTTTATAACAAAGGATTGACTTATATAACAATAGTATATAAAAAGACTTTTATAACCCATATTTAATAACTACACTATTTAATTTAATACTCATATATAGTAGTATAGATAAGCCTAACCTTATAAGCTTAACCAAACACCCCTAAAAGAAGAAAAAGAAAAAATGTTCCGGCGATGTGTTATTAGCCACGGGCAACGGTTGATGACGGCGGCGGCGGAATCGTCTCAGAAACAGCAACCTAAATTGAATCCCTACCGCAGTCAGGTGACAGTAATAATCAGCTGCTTGGTTTTCGATCTCTAAGCACTGCTCCATTACTAAGCCCTGATTGGCTACAATACATTCACTGTCCAAGTATGTCTGTTAACCTTATTATTATGAATTGTTTTTCTTTTTATTATTTAGATTTTTCTTTTTTTTCATGTGTAGAATATATAGGGGGGACTGTCGTTACTTTGAGGTTTGCGTACCTGTGTTGTAAAATGCTGAAGAAAAAGTATGATTACTACAAACATGTCAAAACAATCGAGACTGTAGATGGTCGTTGTCTCAAGTACGAGATTACTGGGTTTAAGGGTGCTAAGGACTGGTCCATCGCTGCTGAAATCATCGACGGCCGAGTGCTGGTCGTGTCTCGAAAGGGTAGAATAGAACCCTTTGGCCCCATCACTTTACCCTTCAATGATTACTCCAAAGCAAATATGAGTGCCACCTTTTACCGGGATGTCGGATTGCTAGCTGTTGAGATATCTGATTTCGGTCAAGCTGATCAAGATATCAAAATCCAAGTTGAAACAAGACCTGGGTTTTCATGATTGGTAGTTCAAATTCGAATAGCGTCAGATTACACAAACTATGTTTAGTTCTCTAGATACGTTTTGGGAATATTACACAAAAACCTTGTTCTTCGAATCAACATTTTCTAGACTAGGCAAGATATCATACAATTCAGAGACATTTCTTGAGTAATGATGAATGTCAGAACAATATTGCTTAGTATCTCGTTGCTGATCGATACTGAACACACCCATACCACTGCCGCTTACAATACGCAGCTTCTAGAACTACTATGTACTGTACTACTTGATGTTTGTTTTTGTTTTGTTTACTGGTTTCATGACTTCTGTACTCTGTAGGTTGAACTAACCTTAAAGTACAAGACAGATATTTTTCTATACGCAGATGCCACCAAATTGGTAAAATGTCTGCAGCATTTTTGGTGATTGTCCACTTTCGCCACGTGCCTTAGCACAACCACCACCTACCGCAGTCACGTCCCACCCTACAATCAGCTGCTTGTTTTTCGGTCTCTAAGCACGGCGCCACCTCCTGAGAACTCTCTAGGTCGTTCACTTGAGATCGCTTGTTCTTGCTTTTTGGCCCTTCTCGTACGCAGCCTACCAAAATTTGTCCCATCACTTGTCATCTGTGGGCTCTCTTTCTTATTCTAACATACACAATTTTTTATCCAAACACGAATCTAAATCTGAATCTGAATTCAAATACAAAACCATCCGCAAACCAAACCCGCCCTAACTGTCCTTTACTGATAACTATGAATCACAGTGGCTGGTAAACATGTATGCTAAAGCCGTATGTGATAATATACTTACTCATGTTATTATCAAATCAACCTATGATCAATGCCACTATAAGCAACTATCCATGTGTTTTCCAGCCATTTCAACTTCGGTGACTCGAATTCTGATACTGGTGGCTTAGCAGGCGCGTTCGGAACCCAATGGGGAGACATTTTCCCATCGTCCCGTTGCAAGGTACTCTGATGGCCGTTTAGTCATTCACTTCATAGGTATAAAAATCCTTGACATGCATCATATGTGTTAAAGTGACTCATTTCCTTGAATGTTAACAGCACAAAGTCTTGGGTTACACTACATACCTTAGTGCATACCTTGATGCTGGGTTCAAATTTCACCCACTGAGCCAACTTCGCCACGGGTACTGGTTCAACTTTTAGACCCAAAAGCTATCAAAGTGGTGCGGACCCTATTTCTTTAAATGTTCACTCATATCAGCTCAATGTATTTTATGTCAGGACTCAAATTATTTGCAAAGGTAACACACATCATTCATACTTATATAAATTATCCACACAGGTATAAACCGTATAATCTTGTATCTTGAAACAGTTGATGGGGTCTTTAAAGAATTATTTCTAAAACCGGAAGCTTTTTCATGTGGTTTGTACACATTTGATATCGGGCAAAATGACTTGACGGGTGGGTTGTTGCTAAACTTGTCAATCGATCAAGCCAATGCGTCCATTCCTGATATCCTGGGTCAATTCCTAACACTAGTTAAGGTGAGAATCGCGTCTCAGTTTCTGCGTATAGTTGCAGTTCTTACGTTTTTGGGTTTTTTTCCAATAGGATGTACATGATAAAGGAGGAAGAGACTTTTCATGAGCAGCAGCGCCTTCTTCAGCCCGGTCTCGCGGCCTGAAGAATGCAAACGGAAAAGAAAGCATTGGTACAATTGTTAATACTTCATTAACACAACTAAACTCTTTTCCTGTTATCAACACTTTTGCGAGATCCGGATCTAAAGGGAACTCGATCATGTTACATCCTATACTAGTCCGACTCCCTGTGTTGCTGAACGCCCCCAATACCCACATTTGATACATGGAGTTAAGGATGTTTTCTCGAGGTGGTGGGTCCATGAACTAGAAATCAAACAGACCATTAATTTCTAACGATTTCAGCGGCAAAAGAACATTCCCAATATTACTTCTCTGGATTTCCCGGACAGGATGTGGAAGCATCTCCTCTCGGTACTCGTTCTCCGTATAAAGGCGATAACAAGTTCATGGTCCGGTCCTACCTGACCGACCTGCTCGCTGGTCAGTCACTGCCTGGCTGATTGGGAAAACCTGAAGATCATCCATACCCAGTCGGGGGTTATACACCTTCATTTAAACGTACCCCGTGTCAAATTCATAGTAATAAATTCCTTCCACTGTCAACGACGTTTCTGCAATATTGGTAGCCAAAATGCATTTGCTATTCGGCTTTTTGAAATCGTTTAGCTTGTATGCCGGCTGGAAGTTGGGAGTAAATTGGTAGGATTAACATTTTTGCAACTTCTTCTCTTGTGAAAGTATTAACGAGCTGTTCCATACGTAATGCAAAGCAACCCGTCATGAAGATTAGTATGTCACCCGGACCACTTCTGATGTGGATTGTTATTGCTTGTTTCACAGCAGCTTTGGCATAATCTTCACAAGGGCTTTTCTTATACATGATTTGTACCAGGAATGTTTTCCCGGGCATGTCAAAGATTAATACTTTGGAAGGAAACGGGTCAAAAGTACGCCAAAGCGTATTTTCAGTATGTATCGAACCTCAAAAATTATTTCATTATGAAGACTAATTTATATCATAATTGAAAAACTAATTATCGATAAAAAAAATTACCAAATTAGGACTAAATATGTTTTAAGCCAACAGACCCATACAAAAAAATTACTACCCAAACGAGATATGACCCGCTACCCATCCGCAGACCCCACCTATTATGCCACCTCTACATGCCAATGAATAAGGCAATCGTCTCCAAGATATAAAACTTCTTGTTGTTGAGCTCCGGGATATGATGGTGTCAACATACTTAAACTGTCTCTAATAATGCAAACACCCGTTACCTATATGATTATATAACAGAAGACTGCATATACTAGACTACCACCTAATCTCAGATTTCATTTTTTGGGCACTCTCTGAACTATACAGACAGATGCGATATCTCTCAGGAAAAGACTTTTGCTAAAAAAAAGACATGTATCTGGACAGTTTTGTAACAGAAACAGATACACAGTCCACACAGCATTAAAGGTTGTCATCAAGGAAACCAAGTTTGTCATATTCAAACATAATCTCCAGCTCTTGTTTATTTACCCAAACCGATCACAGTTGGCCATAAATAGTCCTAGGAGGGAGGGAGTAAATTGAGTTGTCAAAGTGAATGTGAGATGGGTGAGTCGTCAAAACAGGGCTGGTGCATCTTAAAATAAACAATACTTAGATATTCTTCATCTCTATAAACACTCAACATGAAAAAGACAATAACTAAAGGATAGTCTCACTGTAGAGAAAACGATCTCAAAGGAGAGTCAACTGACACGTGCAGCTAACAACTATAGGCCAATGAAGAGAAAAGAGAAAACGATCTCAAAGGAGAGACAATAACTAAAGGGTCGATCACCTAACTGACAAGTGGTTGCTACATATCCTACTAGCTGAGTTAAAAACTGCATAATGTAAGAAGAATGGTGTGTAAACATCATCACATCAGATAGACAATCCAAATACACAAAGAGAAATCGTATATGAATCGAAACCCGTACGATTAAAAGCATGAAAGCGAACCCTGATGTAGCAAATCCTTACATTTCAAGTCTGAGTCAGGACAGGTTTCTCGAAACTGGTCAAACTAAGAAACAAGATGAAGTAAACATCCATCCATGACCATGATGGAATCCAGAGAACAAAAACATAGTACTAGTTTGGCGCTAGCTATCTATCTATCTGAAAGAAAGCGAACTAACAAGTAGAGCAACTAACTAAGGTTTAGTTTGGCCTTCAACTTTGATGTTGATATCTCCAATTTGAGTGAAGTCAGATATGTCAACAACTAGGGATCCAGAATCGCGGTAAAAGGTGGCCTTCTTTTTAGCTTGTGAGTAGTCATTGATGGGTAAAGTGACGGAGCGTTCAATTCTGACATTGGTTCCATCTGACTTTTTGGTGCTTCCAGACACGAGCAGGTCTTGGCTGTTTCTGATTTCAGCAGTGACGGAGTCGGGGAGGACACCTTTGAGGCCAGTAAACTGGTACTTGAGATGAGTATCTGGTGTGGGAGTCCGAAGCCTTGTGACATACATCTTTTGCAGGTACTTGGTAATAACCTCTACACATAAATAAATAAAGGGTTAAATTAATACAAAGTAGTAAGTATTATTCAAAGTCCTTAAAAAAGTAGTATAGAAACATACTTAGTTTATGTTACTTCAGCCATCTCACATTCACTATACATTAAATAGTCCTAGGAAGGGAGTAAATTGAGTTGTCAAAGTGAAAGTGAAGGGAGTAAATTGAGCAGGGTCGATCACCTAACTGACAAGTGGTTGCTACATATCCTACTAGCTGAGTTAAAAACTGCATAATGCAAGAAGAATGGTGTGTAAACATCATCACATCAGATAGACAATCCAAATACACAAAGAGAAATCGTATATGAATCGAAACCCGTACGATTAAAAGCATGAAAGCGAACCCTGATGTAGCAAATCCTTACATTTCAAGTCTGAGTCAGGACAGGTTTCTCGAAACGGGTCAAACTAGGAAACAAGATGAAGTAAACATCCATCCATGAGCATGATGGAATCTAGAGAACAAAAAAAATAGTACTAGTTTGGCGCTAGCTAGCTATCTATCTATCTGAAAGAAAGCGAACTAACAAGTAGAGCAACTAACTAAGGTTTAGTTTGGCCTTCAACTTTGATGTTGATATCTCCAATTTGAGTAAATTCATATATGTCAACAACTAGGGATCCAGAATCGCGGTAAAAGGTGGCCTTCTTTTTAGCTTGTGAGTAGTCATTGATGGGTAAAGTGACGGAGCGTTCAATTCTGACATTGGTTCCATCTGACTTTTTCGTGCTTCCAGACACGAGCAGGTCTTGGCTGTTTCTGATGGAGTCGGGGAGGACACCTTTGAGGCCAGTAAACTGGTACTTGAGATGAGTATCTGGTGTGGGAGTCCGAAGCCTTGTGACATACATCTTTTGCAGGTACTTGGTAATAACCTCTACACATAAATAAATAAATAAATAAAGGGTTAAATTATTACAAAGTAGTAAGTATTATTCAAAGTCCTTAAAAAAGTAGTATAGAAACATACTAAGGGTTGGCTTATTTAATGTAAGCAAGTCATATAAGCAAAAAAAATAAACAATATTTGGGCTTATATTTGATAAACCCTAGTGATTTTTGAAGCTTATTGGTGTCTTATGGGCTTATATTAATAGTATATCATAACAAACTTAGATAAGTCTGGAAATAAGCCACCAAATTGAGGCTTACATTGAATAAGCTAAAACAAACAGGGCCTAATAAAGTAGAGTAATAATTAAGAAAGGTACCCATGGGTTATCCCTGAGTTATGCTGTTGAGCCAATCTGGAAAAGATTCAACTGGTCCTTTACCATCATCATTGGGTGTGGCCTCCGTACTTAGAGACCGGAAAACAAGCAGCTGATTGTTGTAGGTTGGTGTCACTTGACAGCGGTAGTTGTTGCTGGTGGTGGTGGTTGGTGTTAACAGTCTACGATTCATCAGGTACGGTGGTGGGTGGTGAGTCGTCGTCGTCATCAACCGTCGTCCGTGCCTCATAAGACATCGCCGGGGGAGGAGGAACATTTTCTTTCGTTTTTTTTTTGTTTTGGGGTAGTGCCCCCTTTAAATACTACATTTTTGTTTTTATTAGGACACGCACCGAGTCCAACCTAGTATTGTCAAGCTCGAGCTCGACTCGATTACTAAAACTTGAGCGAAACTCGGCTTGAGCTCGATCGAGTTTTATATTTCGAGTTGGAGCTCGACTCTTTCCATAAAACTCGAGCTTGATTATTGTTGCATTACTGCTCGAACTCGCTAATTACTCGACATACCTGCAAAGATGTATGTCACAAGGCTTCGGACTCCCACACCAGATACTCATCTCAAGTACCAGTTTACTGGCTTCAAAGGTGTCCTCCCCGACTCCGTCACTGCTGAAATAAAAAACAGCCAAGAGCTGCTCGTGTCTGGACGCACCAAAAAGTCAGATGGAACCAATGTCAGAATTGAACGCACCGTCACTTTACCCATCAACGACTACTCTCAAGCTAAAAACAAGGCCACCTTTTACCGCGATTCTGGATCCCTAGTTGTTGAGATATCTGACTTCACTCAAATTGGAGATATCAACATCAAAGTTGAAGACAAAACTAAACCTTAGTTAGTTGCTCTACTTGTTAGTTCGCTTTCTTTCACATAGATAGATAGCTAGCTAGCGCCAAACTAGTACTATGTTTTTGTTCTCTAGATTCCATCATGCTCATGGATGGATCTTTACTTCATCTTGTTTCCTAGTTTGACCCGTTTCGAGAAACGTGTCCTGACTCAGACTTGAAATGTAAGGATTTGCTACATCAGGGTTCGCTTTCATGCTTTTAATCGTACGGGTTTCGATTCATATACGATTTCTCTTTGTGTGTTTGGATTTAAGTGATTGTCCACTTTCGCCACGTGCCTTAGCACAACCACCACCTACCGCAGTCACGCCACACCCTACAATCAGCTGCTTGTTTTTCGGTCTCTAAGCACGGCGCCACCTCCGAAGAACTCTCCAGGCATACCCACACCCGGAAAACCACCGGGTATGCCACCTGGGAAAGCACTAGGCATGCCACCAAAGAATCCACCAGGCATTTCCACCTGGTCGTTCATTGAGGTCGCTTGTTCTTGTTAAAATTAGGTAAGTTGGGTGGATTCGCCCACTGTTGACAATTCAACCCGTGAATTTACAGGCGAGTAAACATTAAGTTGATTACGTGTGTTTTCATGTCTTTTCTGCCATTGTGTTTCTTACTACTCTATTTGCATTGCAGGGGTAACCATAATCCAAATGTTGCTGGGAGGTTAAATCTGGACTGATGGGCAAAAGCAGAAAGATCGATTGCTTATGAGAGAAAAAATAAGGTAAGAAAATGGTTGATCTATTGAATGTGGATAGGTGAAGCGAAAAATGGACAGAAAATGGTGTTTGGGATATTTCAATGTTTTTGGGAAACAAGGCTTCATTTTAATATTGAAGTCCTTTGTTGAAATGTCGGTAAGTATTTTTATTATAAACGTACAGACCTATACGTCGTATAGGGCAAGCCCCCGTATGCCAGAGTACTGCCCACCTGCGACTTTTTGTAAAACCTGATATGACCTGAATTTCGCAAAGAAAACCAACTTAGCATAAAGTTTAACTTAATTATTACAGAAAATAACCCAACTGGTACATAAGTATTTCTTTCTTATTTAGACCCACACAATTTGAAAATGGTTAAAACAGCGTTCCATTTTATATTTGCGCTCAATCTGTTTACCTCTATCCGCGTTCCAGTTTACATTTCTTAATTCACTTTGGAGTCTAAATTTGCACTCAATCTGTTTACCTCTAACTATAGCTCTCACCTTCAAATTCCGGCTTCCAACAATGACGACATGGATGTCGTGAGCTCCTTCAAGGCCGCCTATCTCAAACTAGACTCCATATGTTATGCTAGTCCTTTTGACAAATCGACCATCCATGAGCTTGTCGTAATAATCACTCACGTATTTCCAAGCAACTTTCAATGTCCATATACTTTTAATAAGCCCAAGAAAAGCCAAAAACCACCCCACACCTTGCTCATCAGATACCGTAGCCAACCAAAACCACAAACCACATGACACCAAGCTCATAAATGTAAGGAACCAACTCACTCGCGTTCAACCGTCGATACACAACATCTATTAGTTATCATCCTCACTAGCTAAATCTTTACGATAAGTATCACTAACATTAGCTTCGTCAAACTTCTTACGCTCAACCTCATCTTAGACCCAATCTTAACCGTAACATCAACCTCATCACCACTGTCATTAACATCAACCTCATCCTTAACGCTAACAGCAGCAACCTCATCCTTAGACTCCATCTTAACCGGAACATCAACCTCGTCCTTAGACTCATAAACCTCAACCTCGTCCTTAAACTTCTTACGCTCAATTACCTCATCCTTAGACTCGAACTTAACCGTAACATTAACCTCGTCCTTAGACTCATAAACCTCAACCTCATTGTTAAAGCTAACATCAACCTCACCGCCGTTAACATCAACCTCACCGCCGTTAACATCAACCTCATCGCCGTTAACATCAACCTCATTGCCGTTAACACGAACCTCATCGCCGTTAACACGAGCTTCGTCAAACTTCTTACGCTCAATTACCTCATCCTTGTAAGATCAAACTCATCGTTAACGCTAACAGGAGCAATATATTAATGATGACAGCTAACGTTTAAAAGCGTCCATTGTGTCAGTCAGAAATTTAAACAAAGGAATCAAGGTGTAAAAACATTCAAATCATCTCCTAAGAAAGGATCTACTAGATGGACATCTATAGCCATTAGATTAAATATAAAAAAGATGGTGATATTGTTGTTGTGTTCAGATTTTTGAAAAAACAAGATCTATGAGATAGAAACTCTAGATTGGTTTTGGTGGCTGAAATATTGAATGAAATGAAGATGGCGTGACATTGTACTAGTATATATAGGGTTAGGGTTAGGGTTAGGGTTTTGGTTCAAGTGGGCTTTGGTGGAATGTGACTACTCAAGCTAAGCCCATTGGAAACACTATCCTTGCTTAAATGACCCAAAGACTTTGCAAAACAACATGATTTTCGTTTCGTAATTTATTGTATGGACCGTCGGACACTCGGACCGGACCGGACCGACCAAGATCGAATCAGACAATTTTGGTATTCGGTCCGGGGTTTTGGCTAATTTCGTCCTCGAACCGGTCGGTCCGGTCCGGTCCGGTCGGTCCGGTCCGGTCCGGTCGGTCCGGTCGATTTTACAAAAAACATGTTAATTATGCCTAATAGGTTTGAACCGGACCGACGTGGATCAGACCAGACTATTTTGGTCCAGTCTTGATCGGTCCAATATGGTCCGAACTTGTTGCTCAGCTCAGCCCTACTTTATTGTGCACTATTTAAAATTTTGGATCCTTTTTAGAACCACATGCAAATAAACAAATGTTAATCAGTAACTAATGTTATGTATTTATGGTACGTGAATGATTGTAGCCATCATGGAGGTTTGAGAGGATGTCAAGTTTGGTGAAGAAGGCGATCACGGCTGTGGGAGCCATCATGGTTACAATTGCATTAACAGGAGTCCCGGTCTTGGCGTCCACGATTGTGAACCATGGTGGTAGTGGTATCATGTGTGTTCGAGCTATATATATAAGTTAAGTATCTGCGATGATATTCACTTGATTGATCAGAACATGATTGCTGAAAAACAAAATCAGTGAATGAGAATGAGAAGATTTATGCTAGTATGTTTTTATTAATGTTTGATAAATATCTTAAGATCGTAATAAACCGGGCCAACCATGAATTTCAGGAACGACAACATTGCCTTTCTTAATCAATACTTCCAATCTATATCTATCTATACTACTATATGAAGCATTTAACCTTTTTTCTATAATTAGAAGTCTTAAAAATTAAGATTCAAACATTTTTTATAATGGAAGGATTTATCTTTTGCTAAGAAACTAATGCATACTAAAAGTCTAGAAATAATTGTAATCAATACAATTTTGTAACGAAAAATTTAAGTGTTTTTAAGTATAATTAGAAGTTACAAAAAAAACATAGATGTCCTAATCATGTTGTAACTTAATCCATAAAAACATTTTTAAAGCCCGAAACAATTAAATTTTCATATATAAAGTTTCAAAAAAATCTTAAAACACAGATGAAGAATATGCAAACCAAAATCATCTCAACGACCACCCGTTGTCGCCGACTTTGAGGTGCCGAAAAAAACACTGGTCGTTGTCTCCAGAAAAGATGTTCGTTTTTATCATGGTGGTTGAGTCAAATCTTACGATATAAGATATGAATTTCATTGATTTGTTTTTGCCACGAAATTAGTCACCGGCTACCCACGCCGGCTACTCGCCGCCGCATTGCACGGGTAGCCGGCTAATAATTTAAAAAGTGTTCAAGCTTTTTTACCGGGAAACCCATTAAGAAAAGAAAAATATATATATGAATTTTGATTTACAAATTTACCCCGCCATATATGTTTTTTTAACATCAATGTCGTGCAAGAGGTTGACTAAATTGATGATGCATGACTAAGGGGGTGTTTGGGATTGCTTATTGGAAATAGATTATATATTTTGAAAACGGATAATCAAATAATAAGTTTTTACAAAATGTGATTATGAAATATAGTGTTTGGGTTTGATTATGTTGTTTAATATCGCAAATAATCAGATAATCAGTTTTTAAGTGTTTAGCAAATGTTATTATTTTATAACTTGATGAGTAAAATTACAATAGTAGACATTTGCATTATAAAGTTGAGCTATATAAAAATAAGTGAAAAGGGTAAAATAGATATTATGCTTGTTTCTTGTAGGCCCATGCAAACATCACTTTCTGCGTTTTCAAAAAAGTGGCTCATCTTTGGATTATTCGAAATCATGTTTCAGTGGATTTTAAACGCATTTAATCAATTATTTGGGAAGATACCCAAACACTACATTTTAAATATTCACGTTTATCAACTGAGATATACTTATAATCTAGCACATAACGCACATACAAACACCCCCTAAAATTCACAATAAAGTGTCTTACGTTGCGTTTAGACAAGAATTTTATATTTAAAACGTTTTTTAGTAATCAAGTCACATATTAACAAAACGTTTTGTTATTTCTCACATGAGCTTATCGGTTGTTTGTTATTTTCATTGTCTTCAATACATCTTATTCTTCGTGGCTTCTCCTTAAAATTTCTTTACCAAATCTAATTTTCGGGTTAATAAATACAACAAAATATTTTTAAGAGGTTTGAGGTGGGTGAAGGTTGAGTAACGAACCATCAGCTCTGATCTAATAAGAGGTTTTACGTATGACCGTGTCTTGCTCACAAGAAAAAAGAAACAAGCATTTTGACAGTTTGATTGCGTTTGACGACTAAGACGTCAAAAGCAAATGTGACAACTTTTTTTAAAAACAAACACCCCTTAAATGTTTACTCTTAATCTACCAATTTGCTAAAAAAATAAAATACTTTTTTTTACATTTTTTTGTAATTAGCAAAAATTATAAATAAAAACCATAAAAACTATCATATATATTGAAGATATAAATTAAGAGAAGGGGAGTGGTCTAATATGAACTTGAGGGGAATTCTCAATATTCTCAAATGTTTTCATCTTGCTTTGGGCCTTCACATAAATATTCAAAAAAGCCAAGTGTTGGGTGTTGGTGTTCCTCAGCTTATAGTGGAAGCGGCAGCAAACTCTATCTGTTGTTCTATTATGCAAAATAAATTTAGATATCTTGGAGTTATGATAGGAGATTCTATGTCTCTTCATAAGGCGTGGGATGAAGTTATTTCTAAGTTGAGATCTCGTCTTTCTAAGTGGAAGGTGAAAACATTGTCGATTGGTGGTAGATTTACTCTTTTGAAGTTAGTGCTTGACGCTTTCCCTTTATATACGATGTTCATTTTTAAGGTTCCGAAGGGTGTGCTTAAGGTAATGGAATCAATTCGGAATAAGTTTTTTAATGGAGCTGATCTTACAGATTCTAAAATAACGTGGGTTGTTTAGGATAAGATTTTAGCATCTAAAAAAAATGGTGGCCTTGGGGTTTCTAGTTTTCACGCTCTTAACTGTGTTCTTCTTCTTAAATGGGTGTGGAGGTTTTTTTCCCAAGATGGCTCTCTGTGGGCTCGTGTTATTCAAGCGTTATATGGGAATTCGATTGATTCTCATCCGGTTCATATGAATTCTAATTGGTGCTCGATTGTCAGAGAATTACATTTGTTAAAGGACAAAGGTATGGACTTTTTGTCTTTGTGTAATCTACGGGTTGGAGACGATTCTACAGCCTATTTCTGGCTGGATGTTTGGATTGGAGATGCAGCCTTAAGTCGGTGTTCCCTCGTCTATTTGCTCTAGAGCTGGATAAGGATATTCGTGTGGTAGAGAAGATGAATATGTCGGCTGTGTCTTCCTTTCGAAGAGAGGCTCGGGGGGGGGGGGGGGGTATTGAACAGCAGCAGTTGTCCGATTTAATGCATATGCTGGAATCTGTTTCACTTGCTCTGATTACGGATCGTTGGGTTTGTTCTTTATCTAGTGATGGTGGGTTTAAGGTTAAAGACGTCCGAAACCTTATTGATGATACTTTCTTCCCACGAGTACGGAGTCGACTAGATGGGTAAAATATATTCCAATTAAAATCAACATTTTTGTATGGAAAGCTCATCGTGATCGGCTGCCAACAAGAGCCAATTTGGCTCGTAGAGGTATTATTTTGGATTCTACTTCTTGTCCTATATGTTTGTCTTGTGAGGAGGATGCTAGTCATTATTTTTTCTAGTGTGGTTTTGCCCGTGCTGTCTTGCATCATATTTGTCGTTGGTGGGATATTGATGGTCATAATTGGTCTTCTTTTACGGATTGGTGTACTTGGTTCGCTGGGGTTCGGCTTTCTCATAATCGTAAGAGGGTACTTGAAGGTGTTTTTGGTATTGCTTGGTGGGCCATTTGGAGGTTGCATAATCGTATTGCTTTTGATGTTTCCCCACCTATTCGTTCGACCATTTTTGATGACGTTGTCTCTTTATCTTTTTTTGGTGTCGCAATAGATGTAGTAGAACGTATAAATGGGATGATTGGTTGAAAAATCCTCATTTAATTGCTTTGTAATTGTCCTCTAGCGTCTTGCTAGTCTTAATAATATTTGCCGTTCAAAAAAAATATTGGATACCTTGTATCCGTTAGAGATAAGGGGACCAGTCTCCACCTTCCATCTATAAAAAAATCAACAACCCAGTTTAAATCTTAATTATTTTTTAATTAAAAAAACATAGGGGCATTTTTGTCATTTAAACCCACCCATTCCACTCACCTCCTAAATACATCTCACCCCGTCTCCTTTCCCAGGTCTAACACACACACACACAAACACACACACACGAAAAAACACACACATAAGCTCATTCAATCATCATCTCGATCCAAAACACGTACTAAAACACACACAAATAAAAAATCATCAACAAATCGCGTTAAAAATTAAAGAAAAATATGCTGATGCTATTGAAGAACAAATCACCAGGTTATATCATCATCATTAATATCTTTTTTTAGCTTATTTGATGTAAGTAAGCTTATTTTTATGTGATCATGGATGTGTTAGCTTTTTTATTAGATTATTAATGGGAATAAGCTTAAAAATTATCATCGTTTTTATTATGATAAATTATAAGGTTTTTTGGCTTAATCTCGCTGAACAAATTTAGTATGACCTGTTAGTGAAATATCATATATGACTATTACAAAAATGTGTTGGAAAAAAATGTTTGCAAAATGGGTTTTTGCAATACTTTGGACATAATTATATATATTTATATGCTATGTATATTCGTAATACTTAGTAGCTTTGCGTTCTCCTAGAAGAGAGCTTCGCAACGAGCTAAAGTATGTCCAATATGGAGTTAATATGAATGAGATATCGTGTCTCAAAGTGAGGCACGTGAAACACAAAATTTGGAAAATATTTTGTCCCACATCGCTGGAAACATGAAGTAAAAACATGTTTATAAGGAAATCTTAGTTTCTACCTTCAATATTCATTTGTTGGTTTTTACTCCCAGGCCTACGCGCGCGCAGGGGGTGCAGAAAGTGAGATTTCTAGGCCAAAACGGGTTCGAAGCTACTGAACTTGTGCATGAGCGCGCGACCTGCGGACACGAATGCAGCTCCGAAATCTGCCTGGGTGCCGGCAAATTTGGTATATTTTTTGCTGCTCATTCGAATTTTTCCTTTCAGATTTTTGTAATCTATTTTAGGAATAGATACAAACTTATTTGTAGAAACTAGAAGGGGGGTTGAATATTTTCTCATCAGTTTATCTCCTAATTAAAGTTCTTTTCAATTAGGTGAGTGCACAAAACTATCTTTTACTTGAAAGCTAGTTGCATAATGATTAGGTTCAATTCTGATGCATTAACAATGTGTAGTAAGTATAATGATAATGAATGTAAGTAATGAGTAAGGAAACAAACAACCTAGTAGGAAGACACCAAGATTTATAGTGGTTCGGCAACGAGGCTCTATCCTCGTTCCTACTCCACTCCTCGAGTACACCTTACTCGAGATTTCCACTATATCCACAAGCTCCCTTCTTGGCGGAGAAAACCTTACAACGTCGCTTACATTATTTTCCGACACTAAGCTAAATGTGGACCAATCTACAGTGTAACACCCCACTTTGATAAGTGGACCGTTACGCGTAATTATGGCGTGTCATCAAAGCATGCAAGGTAATATGTAGTAAAACATACATGACCATAGGAAAAACCGGAATCAAACATCGGTTCCCAAACATAAGCCCAAAACATAAATAAAGTAAATGAAATGAACAAAGACTACACAAGCATAAATCTATGAAGGCAAAAAGGAAAAGAAGTATATGGCAGCTTCCATCTTATGCACGTCCTCCAAATGCTCGAGTCTGTCCTTGGGTACCTGTCGTTTTGGGACATGGAAAGGAAAGTAACGGCTGAGAAAAATACTCAGTGCACGGATATAGACATAGTATACATGACTGGAACATAATAAAGACTTAATAGCAGCGGAAATGTATAAGTCCTGAAAAACCTGGAACATGTTCATAAAACTGGTTTTATAGTTTGAAAAGCCTTATGTTTATCTAATGAAAATTGTTTAACATGTTAACCATTAGCCAATATAGGTCATGAGATATCAACGTGCATGAATACTTGGAGGGGTGACCTCGTCATGCAAATTAGAGGGGCTGCCTCTAATTTAATATACTGGTTTTGGGGTAGGAGGGATCAGCTCTTTGTGAAGGATGCAAGGCACACACCACATTCACACTGAATAATCTGCTGAAAACATGTAAACTAGGATGCACCCATACGCTCCACCTGATAATATAATAAATGGCCAAAAGCTGAAAGGGACGCCACGAGCTATCACTCCGTCGTGGTGAAGTCATAACACGGGTGCCTCTAGTGTTATGGTTATGGTACCTCCATAACTTGGTGAAACTGGTCATGCATGTATATGGCTTTAGGTATTCTAATTAAACATAAGCAATTCAAAAACATATAAAACATATATTGGGGAAAACAGTTGGCTGCATACGGGAAATCCTAATAAGGAGAGAATGTCCATACTGAAAGGACGGAGAATCCGTACCTTATGTCTAGTGAACGAAGAAGACGAACGGAAGAGAGTCCTACTTCGGTATCACTAATGCTACATAAATACATACGTATATAAGTATCTGGTTACTGAGTACGTAGCTGGTTTTATATCATGTCTTAGCTTGTTTTATATGTTCATGCCATGTTTTACTGATTTAAGCTTTATACTGTGTTTATCATATATTATGTCTATTCTGATTAAGTATTACTTGTATTTCATGTATTATTATACTTGTTGTGTAATAATAAGTAACTTTCTAAAAATAGCAGGTTTCCTAAAATAGAAAGTTTCTAGAAATAGAAAGTTACCAAAAATAGAAAGTTTCCAAAAATAGAAAGTTTCCAAAAATAAAAAGTTTTCAAAAATAGAAAGTTTTCAAAAATAGAATTACTGCTTAAAATAGATAAGTTTCTAAAAATAGAAAGTTTCCATAAATAGATTAGCTGCCTTAAATAAATAAGTTTTTAAAAATAGAAAGTTTCCATAATTAGATATAAGCTGGATAATTAAGCTAATTATATAAGCTTAAGTGTTTTCTGATTAATATTCCAAGTCATGTGATTATATAGTATAGTTTATTAATTATTTCATGTGAATTAAATAAACTATAGGTTAAGGTATTTAATTAAATATAACATGATTTAATTAAATAAAAAGGTAAAATACTTAGGTTAAAATATGTATTATTATCTATTAATAATATAACCTAAGTCATGTAAATTAATTAATTATAGTCATGGTTTTAATAATTAATTAATTATATAGTTTAATTAAATAATAAAATACTTAGGTTAAAATTCATGTATTAATAATAAAATTAATAACCTAAGTCATGTAAATTAAATTAATCATGTTCATGCTTTTTAATTAATTTAATTTAAGTCTTGAAAAAAACATATAACTTGTAAAACATTTAACTTGTAAGAACAACTCATGAACCGGACCGTGTTTTAAATCTAACATGCGTGAACCGGACCCGTGTTTTAAATCTAACATGCGTGAACCGGACCCAAAATCATCACCATACCCCGACCTAATTCGGGGTTTCCCTTGTCCTTGATGTTGTCGTGACACCACCACCACCAAACCGAGATCATATGATCTCGGTGGTGCGAAGTAAGCCAAGCCGAGACCCCCTTGGGGCTCGGTTAGGCGTCGGACAAAAAACAACCACCCCTAAACACATAATTGATTTAAACCCCATGATTAATAACATGTTTAAACCTTGTTTTTAATTAGTTTATTAAAAACATTCATGATTTTATGTGATTACATAAATAAATCAAAACATAAAATAAAAGAGTTAGGGTTTATACCGATCACGTGAAATCAAGAAGGATGAACACACAACGATCCTTGCAATAAATCAAAGATCAAAATCAAACCGAACACCCCTTTGGTGTGATGTGAACCCGGCGGCCAAGGAGCACCAAAGGAAGAATTAGGGTTTTCTTTGTTTTCTAATTTTTTGTTAAATGAAACATGTTTCCCCTTTTCCCTTGCTTAGTAAAATTTTAATGGGCTAGGCCCTTTTGGTCTTGTGTGTCCCCGGGTAAGGGGCCCACAAGGGTAAACCCGTACATTTCTCGTGACTAAATAATTAGTGTGTTCTCGTGTTCATGTTTTTACGTGATTTAATTAGTTATCGTTCGTGACTTAATATATTTATTCGTGCTCGTAATAAATATATACATACGTAATATTAGCTCGTGATTAATTTATGTTCATGATTTCATGTTCGTATGTTCGTGATTATAATTATTATTGAAATAATTATCGTGAGTTAATACGTAATAAATACTTAGCGTGTTATAACATGTACATACTACTTGTAATTCTTGTTCGTGAAACGTAAACATGTTATAAAAGGAAAGTTCTAATCATGTACGTACTATCGTAAGGGTACTATTCATGGTAAAAGCATGCGGGTTTTACATACACAATGTCGCCCACTTCACCATTTTACGACACAAGGCCAGATGTCCCCAAAGCTAGAACCAATCTTCACAACGTTGCCTACTTCACCATTTTACGACACAAGGCTAGATGTCGAGTTCTAATCCAAAGCTAGAACCAATCTTTACGACTCTTCACTTTGAAGCTAAGTGAGAACTTCACACAACACAACTACATATCACTTTATAGTTTAGTGAGAACTCACAAGACACAAACACATCACTTTATAGTTTAGTGAGAACTAACACAACTAATTACAACTCAACTAAACATATCCAAGTACATACATGTAGCTTGGATCTACACAACACAAATCCAAGCACACACATGTGCAATAGATTTACACAACTCTAATCCAAGTATTCACATATAGCTTGGATGAACACAACTAGTCCAAGTATTTACAAATACATTGGATCTACACAAGACACAAATAAACAAATGATGAACATGACTAGATCTTTAGGAGAAGGTAATCTTCATCAATGCTACATTTTAATCACATCACAAGTGTGTGAGTGATCTTCTCTTTGGACAAGGTAAAGAAGGAGATCAAGAGGATAATCATGAGTAAACATACTTAACACATTAAGTGATTATTTACAAATGACTAGGATTAGATAGGAGAAAGAAGGCAGAAAGATATGTCCAAAAAGGGTTGATGAGAATGCAGATTTGATCCACTATTTATAAGACAAACATCCAACGGCTATATCTGCCTGCGGTTCCTTATTGGAGCCCGTGGTTCCTTATCGATAAGGAACCGTCGTAGGTGCTAAGGTACCACCGGCGTAGAGTCCGCTCCCTTTTGTCTTTTAGTGAATTTAAAATATCTGAGGCTGTTTAAACCTTCAAAGGATATTCTTATGGCATTTGGAATATGCCATATTCAAATTTACATTTTCAATTAAAAAAAACATTTTCTTAAAAATAAAGTTTATTAAAAATATTTTTTTACATTTGACAAAAGTGAGTTTTAAGGCTAATCACTTTTATGATCACTAAGCATGATTTAGATATGTTTGTATAATGATTATTACCTTGATGATAGTGTTTGTTAGATAATTCGTTTTATGATTGTGTTTGACAATAAATGTCTTTGTAATTTGTCATGATCAAAAGTAAGAAAGATTAATTAATTAATACTAACAATGTTTTTAGGCATTGCTTTGCATTAACAATCTCCCCCTTTTTTATTACGACAAACTATAAACTCATTTACATAAAATACAAGTTTATGACTATCATTTCTCCCCCTTTGTTGAAGCAAAAAGGTTAGCACAAGTCTTTCAAGAAGAAAAGAACCGGACTTTTGCTAGTAGCTCCCCCTTGGTGCTTAATCCCACTTGCTTGGGGCACCAAGTAAATGAGCTAAGGTGACATGCTACACAAAGGTTAGAAGAAAGAAAAGAAACACCAATGTATGTATGTGCACTACTTACTAACTAACTTGAGAGGGAGAAGGAAAAAAAATCTCAAATTAGAAGTAATCATTTGCTAAGTATGTCCAAAGAGTGTGTATTGACAACATCATAGTTCAAATGGTGGAATAAAGGAAGAAAAGAAACATCCAAACCAATCAAAGATGATTTAAAATGTCAATGGATTAAAATTTAGATTTTATGGAACCACCTATAATTAATTTTAAGTTTTAACCATGATCAACTCTTTAACCAATGTATGAAATAGAATTAGAGAGAAAGATAACACACATAACTTTCATATTACATAAATATGAAATAACATACAAGAGAAATATTCATATACACAATATGAATATTTAAAGCAAAAAATATGGAAAATAGACCACAAAGCATAAACTACTCTAATAGTGATAATCTTCCAAGATTGCTTAAGTTTTATTGACTCAAACAACTAAAGTACAAAATGTGCCTTAGTTGGAAAAGAAAGACGACGAAGCATCATTCGAAGTTTTGTTCACGGGAACGAAAACTTTGAGAGGAGGTCGAGTGAGGAGGAATTCAAGATAATTTAGCTTGCCATAGATATGAGCAAGTTCAATTTGTTGAAAATGACAACAAGCACACGAGGAACCATGATGCAAAACAAAGTCGTTAGATGGGGGAGGTCCATCAAAATTAGAGGTTGGTGGAGAGGGAGATAATGGATAAGAGATGTTTTCACAATGCCTAGTGAGGTTAGGGAAAGAAGATAGGTCATTGAGTTGAGGAGACTTGAAAGGTTTTGGTGGTGGTGGAAGAATTTCCTTTTCTCCGGTAATTGGATTTATAGAGTAAGTCTCATTCCAATATTGAGTCGGAGAGAAAGAGGAATTCTTGGAGGATTTTGGAGAAGAAGAATCATGAGGATTCTTGTTCTTTTTTTTATCCAAATGGGTTTAACCGAGATTTTTGGTTTCTTTGAAAGCTTAGAAGAAGAAGCTTTAAGTTGAGAAGTTTGTGACAAAGAAATGTCAAGGTTAGGAAAGGAAAAATTAGGCATTATGAGGGATGAAGAAAAGAACTCCCAAAAGAGACGAATTTAAAGAACATAGACAAGGCAAAGATTTGAAATGAAAAAGAAAGGTTTTAGGAAATGTTTAGCCAAATTGGGTAAACAAAGAATCTTAACCAAAACAATGGTAAAAAAAGAAAGACCAAAAACAAGCCAAGAACGGCTTTACTATGCGCGGTTCTTTAAAATAGCCCGCGGTTCCATATCGATATGGATCCACCTGGGGCTAAGGAACCACGTCTAGTGGACAGCTTTTGGAGAAAAATAAGACTTTTCAAAATTTTGCAAATCTTGGATTTTTACCTCTTTTAGCACTAGAGTATGCTAGGGTTGCATAAAAGCAACACATTCACAAAGAATGTCTTGAAAAAGGGTGACAAAATATTTAGATAACATTTTGGTCCAATTTTAAGTCAAGTTTTTAGAGGTTGTAATAGATTTCGGTTCAATTTTAAATAAACTGAAGTTAATTAATCTGATCACATAGATAGAAACACATAAAACTAAATCCATAAATCATTCACATGAGAAAATCATGAGGGAAAGGAAAGGAAATACAATAACTAAAAATACAATTAACTACTACAAAGATAGCTAACAACTAGGTCTTGAATTCATAGTCCTCTTTGGGCTTGACCTTCTTTTGAAAAGCATGTTAATTTTAAAAGCCATCATTCATCTCCTAGGAGGTGGAGGATTAGCAAATAGGTTCAACAAGAAGCTTTGCAACTTGATGTGAGCCCCAATCATCTCCAACCTAAGGATATCAATGAGGTGAAAGTTGTTTAAGCAACAAGGACAATTTGTTCCATTATGCATGAAAAAATCAAACAAGTGTGGATCACCCAAGAAACGAGAAATGGGAACATCCAAGAGAGGAGTGTTGGAGGTAGGAGGATGAGGAGAAGACATGGTATCCAAGGGTGAAATTGGTGAGATGGGTGAATTTGGTGGAGTGAAAGGAAGAGGCTAAAAAAAGGGAATCCTCTGATGAGGTTGTGGTTGACATTCACATTTAAGGGAGGACTAGAAATGGGTGGAGAGGAAAACTCATTTATTCTTGATTGGAATGAAGAGGAGGTAGAACCATGTGAATGGTTAGTACCATGGGTTAGAGTATGTTTTTCATGAAGCAAGTGGTGGTGAAAGTGACGAGGAGATGAGAATGGATGAGGCTTCACTTTTTGGTTTGAGAGAAGATGGAGAACCAAGTTTAGAGGACTTGAGATTCACCTTAAGGCTTCTTTTGGGTGAGGAGGTTTTGGAGGAGTTGAATGTTCTAGTGGATACCATGGTTGAATGTTGAGGTTTAGAGAAGAGTAAAAGGGATGAAGAACACAATCAACAAGAGAGGGTTTAAGAAGAGAAGGGGATGATCCAAACTAGTAATAGGTTAAAATCATTTTATGTGAACAATGAAATTAGGTAGCCTAGTTTAGGAAAGTGCAAGTTTTTGCAAAAGTTTTACACAGATTAAAGAAAACAGTGTAAAGTAAAGATTCTGTTGAAATAGTACTAGGCGGTTCCTTACGTAGGTCCGCGGTTCCTTACGTAGGTCCGCGGTTCCTTATCGCTAAGGAACCGCAGGTTTGATATGGAACCGCGACTAGAGGTGTTCAAAAATAGCACTTCCTTAAACTTTGGCTAGCCCATATTTTATACCAAGGTTTGTCAAGCTAAAGTGAACTATTAATCAAAACTAGGAGGCTATCTAACACACAAGATGCATAGAGCCATGTAAATCGAAATATTGATACCATGGATAATTAGGATTAAAATACTAGATAATCCAAACACAAATTGTTAGTTAAAGAATACACAATATCCTAAGAATAACGATAAAGGAGATAAAGTTCAACAATCCGGACATGTTTACACACATGTTAGTCTCACAAGAGTGGTATATATCATTCATCTATGAGCATTTCTTCCTTGCCTTGATTCACTTCTGATTCGATCTTAAAGATGAAGATTGAGACAATACAGATAGTCTGAATCAATGTCTAGTGAAGACAATTGAGAGATAGATGATGACAAGTCATAACGAGAAATGAGAGAATTGTCTTGAGAGACATTTTCATCTTTATTTGAATCATGTGTGGGAACTGAAGAGACATTCCCTTCAACTGGAAGCATGAATCGAACCACGAAGTTAAAAGATGAAGGATTTAGAGGAGGATGGTCAAGAAGAACTCTCCTAAGAAGTCGTGAGAGAATCATGGCATAAGGAAGAGTAGAACGAGATCCATTGAGAACAAATCTTATCCTTCTAGTTATGAAAAATGCAAGGTTGTATGGATTAGTGGTAGCAACACAATACAACATATGTGCAAGACAAGCAGGCACATGGTTGCGATCACCAACCAAACACATTGCATTTTCCCTAATGATTTCGGCTCAAGGGACCATAAAATCACTAAGATCGCTAGTCAGTAATTCCCACGGAGTAAGAGCACGAAATTCTCCTCCAAAATTACCAAGAATAAGATGTTCACGAGGTGTAGCAAGGGCACGAGAGATGGCCGAAGCCGAAGGAATCTCAGTCAAATAATGAACATCAATAGGGGCCGATTCTAAGTTGTTTAAACCCCAAGCATCGATGAACCTACATTGACCTTCGTATGAAACTCCGAGAATCTCACCAAATTCCTCAAGAGTGTACACAAAGGTCTTCCCCTTGATGGAAAATCTTATAGATAGACCATTGTGGATGTACATTAGCTTGAACGGGATAAATAATTCCATGAGGAAAGAAGGAAAGATTGGCTCATCAATATCAAGCAAACAATCAAAGCCAATGGTATTGAACATGAATCGAATGAAGTCAAGTCCAAGAAGGTTAGAAGGAACAATACGTCCTTCATGGAAACAACGAGATTCAAGATTATGATAAGTGTTTTGAAAAGAGCGAGTTTGATTTGTCAAAGAAGGATTAGGCATGTATCTTCTAGTAAGTAGGTGGTCATTTTGATATCCTGTAGTCATGATAGTACCTAAAAATAACATATAAACATATTTCTCTAATTACTCATATATTACATATAAACCAAAAATCAAAGAAAGTGAGAATGTGTTTTATCAATCTCTTGACAAACCAAGGTTTAATCCATATCATTCTCATATTCACAATGTACCAAGTTCATCATCAACAATGACACATTGACCATGTAAGATCAATAATGAACTTGAACATTGGTTTTTCAAAACAAGGTTTTTAGGTAAGCATTTAACAATGTCATTACCAACTTGTTCATGGGTTCATATCAATTCCATCAATCAACCAGATTATTTAGTCAAAATTCGGATTTGTTCTACAAGTGGGTTTTAGTGAAATTTTAACGAATATGAACCTAAGGAATCATAGTAACAATACTATGTCAACTCTTATTCCTAGTAAGGTTATAATTCAATGTCAATTTTAGAAAGCCCCAATTATGAATGTATGAACCCTAGAACAAATTAGATAAAATTGAAAGAAATAACTTACAATTAATTGATCTTGGATGATGGATGAGTGAAACCCACGAACTTGAATCAATTAATTTGAGTGATTGAAGGTTTTTGAAGCTTCAACAATGGTGGAAAAACAAAAAAACTGTCGGATGTGTGTGCGAAGGAGAGACAAGGTTTTGTTTGAAAAAGGGTATTTTATAAAAACTGCGCACTGAAAAATATTCTGCCCGCGGTTCCTTATCGATAAGGAACCGCGTTATTGAACCGCCAGAGATAAAGAACCGCCTATAGAGGCAGGTTTTTATCAAAGAAAAACAATGAATTTTTGAAAACAAAATTTTTTAAAATACTTAAAAATATATCTTAAACCTTTTAGGATACCATTGGACCACCACAATACGAGTTGAATCGAGATAGGAAAAGACCGAAACGAACAAAAGACTACTCGTAGCAAAGAAGCAAAGGGAGAGGAGTCAAGGGAAGTGAATCAAGACCAAGAACATTGCTCAAGAGACAAATGACATTCTTTAAATTGAGGAGGAGAAGAGCTTGTGTCATATATAGTGGTTTAAGACGTGCCTTTCTGGCGAAAGTCTAAACGACTTTGGTAATGAATTATACCAAGCATTTTTTATGGATAGAATAAAATCATTTTCAAGAGTAGTTTTATTCTATTTCAAAATATGAGCAAAGTATAGATTCACTTTCTCTCCCACGTGATCGGATAATTATTGCTAGAATTAACAATAACGATATCCTTGGAATATTTCAATTCCAAATGTGTAAAATCCACCTACAACTTAATGAAGTATTTTGGTATCTCAAGGGATTTACTAATCATCCTAGAGATGAGTTTAATTGCACAAGTTACACTTGATATAGGGCCTACTAACCGTAAGGGTGCAAACCATGGAAATCATGCTTGATACTTTAAGCTTCTACTAACTCATCCAACATCTCCATAGTGAGTCAAGTATCTAAGCAATAAAGGTTTGAGAGGGAAAAAGGAAAGAATCACAAACCACAAGTAAATGTCAAGGCAAGGATGCCAAGAACAAGCATATAGTCAATTAATGATCAAAAGAATGATCAATAGGGCATGTGGAAGAACGAAAGCGTACCTTGGCCACAAATTGCATTCCGAGCTTTCAAGGAACCGATGCAAAGCCCAACTATGACTAACAGTGACTACTAAGTCTTCAAAGACTAGTATCACTCCTACCCATCTTGATATAATCATTCAATGATGTTGGAAATAAAAGAAGATGAGTCTTCTACAAGTGTAAGTAACTCAATCCACAATCAATAGAATGATTTATCTTCATGAGTACCTACACATAACAAGATGCAAACTAGTATATACATTTCAAGAGTAAATCTAAAATGCATTATTACTACTAATTTAGGTAATATGCAATATTAACAATTTAAAAGGCTTATTTTCAACAACAAAAATTGTTTTGACCAAAGAAAAACTTTAGTACAACTTAACCTTCTAATTTGAGGAGACGATGATCGATCTAAGTTTTAAAGTACAATATACTTCAAATATCTTGTGTCACCATCGCTCTGATACCATTTGTAGAAAATAGAAGGGGGGGGGGGGGGTTGAATAGTTTCTCATTGGTTTATCTCCTAATTAAAATTCCTTTCAATTAGGTGAGTGCACAAAACTATCTTTTACTTGAAAGCTAGTTGCATAATGATTAGGTTCAATTCTAATGCATTAACAACGTGTAGTAAGTATAATGATAATGAATGTAAGTAATGAGTAAGTAAAGAAACAACCTTGTAGGAAGACACCAAGATTTATAGTGGTTCGACAACGAGGCTTTATCCTCGTTCCAACTCCACTCCTCGAGTACACCTTACTCGAGATTTCCACTATATCCACAAGCTCCCTTCTTGGCAGAGAAAACCTTACAACGCCGCTTACATTATTTTCCGACACTAAGCTAAATGTCGAGACCTAATCTTAGCTAGGACCAATCTACACAACGTCGCCCACTTCACCATTTTAAGACACAAGGCTAGATGTCGAGTTCTAATCCAAAGATAGAACCAATCTTCACAACGTTGCCTACTTCACCATTTTACGACACAAGGCTAGATGTCGAGTTCTAATCCAAAGCTAGAACCAATCTTCACGACTCTTCACTTTGAAGCTAAGTGAAAACTTCACACAACACAACTACATATCACTTTATAGTTTAATGAGAACTCACAAGACACAACCACATCACTTTATAGTTTAGTGAGAACTAACACAACTAATTACAACTCAACTAAACATATCCAAGTACACACATGTAGCTTGGATCTACACAACACAAACCCAAGCACACGCATGTGCAATGGATTTACACAACTCTAATCCAAGTATTCACATATAGCTTGGATGAACATAACTAGTCCAAGTATTCACAAATACATTGGATCTATACAAGACACAAATAAACAAATGATGAACATGACTAGATCTTTAGGAGAAGGTGATCTTCATCAATGCTACATCTTTAATCGCATCACAAGTGTGTGAGTGATCTTCTCTTTGGACAAGGTAAAGAAGGATATTAAGAGGATAATCATGAGTAAACATACTTAACACATTAAGTGATTATTTACAAATGACTAGGATTAGATAGGAGAAAGAATGTTGAAAGAGATGTCCAAAAAGGGTTGATGAGAATGCAGATTTGATCCACTATTTATAAAACAAATATCCAACGGCTATATCTGCCCACGGTTCCTTATTGGAGCCCGGGGTTCCTTATCGATAAGGAACCGTCGTAGGTGCTAAGGTACCGCCAGCGTAGAGTCCTCTCCGTTTTGTCTTTTAGTGAATTTGAAATATCTGAGGCTGTTTAAACCTTCAAAGGATATTCTTATGGCATTTGGAATATACCATATTCAAAATTTCATTTTCATTTTAATAAAACATTTTCTTAAAAATAAAGTTTATTAAAAATCGTTTGTTACATTTGACAAAAGTGAGTTTTAAGGCTAATCACTTTTATGATCACTAAGCATGATTAAGATATGTTAGTGTAATGATTATTACCTTGATGATAGTGTTTGTTAGTGTTGGGTCAGTATTTAGTGACCCTGAAGCAACTCTAGGATTTGTATATAAAAACCCCCTAAGTGTTTCATGCTCAGCAGTAAGGCCAATCTGCTGATGGATGACCAGAGGAACAAATTTCCTACTGAAGACTTTAAAGCTGAAGAAAAGTTCTGCACTCCCCTTCCAGTTAACTTAGAAGACAAAGGAGTCTTCGCTTCAAATACTAGGCGGTCTAGTTGCTGAAGAACAAGGACTGGAGAGGGGCTTTCAGTTCAGTTTGGTTTGACAATACCTAACTAAATGATGTCGATCTCCTCTAGGATACTGAAGACTCTTCAGTATTCTGATGGTTTACATTAGGCGAGAAAAGATAACTTTAAGTCAAAGTAGGTTGCTTGTATACTTAGATATAAGTACAACCTTGATCGTTTCTAGAATAGTTTAATATGTACTTTGTATTGTTTATCTAGCATGGTCATCAACCACCCACTGGATAAACCCATGCATTGAAACATGCAAAATGCAAACCCTAGTTTTACACTGCCTATATAAGGAGTGTACATTGGGAGAGTAAAGGTTAACCAATACAAGAGCTTAAACTCTGGAAAACCTTTCTCTCTCGATACCAACTAAACCATATAGCCTAGATGCATATGAACGTTTAGATTGGAGCTTATACTTTAACTTTGGTTAGACGTTTAAGTAGAGGAGATCACAACCCATTGTCATTCAACCACTTTGTTATTCCGCAAACAAAGTGGGTTATAGATTCTTTATTTGATTCTAATAAAAGTCTATACGTTGAAAAGTATATTGGTATTGTTGTTTTAATTGTTCATAGTTCTTATCTATTGTTAAAACAACACACTTGAGTCGAAGTAAATAGTTATTACTTACGTTGATAAGTAATAACGAATTACAAGGGACAAACAAGTGGTATCAGAGCAGTTTGATTAGCTAAACTCTTATTTTATTAAACTGCTCATTTAAAAGTTTTCAAATCAAGATCCAAAATGGCTCAAGTTATACCACAAACCCTAGAATATAGGGGTGGTCAACTCAATGCTGCTCATGTACTAGAGGTAGAAAATTTTACAAATTGGAAGAAGAGGTTTCTTGTCCACATGGTTGGAATTAAACCTCAATTCCTTGGAATCATTGAAAATGGTACTTTTGTTCCCATGGTTAGGGACACTAGAAAACCTGAAGCACAATGGACTGTTGATGAGAGAAAAACTACTAACCTAGATCAGCGTCTCAAAAGTCTCATCATGTCTGTGCTTCCAGATGACCAAATGAATTATGTTATAAATTGAAAAACAACCAAAGCAACGTGGGAGGACCTTATTCTTTACCATGAGGGACCCTCTGATGTAAAAGAAACCAGAATCATGGATTTAAAGATTCAACACAACACCTTCAAGCACAAAGAAGGGGAAACCCTCACACAGACATTCACCAGATACAAAGCACTGATGAATGAACTTGTGAATGATGGTGTTGAGCTTTCAAAACTTGAAATCAACACAGTTTTTGTTAATGCATTGCCAAAGAAGTGGCTCAGTTTCTTCTAAAGCATGAAAAATGCTAATCACATTAAAGATTGTGATCTAGCCTCTCTTTTTGGGAAACTTAAATATGAAGAAAACCTAGTTGATAGGATTTATGAAGTCTCAAGCAAGAGTAAAGCATTAACCATTTCTACACCCTTGTCCACAGCCTTCTTTAGTGAGGCTATCATTCAAGACTACCAAGATAGTCTGATGATGAGGAAGACACTAGATCTAGTGAGGAATATCTGAATGACCTCAAAGAGGAATTTCATGAAAGAGCACTTCTGGCTAAGTCTATAAGGTTCTTTAAGAAAGGAGGCAAATTCTCCAGCTCCACAAAAGCTTTAGTTGACACTGAATGCTACAAATGTGGGAAGACTAGTCACTATGCTAGGGATTTTTATTCAAAAACATCTCTCCCTTCATATTCCTCACCAGCTCGATCAAGACCATCTGGTCAATCATCATTTCAACCAAAACAAATTACTTCTACTTCATTTCATCAAAACAGGGTTGAACTTAGACCAACAAAAGACTATGAGGCAAAATACAGAGAAATCAAGGCAAGATTGGCCCTAATGAGTACTGAACGCTCCTCATCCAAGGGTCCCGAGTAAGACAAGAACAAAGGACTTGTTGCTGAAGCCTATGAATGGGATGAAGAAGATGTTTCTTCAGATGATGATGAAATGGTTAATGTAAAAGTGCTGATGGCACTTGCTGATGATAAAGGGGCTAATTCAAATGTTGTGGCTAGAGAAAGTGCCAGAAATGGTGAATGGGTCAATGTCACAATTAAAAAGGTACAAAATCTTCTTGAATTAGAAGATAAAGATGACATTAAATTTGTCTTTGATTACTTGTGCATTGATCTAAAATTTGTTGAAAATCAAAGAAACAATTTACTTGAAAAATTTCATAAACATGTTCTAAAACTTGAAGATTTTGAAAGTAAGCAAATAGAGCTAAAAGAAGCTAAACTTGATATTCTTACTTTTCAAGAATTGAACAAAGAAATTTTTTAGGAAAATAACTCCCTAAGAGTTGAACTAAAAGAAGCAAAAGATATTGTTAAATCTTGGCTTAGAAACTCTGATAGGGTAAATCAATGCATAAGTGAACAAATTCCTGCTCAAAAGAGGAAAATGCTTGGTGCCGAAGGATCCTCCAACACCAAATCTATTGTCTTTGTCAAAGCCTTAAATAAGGATGGTAGCTCGATCCCTGACATTGAAAGGTCAGGTGAAGAGAATTTACCTAATCATGACACTGGACTAATCCTTCTTCCTGAGTTTCAAGCAAGTGTTGACACTTCAACACCAGTTGAGTCCTCAGTTACTAAGGATGACTCAGATGATGATATAGAGAATGAAGTAAGTAACCCACATCCTCCTTTGGAGAATCTAGCTGGTGCTGAACCCTCTACTAGACCCAAAACTATCCGTTCTATCATCAAGTCACACACCACACACAAAGGTAGTTCTTCCAAACATGTCAAAATTGACACTTCAAAGAACTCTTCAGCTCCTGCTGGAGGTTCACATATGGGAACTACCTCTTCAGTTTCAACAAATAAACTAAAGAATGCTAGATCTGAGGATGATAATAGAATGTCTCTTGTCATACAAGAGATCAATGATCTGAAATTGCAACTCAGGCAACAGCAAACACCAGCACGATTCAGAGATGAACCTTCAGACTCTCCTTATTTAAAGTACAAGACACAATTCAAAAGGGCTTGTGAGTTATGTGGTCAGAACAACCATCTCACTCAAACTTTCTTAAGAGTGATTTATTGTACTAAATGTGAGAGGACTGATCATCGCACTTGTGAACATACTCAGTATATGCTGGCCAAAACTAGTGCTGATGCTCACAATACTGAAGCATCTCAATCCAGGAGAAATATACCTTTCCCACCATTCATTCATTGTGGTATGGACAATCACCACTCAGATGACTGCCAGTATTACCCTTGTTTGTAATATTTGTGGAAGTTATGACCATGACACTCATGAACTTAATCGAATCATCTCACCCAAAAGAGGAATTAAACCAAGAAACCCAAACTCTATTACCAAATGTTGTGAAACTTGCGGAAGCGATGTCCACACTACATCTGATCACAACCATATGGAGTGGTTCAGAAGAGGTGAAGCCCTCCAGGTTAAGAAAGTAAAAGTTGTTCAGACCTCTTCTTCTTCTGAGTAATCATACATACCCTCTACAAGAGGACCCTTCAGATCTAGAACACCTTCTAGATATAAAACCCCCACCCAACAAAGGTGGGTTTCAAAACAAAACTGACCATTTTCTTAACTTGTGCAGTGTAATCTCAGGAAGCCTATTTGGTACATAGATAGTGGCTGCTCAAGGCATATGACTGGCACCAAAAGTTATCTACACAAGTATAAGGAGGAACAAGGTCCTAAAGTTGTTTTTGGTGATAACTCATCAGCTACTACTGAAGGATTTGGTTCAGTAAAATGCAATGGTATAGTTTTCTCAAGGGTAGCATATGTCAATGGAATGAAGCACAACCTCATCAGCATAAGTCAACTTTGTGATGCAAAGTATCTTGTGCTGTTTGATGACAAAAAAGGTACAATCTTCGACTCCAATCATGAAATTGTGATGATTGCTCCCAGAGTCAAAGATGTTTATGTCATGAACATGAACTCTACTCAAGAGACATGCTTCTTTGCTAAAGCTTCCAATATTACCAATTGGCTTTGGCATAAGAGGCGCTCACATCTCAATTTCAAAACAATAACTCTGCTGGCAAAACAAAATCTTGTTATTGGTCTTCCTTCACTTGTTTATTCCATGGACAAACCATGCTCAACATGTGAAAAAGGGAAGCACCATAGGGCCAATTTCAAAACTAAGCAAACTTTCTCAATCAAAGAAAGTCTTTATTTGCTTCACATGGACTTATTTGGCCTAGTATCACCTAGGGCCATTTGTCATGAATATTATACACTTATCATTATTGATGAGTACTCTAGGTACACCTGGGTATATTTTCTGACAAAGAAAAGCCATGCACCAGATGCCATTATGTCATTCATTAAAAGAGTTGAAAATCAAAATGACACTCATGTCAAACAACTCAGAACTGACAATGGCACTGAATTCAGAAATCAAACACTGATCAAATTCTGTGATGACAAAGGAATTTCCTAAAATTTCGCATCTCCTTACACACCTGAACAAAATGGTGTGGCTGAAAGAAGGAACAGAAATTTGATTGAAGTAGCAAGGACAATGCTTGCTGGATCTGCTCTCTCTAAGTATTTTTGGACTGATGATGTAGCCACTGCTTGCTACACTCAAAATAGATCCATCATTGTGAAGAGACACATGAAGACTCCATATGAATTCTTCTGGGGGAGAATTCCAAACATTTCATTCTTACATGTGTTTGGGTGTCCAGTATTCATTCACAATCACAAGGATCACATTGGAAAGTTTGATGAAAAATCTGATGATGGTTACTTCCTTGGATACTCTCTAGTATCTAAAGCATACAGAGTCTTCAACACAAGAAGACAATGTATTGAAGAAACCTATCACATCACATTCAATGTAAGTTCTGAAGCTCTAAAATTTACAATTCCATCAGATGATGAACTTCATATACATGAATCTCACAATTATCCATCTGATGAAATTCAACATTATGAGCCTTCTCAAAGATATCAAACAAGAAACTCAGTCCCTCATATTTATCCGTTTGAAGATATGCCAAGTCCTACAAAAGGAAATCCTTCAGTATCACATACTGATGGCTGTCAGTCAAATAATGATCAGTCATAAGATGATCAAAATGATCAGCAAGACAACACAAATGACCAAAATGGTCAGTCTCAAAACAATCAACATGCTGACACACATGATCAAAATTATCAATCATATGCAGCTGATGATGAAGAATCTGAGCCCTTGCTCAAAGCTCTCCTACCATCTCTAAGGAATTAGGTCTTGGATGTGTTGCTTCTGACCAAGAAGGAAGCCCTCCATTGATTGAACCTTTCTCCATTGAATATCCTTCAGTAGACACTAGAGATAATCCAAGTCCATGTCCATGTCATGGACTTCCAAGCTCTAGCTCTAATCATGATACCGATGCCTATTCTCTAGATCCACAAAAATCTTGGACTAAAAATAGTCACATATAGCTGGTGAACATAATAGGTAATCTTGGTGAAGGTAGAGTCACTAGATCTATGGCAAAGAAACTGAGTGCTGCTTCATCTGGAGAATACCTCTATGCAAACTTTCTCTCATAAATCGAACCTACAAAGGTTTCTGAAGCACTCACACACCCTGGATGGATGGATGCCATGCAAGAGGAACTCAATCAATTTGAAAGAAACAAAGTCTTGAAATTGGTTCCTCTTCTATATGGTAAATCAACCATTGGAACCAAATGGGTTTACAAGCTCAAAAGAGATGAAACCAATGTAGTGACCAAAAATAAAGCTAGGCTGGTGGCCCAAGGATTCAATCAAGAGCCTGGTGTTGATTTTGATCAAACCTTTGCTCTAGTTGCACGTATGGAAGCCATATGAATCTTCCTTGCTTATGCCACTTACATGAACTTCATCATCTACCAAATGGATGTCAAAAGTTCATTCCTAAATGGTGACCTAAAAGAAGAAGTTTATGTTACTCAGCCTCCTGGCTTTGAGAGTAGTAAATACCCAAATCATGTCTACAAGCTTTACAAAGCTTTGTATGGACTGAAGCAAGCTCCAAGAGCATGGTAGAAACTCTCTCAACATTTCTTATTGAACATAAATTTGTCAGAGAAAAAATAGATAGCACCTTGTTTATCTATAAATCTAAAACTGACACCATTCTGGTACAAATTTATGTGGATGACATAATCTTTGGTTCTACAAGCTTGAAACTTTGCAAACAATTTGCCAAGATTATGACCATCAAGTTTGAGATGAGTATGATGGGAGAACTAGCATACTTCCTTGGTCTTCAGATTAAACAATCTGACCAAGGCATCTCCATCAATCAAGAAAAATATGTCAAGGATCTGCTGAAGAAGTATGATATCAATTGTGCTTCAGTGAAGACTCCAATGGTACCCCCTAACAACTTAGGACCTGATCTCAATGGAAAATCATTCAATGAGACTCAGTATAGAGGTATGATTGGGTCACTCATGTACTTAACTGCAAGCAGACTTGACATTCAATTCTCTACATGCCTTTGTGCAAGATACCAAGCAGATCCAAAGGAATCACACCTTACTGCTATAAAGAGAATCTTCAGATACCTAAAAGGTACATCAAGTCTAGGTCTTTGGTACCCCAAATCCTCAGGTTTTGATCTAAAGGGGTATTCAGATTCTGACTATGCTGGATGCAATTTGGACAGAAAAAGCACTTCTGGTGCCTGCCAATTGCTAGGTGGCAAACTTGTGTGTTGGAGTGCTAAAAAGCAACAAACAGTTGCCATGTCTTCAGCAGAAGCTGAATATGTGGCAGCTACTAGATGTTGTGCCAATGTTCTTTGGATGAAAAGCCAACTTGCTGATTATGACATAGAATATGAAAAGGTACCAATCTTTTGTGATAACACTAGTGCTATTGCAATATCCAATAATCCAGTCCTCCACTCAAGAACAAAACACATTGATATCAGATATCACTTTATTATAGATCACATTGTGAAAGGGGACATTGAATTACATTTCATCTCTACTTACCAATTGGCTGATATCTTCACCAAACCACTGGATGAACGAAATTTCAAAAGATTTATAATAGAGCTTGGTATGCTGAACATTGAAGATACAAAACCTGAACCTTCAGCATTCACTAAAGAAGCTTAAAGGTTTAGCATTTCATAATATATTTTGATTAATGTCTAGTAGTAGTGTTTGAGTAAAGGAGTGTGCAATGTCATGTGTCTATTTCACTTTATTTTATTGTGTATATGATGTTTTGTCGCCTTATCTGATTCACTAAAGCTGAACAAATAATCACCAGTCATCAAAAGGTTCCTTCAGCAACGATGAATAAAATTTTAATACAACTGAGTAGCTAGGCCTGAGTAGAGGAGCATGCAATGTCATATGTCTAGTTCACTTGTGTGAACATGTATATGGGGTTTTGTCGCCTCATCTGACACACTGAAGCTCACAAGTATTGCCATTAGTTTCAACATATTTGAGAAACAACATTTAAAACAAATCAATCATGTGACTCAATGAAGTTAATGGCATTAAATTTCTTGAGAATAAATACAAATCATTCTTTCAAAAGGTGTCAAGTGTTTATCTAGGAAATATCAAGCATCCATATCACAGTCAACAAGTTTCTGACACAATGAGGCGTTTCACTATTCAAAGCAACAGAAAATCATCACCTTTTTCACAACATTAATGAGAGAGTTTGTGCCATTTGTTCAAAAGAAACCCTAAAAGTTTCATTCTCTTTTCAAATGTTTTACAAACTTTGACAAATCAGTTTAAAAAGTGTTTACATATATCTTTTGAAGATTGAAGATTCATATCAATTGTAAAAGCTTTAAAAAATACACACAGCTCTCTCTTTTTCAAAATAAAACACACACAACAAACATCAATGGCTGTTGAATCTTCTTCACAACCACAAGAGGTTGAAATCACCCTCAATCCTTTCATACATGTTAATTATCCCATTGAGGACATATTCTTTAAACCCAACAACCTCACCTTGATCAAACTAGAAACCCTAACATCTGAACCTGGAAAACAAGTACTAAACTTTTTATCTAAATGTGTGATTCGTGATGCCTTATTCAAGGATCCAGGGGTTATGTTTAAAAATGTGTTAAAAGAATTTTGGTTCACGACACAAGGGTCAAAGAACAAGAAATCTATTGAGTTTGATTCTACAACTTTAGGTATACATGGGAAAATAAGTTTAAAGTTGTTTAGAAGGGTTTTAGGGTTAAATTATTTAGAGGACTCTAGTGAATATGAGGCTGTACCCAATGAGATCTCTGTTGTCAAATCATTTTTTAAAGAAATTGGGTACACTGAAGAGATTGGTGATAAAGGTGGGTTGAAGAGAAGCTGCTTACCACCTAACTGGAAACTATTGATGTCAATCTTAATTGATTGTCTGGGTGGGAAAACTGGTGGGCTTGATCAAATCAACCAAAAGGATGCCCTGATTTTATATTGTCTGGCAAAGGGCATCAAAGCTGATTTTGGAAAATTAATCTTTGAGGATCTCCATGGAAAAATGGAGAAGAAAACTAGGGAAAAAATGTGGTCTACACCAGATTTTTATCCCTCATTTTTGCTGACCACTTTGGTGAAGAGTATTCAAAGAACCAAGGAGTTAAACTAGTTTTTCAAATCTTTGATATCAATCGCTGGAACATTCCAATCAGCACAACCGACCCTCCTTTCACACAGTCCATGCTGGACATTTGCTCAGCGAATTCTCCAGTAGTGTTCAAAGCTCCATAAGACACTCCTCCAAATGGAGAAGGGGATCTGACAGGCACAAAGTCTGGAGCTTCTTCTGGACCACGTCAAAAGAGCACATCTATGAATACTATTAAGTGTAGACGTGAGTCTAAGAAAAGGAGACACCCCACAAAATCTTCATCAAAGAAATGTTCTGATGATCCCAAAGGCCAAGCTTCGAAGAAACAAAAGTCCTCGACCAAGGACCAGAACCCAAGCCAGCCGCCACCTTCAGTCTCCGCTGAAGGTGGCATGCATCAAGAGGCCCTAAAGGCAACCCATCTCTCAACTTCTTTAGGAGAGAAGGGTGAAGATAGAGCGCACCCTCAGCTCAATAGAGTGGAGTCATCATTGGATCCATCAGGTAAAACCAACCCTGGTGGTGAAGGACTTGAAACTGACTAGCACACTAAAGGTGGCGATCAGCAGACAACCAAGGAAGTGCCTCTCTCCACTGGCGTCAAGGGGGGACACTTGCCTACATTTATATTCAACATCTCAGTTGATGACTTGGAGAAGGAGTTGGGGCTGAGTGAAAGAGCTCCAGTAAACCTGGATGATAGTGAATCTGAAGATGACATTGCTGATGCAACACCAAAGCCACCTTCTCCCAGAACTGAACAAGTAAAAGAATTAACAAATCAAGTGTTGATTCTTCAATCACAGGTGGCCAAACTGAAGGAAGAAAAGGTGCTTGCTGAAACTGAAATCTCAACTCTCAAAGCAAGACCAATTCCTCCTTCTGCTAAACAAATCAAGGATGTCATCGTTGCTGCTTTGAAGCCTTTACTCCAAGATGTGACCACCACCACTTCCTTAAAGCAAGATATGTCCTCTCTTATGGACTCCACCAACGGTGCTTCCATGGAATTTCCACCAGAATTCACACCATTTCCTGGCCAAGTTAATACTTTGTGTGATTATGTGTCAAAGATTAAAGATAGAGTGGCGTTGCTGGAGAAACAAAAACTGACCATTTCTGATGAGGTTCAGTAGAAGCTACATGCCCTTGAAACCGTTCCAACCATGTTGGCCAAGGTAACTACCACTCTTGATCATCTTTGTGGCCTCTTCCCTGTTGGTGGGTCATCAGAAGCTGTTGGACAGTCTTCTGCTGAGGGGGAGAAAAACACCATCCAACAGCTCTTTCAGAAACATGCCCAAAAGAAGACTCACAAACAATCTATTGTCCATGAGTCACCTATCACTGAAAAGAGCCCAGCAAAGGGTAATGGGGAGTCATCTTCCAAAAGTGATCACATGCAAGGGCTGACCACAAGTGGGGAAACAACTGATAGTGGTTCACCTCCCTCTATGACCAAGAACAAATGAGGTCTTACTATAAATGATCGATTGACCAAAGTTGGGTGGCCACTCAGGAAGAACTTGACAATTTGTACAAGCTTCATCAAGAAGAAAAGATGAGAGATCTGAAGCTAAGCTTGTATGAACAAATTGGGAAAGCTGAAGTAGAAAGTGTCTTCAAAAAGAAAGTGTTATATGAAAAGTTTTGTATTACAAGGCTCAACAGAAGAAATATCTCGCCAATCACCAATGTTGATATGATGACCAGCAAAGGTGACATCCATCTCAAGTTCTATAGGGGTGATGGGACTGATGAGATACTTGAAAAATTTCAAGGAAAAGAACTTTCTTACACTGAATGGATTGAAATGAGTGTGTTGATCGAGAAAAGAAAATCCAAGAGATGGGATGAAGTTCACACTAGAATTGAGCACTATATGAGAAATCATGGAAGACTGGGTGAGATTCTGAACATCAACACTCAAGTTTCTCTGAGGATCAAGATCCAATACTGGAGCTGAACAAAAAGGCTAATCTGATACGACCTGAAGTAGGTGACATCTTTGTCACTATTAAGAAATACAAAGGCTTTGTTCAGTTTCAAAATCATCTCCCTGGTCATGTACTGGACGAACCAGAACTAGGAATGATTATGTTCAACCATCAAGAACGTCAAGACTTTGTGGGCATAAGTGATCTTGATGAAATGAACAATGAACTTCTCTCGAATGTTCAAAGGATCTTTTACTCACATCGTGGTGGTCCAGTACGTACTGATGCTGCTAAAACCTTCAGCATGTGCTTGCTTGCTATATTGGACCATAGAAACTCAGATCCATTAACTCAGACTTCCATAATTGAAGAACTTAGGCCTAAGGAGAATTGAATAATCATTTGTATTGATTTTTTTTGTAATTTGTAATGTTTTTGAATAAATGATTATCTGATGTTTATAGGTTATTAATTGTTTAGTGAAAGTAAGAAGAAGTTGTTATGCTCACTTACTACTGACATTAGACTTAGGCTATTTGCATATCCAAATAGGGGGAGATTGTTGGGTCAGTATTTACTGACCTTGAAGCAACTCTAGGATTTGAATATAAAATCCCCCTAAGTGTTTCATGCTCAGCAGTAAGGCCAGTCTGCTGAAGGATGACTAGAGGAACAAAGTTCCTACTGAAGACTTTAATGCTGAAGAAAGTTCAGCACTCCCCTTCCAGTTAATTTAGAAGACAAAGGAGTCTTCGCTTCAAATACTAGGCGGTCTAGTTGCTGAAGAACAAGGACTGAAGATGGGCTTTCAGTTCAGTTTGGTTTGACAATACCAAACTGAATGATGTCGATCTCCTCTAGGATACTGAAGACTCTTCAGTATTCTGATGGTTTGCATTAGGCGGGAAAAGATAACTTTAAGTCAAAGTAGGTTTCGTGTATACTTAGATATAAGTACAACCTTTATCTTTTCTAGAATAGTTTAATATGTACTTTGTACTGTTTATCCAACATAGTCATCAACCACGCACTGGATAAACCCATGCATTGAAACATGCAAAATGCAAACCCTAGTTTTACACTACCAATATAAGGAGTGTACATTGGGAGAGTAAAGGTTAACCAATACAAGAGCTTAAACTCTGGAAACCCTTTCTCTCTCGATACCAACTAAACCATATAGCCTAGATGCATATGAACATTTAGATTGGAGCTTAGACTTTAACTTTGGTTAGACGTTTAAGTATAGGAGATCACAACCCATTGTCATTCAACCACTTTGTTATTCCGCAAACAAAGTGGGTTATAGATTCTTTATTTGATTCTAATAAAAGTCTATACGTTGAAAAGTATATTGGTATTGTTGTTTTAATTGTTCATAGTTCTTATCTATTGTTAAAACAACACACTTGAGTCGAAGTAAAGAGTTATTACTTAAGTTGATAAGTAATAACAAATTACAAGGGACTAGCAGTTAGATAATTCGTTTTATGATTGTGTTTGACAATAAATGTCTTTGTAATTTGTCGTGATCAAAACTCAGAAAGATTAATTAGTACTAACAATGTTTTTAGGCATTTCTTTGCATTAACATTATTTATTAAGTTTACAGAAATCTGTTTTGTGTATTAAAAGTTTTGCGAATCTGTGTTTGTAATAACAGATTTACATGTCAGTTTAATTTAGGATCAAATATTCTGTCTTGTTGACCAAGACATATAATGCCTATAAATTAAACTTGAATTTCATTCATTCAACACATCCAAAAACGTAGCTTTTCTGCATAAAAAATTCCAGCAATCTTTTTCAGTCAGAAACACACACTGTGTAAACCCTGTAAAAATAAAGTCATAATTTAATTCTATTTTTCGGGTATTTTTGAAGCATATGATAACGTTAATTATTATGACGCTTGACGATTTAAGTTGAAACCATTATTGAACATTTTATTTTTATGTTTTGACGAGTAACGAGGACTACTAGTGATCGCGATGCCAATGGATGCCTAAATATTATATTTTTGTATCGATTATTTCGATATTTGATTTTCATGAAATTTTTATCTCAATACGTATTAAGTCGTGTCGGAACTTTACTATTTCGTTTTGTGTGCGTTCAATTATTAAAACGATCGATTTAACAAATGAGATTTATATTTTTATGGACCCGGGACAAAACCCGACTCTCATAAGTATTTATAAAATTGATTGGTAACCATTTCCCGCTTTTTAACTAATATTTACAACTTGGTCCACAAGAATGTGCAATTGACAAAAACTACCCCCACCATCCACTAGGAATAATTTCTCCACTAACTAAAAACACATACAATTTCACTTGACAAAAAAATTCTTCTGTCCCCTTTGTTTTCTTTCTTTAGCCGTGAGCCACCACACACCCAAAACACATCCAAATCTTGATTTCTAGCTTGATTGAAAGAAAATAAAGTAAGACCCATCTTACAAATCAAGAGATGATCATTTTGATCTATGTTTTTCCCACATGCAACAAGTTTAATTTTTCATGAAGATCTTGGGGGGTTTGATCCATTTGATTGTTGTAAGGTTTCATATTTTTGTTATTATTATTTTAATCATCTTTGGTGAGGTCTTATACAGGTTATAAGTGACTTTGAGACCAAATTTCAATTAAATCGGACAAGTCTAGATAGGGTAGATCGGTGTGTACATTTGGAGTGTACATGCTGATTGGTATTTGGACACTTAGTTCAATGCTCGTGTGGCGTGAGTTGAGTGTTAACTATTGGATATGGTGACTTACTCAAATATTTAGTCATTATATAAATGACTTAACTACTGGTCCAAGTAAGGTATAAGAATAGTTTGACTTGCGTTGACTTGGCGTCATATGACGGGTCAATTTCAAGTGTACTAGTGTTTAAACGGGTATTATTGGATAAATGGGTTAATATTGATTCATTTGGTTAGTATCAATGGTTTTGAAATATAAATACTTTGAAAATGTTTAAAGTTATGTTATTCTTGGTATATATCGATATTGAGTTCGAGTCTTAACGCGCGCCTTATTTTGATAGGTTGCGGTTTTCGTGTTTCCCAGGCATCCATATCATCGGTGATCGTCTTACCACAACCATTTCTACTCAACTTCTGAGTACCGTGATTCACTTACCTCGCGGCTAAGGTGAGTTCATAGCCTCGCATTTAAATCCTTTAATTTTTTACAAACCCGCGAGGGGGATACATGCTTGTTTTATAAAACCGAACACATGTAGTTTTATTATGTGAACGTTGCTATGAGTGTTATGTTGTGGCCTTTCCTTCATGGACCGTTAATTACCGATAAGTGGTAAACGCTAGTACAATAATAATAGATCTATTTTGGCCTAATGACCTGTCTGGAGTATGTTTCTTGCGAGGAGCATATGAGGATATATTTTATTTAGTATTGAGAGTGTCTCACTCCAGGTTGGGCACATGGGTAAGGTAAGGTTCGTGGATCTAGCATCGTTTGATTGTTCTATGAATAAAATGTTTATTAAGCTTGTGTTCAAAGTTATATTTTATAAACTCTATGGATTCACTCAGCATTTTGTTGACTTTTAAGCATGTTTATCTCAGGTTTATATTGGCATGCTTGGATAGGATTGGATGCGGATATCGAAGGAAGTGGACTTGGTGAACTTTGTACATCGGATAAAAATCTTTTCTTTTAAAAAGATTAAAATTTATATATTGCAACTTATTTGAAAATAAGTTTGCTTATTTTATTGGGACCTTGTAACTCTGATCTTTTGATGAAATCATTATTGGTAAACGTTTCTATTAAATACGTTTACTGTGACTCGTGAGCTTGTACTATGAAGTAGCACCCCAATGTTGTATTTTGCTGCGTTGTAAAATTTGGGGTGTTACAGATTGGTATCATAGCGCGAGTCATAGCGAACTAGGTCGTTTTTCAAAACCTGGACTATGACTATTTTCGAAAAATTTTCACGAGTCGTTTACCGATGTTCGATATTCGCGCGTGCAATCCTTCCCGATTCTTTATGTGCTATGTGCTAGGCCTTTAATTGTATACTTTATACCATATGCGTGCGTGGTATAAATTATAATTGTATATGTACGATACCGTTCTTTGACGAACCATTAGATCTCTATTTACATCTTTCGATCATCCCTATGGACGTACTTTCGATTGTACTATTTATACTATATAATGGTGTTTCCATTATCATCTGATATGGTTAATCTCGTACATATGTAATATATATACGTTACGATATTATGTATATCTATATATATGAAATATGGTTAGATTTTGTTTGTATTTTGGGTTGGGTTTTTCTCTTTTGAGTCGCGACTAAGGTACGCAAGAAGGAGGCGAAGCTATTTCCTCTCTGGTCCTTTTTGGTAAATCATTTAAAGTAATCCCTATTACTAATATAATCATTTGTTTTACGACTTAACTTGTTGTCAATAAATGCTTGTGATGAAATCCGTCGAAAACTTGCTTAGATTAGTTGAAAGAATTGTTGATAAAATTTCACGATTTGAAACGCGTGTATACATGGGTCTAAACACGACATAAATTGATTTTTGGGTCAAATATAAACTTTGGCATGTTTCATAATATACGCTCGTGAGTGGAAACTTTGTCACGTATTTGGAGGTTTGATATTTTGTAAAAACTTATTGTTAAATTATAAATAAGATAAAATTTATTTTTACGAATATTTTAACGTTAGACAAAGCTTGTGTTTTGTTATAATGAATAAACCACCTTAGCCTCTTTCTATAAAGTAAAAATTTCCAAGAATATACAAATAGTTAATGTATTTCTAGAAACAGGGGTAAAAATAAATTTCCAATTTCTATGTCACGTGATTTACTTATTTTCAAGAATAAGTCAAAAACCTTCATAATCTTGTATGTTGTGCAATAATCATAATGTTTCTTTTAGTAGTGTCGAATATGTCGTCACTCAGTCCTCAATTATACATAGCCTAGCTAACTATGCATGATTCGGGAAGAGTTGTGATGTATTAAATGTGTCTTTCTCAGTCCTTAATTATACATAGCCTAGCTAACTATGTATAATTCAGGAAGAGCCAAGTCGTGTCAGGCCAGTCATTGCCTTTAAAATGGTGGTTTTGAATAAATGTTCGGGTGAGAACACTTTCAAATGGTGGATCCTTATGCAAGTAATCATGTTTGATTCGATTCCGTAAGAATATGTTTCAAATTCTTTGTGTTCCTTGAAATCTTCTTTTTCGACTAGTGTTAGCTTAGAAAGTAACCTTGATTGAATATTTCCGTAAAATATTTTTATTTGTCATGCATAACGTGTGAAACCCGTCTAAATGACCATGTTGTTGACGAATTACCAAGAAACCTCGTACCGAAACTAAGAAGAAATTTAACAAGATCAGCAGACTGCCAAACTGGAGGAAAGTCGAGTTTGAGTAACTTTGAGGCCATTGAAGAAGACATCTTCCCCCTAAACGTATGTGTTCAGTCAGCTTATGTCACGGATGAATCTTCATAGACTCGAGTTTTGAATTCGAGGTGTTTGATTTGTTCCTATTCTGCCTTGTGAACTCGAATACTAACGTAGAGTGCTGACTCGTATACCAACGTAGGGTCACACAAGGATGGCTCAAAAAGGAGAGCCTTCGGTGCGAGATCCAAGCACAATGGTCGGATCCTACTAGATCCAGTGGTGTCGTCCGTCATCATAATCTGTAGGGAACAAAACGGTATGCGATGGATAGTTGAAGTTTGCCGACCGCGCATCGGTAGATGAAAGACAATCCGGCTTGCCGTCTTCGTTTATTCAATTGAGGAATCCTTGTGCTTGACTCGATCCCCTTTGATCGTCGATGATCAAACGACGGATAACCATATTTGAAATTATGTGCAAAACCTTGCTTGTTATGTGTTTATGTGATATGTGACTTAGTCGAGTGGTCGTACGTTGTGCGAGCTCGAGGCGGCATTGTGAAATGCTGTCCGATCAGAAGGTAACGCGTACCTATATTACTTTGGGTATGTATCCGTATGTGAACACCCCGTAATATTATTTTGGGTTTAGTCGAGTGGTCGTACATTGTGCGAGCTCGAGGCGGCATTGTGAAATGATGTCTGATCGGAAGGTAACGCGTACCTATATTACCTTGGGTATGTATTCGGATATGAACACCCCGTAATATCATTTTGGGTATGGATCCGTGTGTGAGCACCCTGTAATAAATTTTGGATCATGGATCCGTGTGTGAGCACCCTCCTATGACAAAAGTCGTTTTGGATATGCATCCATGGCTATGAGGCCCGTGAACATCCTTTAACCTACAAACTTTTTTTGACTGGAATTATCCGAAAATTCAGTCAAATATTCATATTTATCATGGCTTGGCTATTCAGCAAGCATGAGTTAATGTGATTGAACTGATTTATTTGGCATGGCTTGGTTAGTTTGCAAGCATGTCGTAATGTGATTATATGTGCTTAGTGATATCATTCAATGTTTTAATTTATGTCGTAGTGCGTTCGATGGAGTAATATATACTCTGAATGATTTTAGCTTTGAAGAAATCTCCTTTGATGGAAGGTTTCCCTGTTAGCGATCATGTGATTAGGTGATTTTGTACGATTAGTTACAATTACCTTGTTTAAGTAATTTTGTAACGCATTCGATGAAGTTATGTACTATCGAGAAGATTTTCTATGAAGTGATCTCTTTTAACGAGCCCCGGGACGGTGCTCCCTTAAGGTGGTGAGGATGTAAACCCCGTAAAAATAAGGTCATAATTTAATTCTATTTTTCGGGTATTTTTGAAGTATATGATAACGTTAATTATTACGAGGTTTAACGGTTTAAGTTGAAACCATTATTGAACGTTTTATTTTTACGTTATGACGAGTAACGAGTACTACTAGTGATCGCGATGCCAATGGATGCCTAAATATTATATTTTTGTATCGATTATTTCGATATTTGATATTTATGAAATTTTCATCTCATTACGTATTAAGTCGAGTCGGAACTTTACTATTTCGTTTTGTGTGCGTTTAATTATTAAAACGATCGATTTAACAAACGAGATTTATATTTTTATGAACCGGGACAAAACCCGACTCTCATAAATATTTAGAAAATTGACTGGTAACCATTTCCCGCTTTTTAACTAATATTTACAACTTGGTCCACAAGAATGTGCAATTGACAAAAACTACCCCCACCACCCACTATAAATAATTTCTCCACTAACTAAAAACACATACAATTTCACTTGATAAAAAATGTCTTCTCTTCCCTTTGTTTTCTTTCTTTAGCCGTGAGCCACCACACACCCAAAACACATCCAAATCTTGATTTCTAGCTTGAATTGAAAGAAAATAAAGTAAGACCCATCTTGCAAATCAAGAGATGATCATTTTGATCTATGTTTTTCCCACATGCAACAACTTTAATTTTTCATGAAGATCTTGAGGTGTTTGTTCCATTTGATTGTTGTAAGGTTTCATATTTTTGTTATTATTATTTTAATCATATTTTATTTTGAGTGCATGCATGTATTATTTTAACCAAGTGAATTCTAGGATGATCAAGTGGTGTTAGAGGCTGTTTTTAATATTGGAAATGATACATTAGGTGTTAGAATTAGGTGCATGTTGATGCATGTTGATAAAAATGAGGAATTGAGTCATTTTAAAAAGGGTATTTTTAGGTAGATTATTTGTTTAATAAATTCGTGAGTTTGAGTTGATATAGACTGGGAAATCATGTGAGATAGTTGTAGTAAACTTCAAGACGCTCGTTTTGCCGCTTGAATGAGCTTCTAACTCATTACGGGTCAAAAGTTATCAAGTTTTAGTATTCGTGTACCGGGAGACGCAAATCGGCACAATCCGAAATTGTGGCTGACTTTGGGTCGACTCTCGGGGACTTTTGGCTTGATTAGATAAATGATACTACTGATTTTTAAGTTTTATAAACTTAATATGATGAGTCTAGTAGTGGGTTTAAAAAGTAGAATGTCAAAATAATACTTTTAAAGTGGTCTAAATGGTTTTATGAAACAAGTGTACAATTCTGTCCCAAATTTAGAGTCGAGTAAAGTGTCGAGCTGATGGGTTTTAAAGTGTGAACTTTGGCTCAAACTTTGGTGAGGTCTTATACATGTTATAAGTGACTTTGAGACCAAATTTCATCTAAATCGGACAAGTCGGACACTTAGTTAAATGCTCGTGTGACGTGAGTTGAGTGTTAACTATTGGATATGGTGACTTACTCAAATGTTTAAAGTCATATTATTCTTGGTATATATCGATATTGAGTTCGATTCTTAACGCGCGCCTTATTTTGATAGGTTGCGGTTTTCGTGTTTCCCGGCATCCATATCATCGGTGATCGTCTTACCATAACAATTTCTGCTCAACTTCTGAGTACCGTGATTCACTTACCTCGTGGCTAAGGTGAGTTCATAGCCTCGCATTTAAATCCTTTAATGTTTTACAAACCCGCGAGGGGGATACATGCTTGTTTTAGAAAACCGAACACAAGTAGTTTTATTATGTGAACGTTGCTATGAGTGTTATGTTGTGGCCTTTCCTTCATAAACCGTTAATTACCGATAACCGGTAAACGCTAGTACAATAATAATAGATCTATTTTGGCCTAACGACCTGTCTGGAGTATGTTTCTTGCGAGGAGCATATGAGGATATATTGTATTTAGTATTGGGAGTGTCTCACTCCAGGTTGGGCACATGGTTAATGTTTGGTTCGTGGCTCTAGCATCGTTTGATTGTTCTATGAATAAAATATTTATTAAGCTTGTGTTCAAAGTTATTGTTTATAAACTCTATGGATTCACTCAGCATTTTATTGACTTTTAAGCATGTTTATCTCAGGTTTATATTGGCATGCTTGGATAGGATTGGATGCGGATATCGAAGGAAGTGGACTTGGTGAACTTTGTACATCGGATAAAAATCTTTTCTTTTAAAAAGATTGAAAAGTTTATATTGCAACTTATTTCCCTTGAAAAGTGCCATAGAGCCCTTTTTTCCCTGGGAAATCAAAGGGGGAGGGCCTCTATTCGAAAACCAAATAGACCCCTATTTAAAAAATGGGGTCTATTCCCTCTTATAGAGCCCCTTCAAACCACGACCAATCTTGCTCTTGAGCTTTCGTTCTAGCCGACCCATATATAGAGAGGCTGCATATATAACAAGTATGGAAACTATGAATAAAAAAGACGAAGATGCAGTAAGTCACCACTCAATTTGCTTCCATGATTTAAACAACATCAGCTCACCTACAAAACGGAATCACGGAAATTAGAAATTTTAGTCATAAATTCACATTGATACAAGAGTTTTGAGACTGTACCCGATCCCACGAAGTTTCATGAAAGACTCTGAGTAAGCTTGAAAGAAAGTATTCTTATCATGTTATAAGATAGTCCCAAGGTAAAGAAACTGTTTACGGCTTACTACACATTACTTACATCTGATTATTAATTGATCGATATATATATTTCATTAGGCCATAACCATTTTGCATCACAGTTGTTGTTTTTATCGTGTTTATGCTAATATGATCAGAATCCTATACTTAGGCAGCAAATTTCTTGAGGTAAACATTATTTAGTTTTGTCCTCCAAGTGAGATAAATAAAAACACTTCTACAATATTGAAAACATATTTAGGAGCTGTTTGGTATGCTTATTTTTTTTCGTCGTTGGGTTTATTTCAGTATATGTTGTAAAATTTTGAAGACATAATAATGTAGTATTTTCCATATCTAATAATTAGTTTTAATGAAGCAATATGTAGATATAAAAAGAATCAAATTGCAAGTCCAAACCTGCCTTTTACGTCTGCAAGAAACTGTGCTGCCACTATATGGCCACGAGCAATTCATGGCCTTATTACTGAAATATCGGTCTGGTCTTAGACTCATGTTTTTTCGTTAAATTCAGTCTTTGGTATATTACTATTGTTTTAATGTTGTTTTTTCAATGGGGGAGGGGGTGGTCACTCATGGGTGAGCGCGGTTCCGAAATCGCAAAGAACCGATCCGGAGCCAAAAAAACCGAGAACCGAAAATTTCATATTTCAAAAACCGAGAATTGAACCAAAGTACGTGTTTTGGTTCCGGTTCGGTTCGGGTATTTTTGTTTTACCCATTGGAACCGAAATGTTTTGTACATTTATTAAATGAACTTTTGTTTTACCTTCTTAAGTGGAATAATTAGTTTAATTTGCATTTAATTAACTAGTCAACTTTTGCTATATTTACGTTCAATTCGTAAATTTGAAGTACGTGTTTCGGTTTCGGTTGTCAGTTCCGGTTCGGTTCTCGGTCCATATGCTCACCATTAGTGGTGAGGGTTAATATCCATGTTTTGAGTTAAAGCTATTGTTTGGTTGTAAAACTAGCTAACAAAAGACTAAAAAAACTTATATTTTTGTCATTTTCCTCCCTGACACCTTCTTTTGTGGGCCATACTTCACTTTTCTCTCATCTCTTTTCTTTTTTTATTATTAATTTTTTTATAATAATAATTTGGTATATATATATATTGAAGAAAAACAAGATCTAATGATTCAAAGTACTTTTATTAACATAGAAAACAGATAACAAAATGAGAGAGTTTATAAAGAAAATCCACCACAGTTCAGAACTGGTGTGGATCTATTATCTATATTGATGATAGTTTTACAAAGCAAATAAACATAAATCAACAAGATGAATAACCCAGAAAACGAAGAATGATATGTGTTGACGCCATTGATGGCTGCACAAGAAACACACACCAAACTTAACCCTAACTCTGAATGAGTTAGGGTAAATAAAGCACACAAACACGCAACGGTCTTTTCTTCATAAACCCATTGGGCGTTCAAGCCCAAGTCCAACCCTTCAACGTTAAATAACCCAGCTTACACTTGAGTCCCTGAAATATCAAACATAGCAACATTAGTCCCTATCAACTTTGAATATCAGATTATCACAAGGATTTTAACATCCTCCCTTAATCTGATATTCTATACAAGTCAACCACCCCAGTTTTTCAACCAGGTATTCATGTTGTGGTGTATCCAATCCTTTGGTAAGTATGTCTACAATTTGATTTGAAGACTCCACCTTTTGAGTTCTAACAACCCCATTCAAGATCTTTTCCCTCACAAAGTGAAGGTTAATATCAAGGTGTTTAGTTCTCTCATGGAATACAGGATTGGCAGCAACCTTAATTGCTGAATTGCTGTCACAATGTAGATCCACAGGCAAAAGATCACTACAACTTAAATCTTTTAAAATCTTAAGGATCCAAATGACCTCACTAGTCACTATTGCAAGAGCTCTATACTCAGCTCAACTGATGATTTAGAGAGAGTGATTTGTTTCTTACTTTTCCATGAGACAAGGTTGTCATTCATGAAAACACAATAACCAGTAACTGACTTTCTAGTAACAATACACTTGGCCCAATCAACATCAGAGAAAGCCTTAAGGATCACACCTGGGTGTTTTTTTAACATGAACACCCAGACCAGGTGAACCCTTCAAGTATCTAAGAATTTTAAAAGCAATCTTCAAATGAGACCTTAAGGGTGAGTGCATGAATTGACTAAGACAATGAACAGCATAGGAGATGTCAGGTCTGGTATTGGTAAGATATATAAGCTTACCCATAAGTTTCTGATAATCCACAATATTTTCCAACAAAGGGTCAGTATAAGATGGTTCATTGGTAATGGTCAATTTTAACACCAAAGGTGTCTTGGAAGGTTTGCAAGCAAGCATTCCATATTTAGATAAAAGGTCAAGAACATACTTTCTTTGATTTAAACAGACTCCATCATTGGTATCAACAACTTCAATCCCCAAAAGTATTGCAATTTTCCCAAATCTTTAATTCTAAAATTGCTTTTCAGAAACATTTTGAAGTTGTCTATTTCTTTCTTGTTATTACCAGTAACAATGATGTCATCCACATAAACAAGAACAACAATGAAACATTTATCACAATGCTTGGTATAAAGAGAGTAATCAGAGCTTTGCACAAAACCATTTTGAATCAAAACAGATGTGAGCTTAGCATTCCACTGTCTAGGAGACTACTTCAATCCATAAATAGATTCCTTAAGTCTACAAACAAGTTTAGGATTATCAGAGTAAAACCATTGAGGGGGTTTCATGTAAACAGTCTCATCTAATTCACCATACAAGAAGGCATTGTTAATGTCCAATTGGTATAAAGGCCAAGATTGGTTAACATCAAGGTTAATAAGGCATCTAACAGTCACCATTTTAACAACGGGAGAGAAGGTTTCCTCATAATCTATCCCTTCCTTTTGACCACACCCCATGGCAACAAGTTTGGCCTTATACCTTTCAATCTCACCACTGGATTTGAACTTAAGTTTCCAAACCCATTTGGAATTCAAGGCAGTCCTACCAACAGGCAATTCAACTAAGTCCCATGTGTCATTTTCAAGCAAAGCAGCAAATTCAACATTCATAGCATCAATCCACTCAGGACTTTGACAAGCTTCAAAAAAATTCCTAGGTTCACTACTCTTGTTTAACTGAGTAACAAAGAACAACACATCTCCTTTAATGTTGGAATACCCAACAAATTTCTCAATCCCATACTTAACCTTGGAATTAACAACAAAGTCATTATAATTTTTAGGAAAGACAGAAGGTCTAGAAGACCTCCTCAAACCCTGGTCATCCTGAGCATTAGTATTAGAAGTACCACCCAAGTTCTGTCCATGCAAGGGAAGAGTTGGGTTGATTTCTAAATTTCCTTCAGATACATGAATTTCATCAAGTGTAGCAGCCTCAATGTCATTTGGACTGGCATTTGTGGTATCATTGCTAGAAGCAATGTAACCACTGTCACCTAGACCCAAATGTGGGCTACCAGTACTTGGTGACTTACTGTCACCATTATGATCATTTGTAACTCTCTCCTCATCATCAGGAAGCTCAGGATTTTCCAAATCAAAAAAGGTCAAAACTTTATTATTTTGAAGAACATCAAAATATTGATTCTTATTCTTTTTATTCAAAACTGTATCTTTAAAAGGAAAAATGGACTCAAAAAACTTAACATCTCTAGAAACAAAGAACTGATGTCTATCAAGACTATAAAGTTTGTAACCCTTTTGCAAATTAGGTAAACCCATCATAACACATTTTTCAGATCTGCTGGTGAGTTTATCATGACTATTCAAGATAGTAGCAAAACAAAGACAACCAAAGGTCCTAATATGAGAGAGATTAGGAGGTGTGTTATACATCATCTCATATGGAGATCTACCATTTAGCATAGAAGAGGGTAATCTGTTGATAAGATAAGTAGCAGTTAGAATGCATTCAGTCCAAAATCTTAAGGGTATTCCCCCCTAAAACATAAGGCATCTTGTCACATTAAGAAGGTGGCTATGTTTCCTTTCAACAACCCCATTTTGTTGTGGAGTATATGCACAAGAAGTTTGATGTAAAATCCCTTTGGTGTGACAGAAGGTTTGAAAGCTATGATTAACAAATTCAGTCCCATTGTCACTTCTGAAAACTTTAACATCTTTTTCAAATTGGTTTTTAAGAGGTTATAAAAAATCTCAATAGATTTCCCAACTTCATCATTGGTTTTTAATAAATAGACCCAAACAGCTCTTGTGTAATCATCCACAATGGTCAAAAAATACCTATGACCAGTATGATTGGTCACCCTATAAGGTCCCCACAAATCTAAATGTACTAACTCACCAAGATTTTTTGTTTTGTGTTCACTTAATGGAAATGGTTCTCTAGTTTGTTTAGCCCTTTGGCAGATTTCACAAAACTCATTTTGATCAACAGAACTAATTTTCAAAGAGTTTTTTAGTACATTCAAGCTGGGTCAGTAGGGTGACCTAATCTATAATGCCAATCATGTTTAGACAAAGAGCAAGCAATCACATGAGAGTCATTAACACACTTGTTACCTTCTACATCTAAATAGTATAAACCACCACATTGTCTACCAGTCCCCAAGATTTTTTTGAGATTGAAATCCTGATTCACAAAGAAACATTTGTTCTCATCAAATACAACTAAAATTTTGTTATCCTTAGCCAATTTGTGAACAGACACTAAAGTGACACAATAATCAGGAATAACAAGCACATCAAACAACACAAGTCCATTAGAAAGTTTTAGATTTCCAATTTTAGAGACGATAGCTTCAGTCCCATTGGGATAAGCCACTTTAATGTTAAGGTGAGAGATATCAAAAACATTTTCCAATTCAGAATCATCATTGGTCATGTGTTGATTAGCCCCAGAATCAACAACCTTCCCATTATACCGAAGTTTGGACTTGATGTTAGTGTTAGAACAAAAAAACTTTTCAAAGTTATCATAATAAATTTTACTATTTCCAGAGTCACTGGTGGATCCTTTGTTCTCTTTAAACATAGAGAGTAAGGTAGCAAGTTGCTCATCACTGAAGCCAGATGAAGAAGATGTTCCAACAGAATTGTTGGAAACAGTTTTACCCTTGCTACCTTGACCCCCCTTTTTCTTACCAAAGTCAGGAGGGTAACCAATAATTTTGAAGCACCTATCAATGGTGTGACCATTATACCCACAATTTTCACAAACAACTTCAGAGTTACTATTACCATTACCATAAGGTCTAAACACATAATTGTTAGGAACATTAGGTCTAAATACAGTGGTAGGAGTGTTAGGTCTGAAACCTCCATTGTTGCCAGGGTTAGGTCTAAAGTTACCATTGTTGAAATTGCCATGGTTATTGGTCTGATTTCTTTGAGTATTGTTTCTAGCAGGCCCATTAGAAAAGAAGGCTGATGTTTGAGTCCTCTGAGAGGAACCACCAAGAGTACCAGATGCTAACCTGTGAGATTCCTCACTGGAAATTATAGCATATGCACCTTTAACATCAGACAAAGTTTCCCTTGAGAGAATAGAGCTTCTAATGCTCATGTAAGAATCATCCAAACCCATCAAGAATTGCATAAGTTTTAACAACTGATTATGTTTTTTAAATTCACCAGAAGCAGAACACACACAATTAGGCAACTCAATCATAGCATCATACTGTTTCCAATAAGCATTCAATTTATGGTAATAATCAGACAAATTAGTCCCATTTTGCTTTAGAGTGTTGATCTTGTGATGAAGGTTAAAAATGACACACCCATAAACTTTATGGTAAGTTTCTTTCAATTCATTCCAAACATGCTTAGCGCTTTTAGAAAAAAATTGACCAAGGAATAACTCCTCAGAGATTGAGTTCAAAATCCACCCAAGAACCACATCATTGACTCTATCCCATTGTTTTCCCAAAACTTCATCAGTTATGGATCTTTTACAAGAACCATCAATAAAACCAATTTTGTTTTTACCTTCCAAAGCTAACAACATAGCATTGGCCCAAACCTGGTAATTTTCAGTTCCTTTAAGTTTAACACTCACAACAGTCAACATAGCAGTATCATTGGGGTGCAAATGTAAAGGATCACTCAGATCCAACTTACTAATGAGTGTGACTGGATCAGTCACACTCAAGGTCTCATCATCACCATGAGGAGACTCATTAACATGATCAGTCATGGTGAAGGGTAAAAAAGGTATTAAAAGAACTAACAACACTGCAACTAAGTTCCCAGGCTTCCAAACCACTCAAGGGTGGCAGGTCAAGGGGAAGCAATGAGTGAGGATCCAATAATAATAGGTCAGAAATAAAAAGACAACCAACCCAATAACAAAAAAACAAATAAAGCAGATAGATCAAATAGCAAGTAATAAGAGAGAGTTGAGAGGTGTTACAGTGATACCCAACAAAGCACGATCGAACTGATATATCTAGATTCACTTAGTCTAGATGATATCAGAACCTCCAATGACAAACCCTAATTTTTTCCTTCAAGGGAAAAAAATAGGGAAAATCAACCAGCAAGCAAATCACCCACCAACGTAGTGAAAGATCACCAAGAACCACAATATCCACCCACAAACAGTAAACCCTAATTTTTTTGAAAAATTAGGGGGTTTCCACTTATGAGGCAGGTAATGTCGCAAGAGTCCCCAAAACACCAACAATTAGTCACCGGAACCTTTGAATTGAAAGATCCCCAAAAAAGTCAAACCCTAATTTTTTCAAAAATTGGGGGTTTTGTAAACCGAGAGAGTATAAAGCTATTTCAATAGCAGAATCAAAGAGAAATCAGTTTATAAAGCCAGTATTAAAGAAAAGACCAAAAAGGTTTTATAAAACAAATTTTTTACACAATAACAATGTCAGATTCGTGAACCTGGCTCTGATACCATGAAGAAAAACAAGATCTAATGATTCAAAGTACTTTTATTAACATAGAAAACAGATAACAAAATGAGAGAGTTTATAAAGAAAATCCACCACAGTTCAGAACTGGTGTGGATCTATTATCTATATTGATAATAGTTTTACAAAGCAAATAAACATAAATCAACAAGATGAATAACCCAGAAAACGAAGAATGATATGTGTTGACGCCATTGATGGCTGCACAAGAAACACACACCAAACTTAACCCTAACTCTGAATGAGTTAGGGTAAATAAAGCACACAAACACGCAACGGTCTTTTCTTCATAAACCCATTGGGCCTTCAAGCCCAAGTCCAACCCTTCAATGTTAAATAACCCAGCTCACACTTGAGTCCCTGAAATATTAAACATAGCAACATTAGTCCCTATCAACTTTGAATATCAGATTATCACAAGGATTTTAACATATATATATATATATATATATATATATATATATTTATTTAATATATATAATAATTTTTATATAGGGTGAGGTTATTATCCGTACCAAATAAATGTACAGACTTGCGAGAATCATCTTTTTACTCTTAAAAATGTACATGTATATTCATCGGATTAGTTCATTAGGTAGAAATACATAAATTTTCATTGTCGTAGGTCACTAGAAACATGTATTTTTGGACCATGCACATGTATTTGTTTTGTATGTATTGTAACTATTTTTTCGTAGGATAATATGAAAACACATGTGCACTCTTCATATCTCTCATCATATTTGCATCAGTAGCCAATAGAACAATTATTAAATGTTAATTTAAACATAATAATGAAAACACATATGTATTTTTAAGAGTATAAAGGTGGTTCTCGCATTTCTATATATTTATTTAGTTCTGAAAATAACCTTACACTCTTCATATCTCTCATCATACTTGCATCGATAGATTGATAATTTAATTCTCGTCATGATAATGTGTTTCATTTTATAACGATTAACGATTTGAAAGATATTCAATTTTTTAAACAATAAATTTTTTTTTTAGATGAAAAAAATAAATGACTGTAATCAGTTAAAAGAAAAGTATTTACTTATTGAAAAGATTCTATTATAGTAAAATTCTCTACTTTTGTAGAAGAAGGAAAAAAATGTTCCGGCGATGTCTTATGAGCCACGGGCGACGGTTGATGACGGCGGCGGCGGCATCGTCTCAGAAACAGCAACCTAAATTGAAACCCTACCGCAGTCAGGTGACAGTACCCTACAGTAATCAGCTGCTTGGTTTTCGAACTTTAAAGAACCTGATGTGTTTTCTTTTGCGATGTTTGCTAAACTGATGAAAGAATGGTACTATAATAAACATAAACGTATCCTACTGGGTAACATGACATATAATCATCTCAAGTACCACTTTTATGGCTTCGAAGAAGGTGTTTACGACAACTCCGTCACTGCTGAAATCATAAACAGCCGAGAGCTGGTCGTGTCTGTACGACGTACCAAGTCGAACAAGTTGATCAAACGCTCCATCAATTTACCCAACTGTGATTACTCTCAAGCCAAAACGAAGGCCATCTTTTACCCGGACTCGGGAAACCTAGATGTTGACATATCCGGTTTTCATAAAATTCAACGTATCAGCGTCAAAGTTGAAGACACTTATAAACCTTAGTTGATTCATGTATTCTCTTGTTACTTCAAATTCCAATTGTTTCTTACTTTATGATTATTCTCAAGCGAAAACAAAGGCCACGTTTCGCCCCAAAGTGGGAGCCCTAGATATTGACATATCTGGTTTTCATAAAGTTCAACCTATCAGCGTCAAAGTTGAAGACACTAAACCTTAGTATTAGTTCAAATTCCAATTGCTTCTTACTTCATACTGTTTCTTTCATCGTATGTGTTTAGATTCATAGTATATGATTTCTCTTTGTGCGTTTGGACTCAATGAAGATATATTTCTGTTCTCATGATTATCTGATATGATGATGTTTCATATGATTGCTTCATATTGTTTCTTAGTTTATGTTACTTCACCCATCTCACATTCACTTTGATAACTCAATTGACTCCCTTCCAAGGACTATTTATAGCGTGAACGGTTTGGGTAAATAAACAAGAGCTGCAGATTATGTCTTTTTTTTTTGTTAGTTCTTCCAGACAGATGTTTGAATATGACAAACTTGGTTTCGTTGATTCTTGATGACAACCTTTAATGCTTAGTGGACTGTGTATCTGTTTCAGCTACAAAAGTGTCCAAATACATGTCTTTTTTTTAGCAAAAGTCTTTTCCGCATCTGTATGTATAGTTCAAAGAGTGCCCAAAAATGTGAGATCAGGTGGTAGTCTAGTAGCTATTTCGGTGATGTGTAGGAGGGATTCATTTGATATATGGATAAGCAAATGTATAAACTTAGTTGATTGGCTTTCGTCCTGTGAAAAGAACGAACATTGCAGTCTTCTGCAATGTAACAGGAGATAGATTCTTTGATTTGGAGTTGTTATATAATCATATAGGTAACGGGTGTTTGCATTATTAGAGGCAGTTTAAGTATGTTGACACCATCATATCCTGGAGCTCAACAACATGTTTTATATCTTAGAGACGATTGCCTTATTCATTGGCATGTAGAGGTGGCAAAATAGGTGGGGTCTGCGGATGGGTAGCGGGTAATATCTTGTTTGGGTAGTAAGTTTTTTGTACGGGTATGTTGGCTTTAAACATATTTTGTCCTAATTTGGTAATTTTTTTTTTATCGATAATTAGTTTTTCAGTTGTGATATAAATTAGTCTTCATAATGAAATAATTTTTGAGGTTCGATACATATTGAAAATACGCTTTGAGGTACTTTTGACCCATTTGACCCGTTTCCTTCCAAAGTATTAATCTTTGACATGCCCAGGAGAACATTCCCGGTACAAATCTTGTATAGGAAAGCCCTTGTGAAGATTATGTCAAAGCTGCTGTGAAACAAGCAATAAAAATCCACGTTAGAAGTGGTCGGGATGACATACTAATCTTCATGATGGGTTGCTTTGCTTTAACGTATGGAACAGTTCGTTAATGACGGGTGACATACTAATCTTCATGACGGGTTGCTTTGCTACATACTAAGGGCGGGTTTGGTTTGCGGATGGTTTTGTATTTGAATTCAGATTTAGATTTAGATTTGGGTTTGGATAAAAAATTGTGTATGTTAGAATAAGAAAGAGAGCCACAAATGACAAGTGATGGGACAAATTTTGGTAGGCTGCGTACAAGAAGGGCCAAAAAGCAAGAACAAGCGACCTCAAGGGAACGACCAGGTGGAAATGCCTGGTGGATTCTCTGGTGGCATGCCTAGTGCTTTCCCAGGTGACATATCCGGTGGTTTTCTGGGTGTGGGTATGCCTAGAGAGTTCTCAGGAGGTGGCGCCGTGCTTAGAGACCAAAAAACAAGCAGCTGATTGTAGGGTAGGACGTGACTGCGGTAGGTGGTGGTTGTGCTAAGGCACGTGGCGAAAGTGGACAATCACTTAAATGCTGCAGACATTTTACCAATTTGGTGGCATCTGCTTGTAGAAAAATATATGTCTTGTACATTAAAGTTAGTTCAAACAACCTAGTATATGATAGGGAACCTACAAAAGACATGAAATCATCAAACAAAACAAAAACAACATCAAGTAGTAGTTCTAGAAGCTGCGTATTGTAAGCGGCAGTGGTATGGGTGTGTTCAATATCAGCAACGAGATACTAAGCAATATTGTTCTGACATTCATCATTACTCAAGAAATGTCTCTCAATGATACAGTAATATATATTATGAGATCTTTGAAATCACTAGCACACTGCAATCCGAATCGTATGATATTGATTCGAAGAACAAGGTGTTGAGTAGAAAACAAAGAAACACATTGAGAACTAAACATAGTTTGTGTAATCTGAAACTATTCGAATTTGAACTAACAAGAGTAAGTTAGAGGGGAGGCGCGCTACGCCAATCATGAAAACCATTCAACTGGGATTTTGATATCTTGAGCTTGACCGAAATCGGATATCTCAACAGCTAGCAATCCGACATCCCGGTAAAAGGTGGCACTCATATTTGCTTTGGAGTAATCATTGAAGGGTAAAGTTATGGGGCCAACGGGTTGTATTCTACCCTTTCGATTTCCAGACACGACCAGCTCTCGTCCGTTAATGATTTCAGCAGCGACGGACCAGTCCTTAGCATCCTTAAAGCCAGTAATCTCGTACTTGAGACAACGACCATCTACAGTCTCGATTGTTTTGACATGTTTGTAGTAATCGTACTTTTTCTTCAGCATTTTACCACACAGGTACGCGAACCTTAAAGTAATAACAGTCACTATAAATTCTACACATGAAAAAAAAAAAAAATCGAAACATAAATAGATAATAAAAAACATAAAATAAAAGACAAGAAAAAAGGTTAACAGACATACTATTATAGTTGCGAATGTAGTTTACCCAATCAGGGTCTGGTAATGGAGCTGTGCTTAGAGACCGAAAACCAAGCAGCTGATTATTGTAGGGTGTCACTTGACTGCGGTTAGTTGATGTTGTTAACGTTGGTGTACGGTTCATCAGGTAGGGTTTCAATTTAGGTTGCTGTTTCTGAGACGATGCCGCCGCCGTCATCAACCGTCGGCCGTGGCTAATAAGACATCGCCGGAACATTTTTTTTCGAGTGTGTCTTTGATAGAAAGAAATTCTTACGGATATATAGTTACAAAATAAGATATCTTTTAAATAGAGTAAGTTATAATATTAAAAGATAGTTATAATGTTATAACTTTGGTGGATCACAGTATCCGAGAAAACACTTTTAGATCAGAGTATTTCGATGGTTCTATCGAAATTTTCAATCGGATAAAACTCAGAAATCGAACAGTGAATGTGTTTTTGTTGTTATGAACAGAACTAGAAAACCAGAAAGGTTATATGACCAAAACCGTGTTTGCAGTTGTAACTGCCAAAAGACAGTTATTACAACCAAATTGCAACGTTTAGTAACGGGCAGAAAATCAGGTCCGAATATCCGGAATTTTATTTTCAAGTGCGTTTTTAACATAGCTAGTCAGACTCCTGCCCAGGGGCGCGGCCCCCGGACCCCCGTCGTATGGGGGCTTCGCCCCCGTATGATAAACGTAATAATGTCATACAAGTGTGCACTCCGCACAACCCTGACTTGATGAACGTTTATCATGATTACACATGTAACACCCAATTATGGCGTATCATCAAAGCATGCAAGGTAAATGTCTAAACATTCATGACCATAATTAAAAATACCGGAATCAAACATCGGTAGTCTAGTAACTCACACACAAGCAATATAAGTACTGTAAATGGAAAGGACTAAACAATGTCCAAAAGAAGTAAAGTATGATAAAGTAGGAATAAATGTATAAGGTAAAAGACGCCGGATAGCTTCTAATCCGAATGCACATACTCCCGAGTTCCTACTTGCGTCCTTGGGTACCTGCCGTTTGGGAACATGGAAAAGTAGAAAACTGAGCATAACGCTCAGTACACGGATATACAACAAAGCATGAAAAACATAGAATATGGAAGCGTATAAGGAATATAAAGCATGAATGGCAACGGAAATGAATAAGTCCTGGAAAACCTAGTTGTTTGTCATGTTAACTAGTTTTAGTTCGGAAAACATAACTTATGTTACTTATGAAAATCTGTATTAGTTAATGTACCATAATAGCCAATATAGGTCATGAGGTCAACAACGTGCATGAATACTTGGAGGGGAGACCTCGTCATGCAATTAGAGGGGTTGCCTCTAATTAATTAGTAAGTGGGTAGGAGGGATCAGCTCCTTGTGAAGGATGCAAGGCACACACCACATTCACCATGAAATCCTGACTGAAACATGTAACTAGGATGCACCCATACGCCCTACATGATAATATAATAATATAATGGCCAAATAACTGAAAAGGAACGCCACGAGCTATCACTTCGTCGTGGTGAAGTCATAACACTAGTGCCTCTAGTGTTATGGTTATGGTGCCTCCATAATTAGGTGAAACTGGTCATGCATGTATATGGCTAAGGTAACTAATAAACATAAGCATTTAATCTATAACTACTGGGAAAAACAGTTGGCTGCATACGGGAAATCCTAATGAAGGAAGAGATTGTCCTTACTGAAGAACGGGAAATCCGTACCTTATGTCTAGTAGAAGCTAACGGTAACGTTGAAGACTAATCCGCCTCGACGGATAACACTACATAAAAATATGGACGTGTATGAGTTGTCTGAATTACATGTGTTTTACTGGTTCAGTATATTATTAGCTTGTTATACGTATTCTGTCATGTCTTACTGTTTACTGTGTTAACTGTAGTTATTATGATGTTCTGTTGAGTATTATTCATGTATTAGTGTATTGTAATACTAAGTAACTTTCTAAAAATGGCAGGTTTACATAAATAATAAGTTTCTAAAAATAGAAAGTTTCCAAAAATAGTAAGTTTCCAAATTAGAAATAAGTTGGATTATAAATAATAATTAAAGTTTAATTAGCACAATACAAGTCATGGTTATAGTCCTTTAATTAAATAACTGGTTAATTAATTAAACTATACGTTATATGATTTTAATTAAAATACATGTTTTAATTAAATAACTAAGTAAAATACCTTAGGTTATACATGAATTAATTTAATAAGTATTAACCTAAATTTTAATATAACATGACTTATAAAAATAGTTTTCCTGAAAAAACCCGATCCCGAGCCCGTGTTTTATTTAAGCCGAATCAAATAAGCCAAAATCAAAGTCCCATCGAGACCTTGGAGGGGTCTCGGTTGACACTACTTAAACTAACAAACATGTACAACATACCACGACTTAGTGTCGGGGTTTCTTTGGTCTCTGGTCCGAACAACAAAACCAACCGAGCCCCTTTGGGGTTTCGGTGGTGCATCGGTGCACACAGCCGAACAAACAAACACAACCCGACCTTCGTTCGGGGTTCCTTGCTGCGTCCGAGCCTCACACAAACCAAGTCAAGCCCCTTGGTGGTCTCGGTGGTGGTGAAGAAAACAAGCTGAGCCCCATATGTGGGTCTCGGTGTATCGGCCAAACTACACCCACACAACCAAACCCGTCCCATGTATTTAATTAATCTATTACATGTTTTATTTGTGTTCTTGATGATTAATTAAATGATTAACATGAGATCAAACGAATTAGAAAGAAAAGAAAAAGGGTTTGATTATACCAACGCGTGTAGAATGAAAAGATGATCACGAACAATTAAACAAGTAACCAAAAATCGTCCGGTTTTTCCCTTCTGTTTGATGTAGGCCGGCGACACCAAGAGAAGACAAAGGAGGAGACAAAACTTTTCTGAAAACCTAAAATAATGAAAAAGGATTTCTCCTGATGTTTTATTAAAAATATGATATGGGCCAAAAGCCCACTTTTCCTCCTTTCTCTTGCCTTGGCCGCGGCATGTGGGGCCCACTAAGGGTGTAAAACCCGCATGCTTTTACCATGAATAGTGCCCTTAAGATCGTACGTTCTAGATTAAAACTTACCTCATGTAGTATTGATCACATTCATGTGCTAATAATCAAGCAAGTGCATACGTGTATGTCATGACAAGTATCGATTACGTACGAACCCATGATAAACAGTTAATAATATATCACGTGAACATAATTAAATCATGAACACCATTTAAAATACTAACTAAAATAATTACGTAAATACTTATAATATATTTACGAGCGTTAAGTTTACGATAAACGACACGTTAAAAGAAACAGAAACACGTTAAACACGAGCACGTTTAACCACGAACGAACACGAAACATCGGGACACGAGAAAGGTACGGGTACCCCATGTGGGGCCCCCATACCCACGGCACACATAGACAAAATGGGCTTAGCCCATGGACTTTACAAGTTAAGGGGGGGTAAAAGTAAAAACATGTTTTCATTTTCATTTTCAAGTAATAAACATAAAAACCCTAAAAGAGTTTTCTCCTCTCCTTTTTGCTTCCTTTGTGCCGCCACCTCTACACCACCACTAGAGGGTGTTTGTTTGATTTTGATCTTAAAAACAAGTGTTAGAATACGTGTTTGTTCATCCTTTTTCCAAGCTACATAGTGGTATACCTTTCTAACCCTTCTTTTTAATTCTTTTTAATTCTTTTAATCTTTGATTATTTTCATGAACATGTTATTATTTTCTTATGAAAACAAGGTAATTAATCATTGATCTAACATGTTTTGGTATTAATTAAAATCAAAGAATGGTTTATAAGGGTGTTTGTTTTTGGCCGCCTAGCAAACAAACCCGAGGGGGGGTTTGGTTTGCTATTGCCGCCACCACCAAGACCACATATTGTCTTGGTTGGCTCATGTGGGACCCACGGCAGCAAGGGGACACGTGTGCCCCGGGTTTGGCCCGGGGTACGGTGTCGAATTCATACCCGATTCATGGTTCGTTGGTTAAAATCATGATCTATGTTACATGTAATTTTTATGAATCATGAACTTAGGATATAATTAATTAATAACATGAAATATTAATTAAATCATAACTTAGGTTATTTTAATTATTAGTTTATCATGACATTAAATTAACCTAAGTATTTTATGTTATAAGTTATAATTAATTAATTATTAAAACATGCCTATAATTAATTAATTTAGACATGACTTAGGTTATATTATTATTAATAATAATACACATTTTAACCTAAGTATTTTCATTTCATTTTAATTAATACATGTTACACTTTAATTAAAATGCTTAACCTATAGTTTAATTAAAATACATGAAATAATAATTAAACTATACACTATATCATATGACTTAAGAAATAAGCTTATAACACTTAGACTTATATGTTAGCTTATGTAATCAGCTTAATTCTAATTATGGAAACTTCTATTTATAGAAACTTAATTAAATAAGGCAACTAATCTAATTATGGAAACCTTCTATATATGGAAATCAATCTATTTCAGGCAGCTAATCTAATTATGGAAACCTTCTATATATGGAAACTTATTTAATTAAGGCAGCTGATCTATTTTTGGAAACTTTCTATTTTTAGAAACTAATCTATTTTAAGCAGTAAATTCTATTTTAGGAAACTTTCTATTTTTGGAAACTTTCTATTTTAGGAAACTTTCTATTTTTGGAAACTTTCTATTTTTGGAAACTTTCTATTTTGGTAACTTTCTATTTTTGGAAACTTTCTATTTTTGGAAACTTTCTATTTTTGGAAACTTTCTATTTTTGGAAACCTGCTATTTTTGGAAAGTTACTTATTATTACACAGTAAGTATATTAATGCATGAAACAACAGTAATACTTAATCAGATAAACCAGAATACAAGATAAACACAGTTTAAGGCTTTAAACAGTGAACCATGACCTAAAACATACCAAATCAGCTATAACGAGACATAGAACCCAGTACGTAATCAGTGAATCGATACTTATACACGTGTGTATTCATGTAGCGTTAGTGATCCAGAAGTAGGAGTCTTTCTTCCGTTCATTCACTGGACTTGAGGTACGGATTCCCGTCCTTTCAGTATGGACATTCCTTCCTTATTAGGATTTCCCCGTATGCAGCCAACTGTTTTCCCCAGCATTTGTTTTATTGTTTTGAACTGCTTATGTTAATTTAGCATAAACTATAGCCATATACAAGCATGACCAGTTTCACCTAGTTATGGAGGTACCATAACCATAGCATTGGAGGCACCGATGTTATGACTTCCCCACGGCGGAGTGATTGCTCGTGGCGTCCCTTTTTCAGTTTGGCCATATTATTATATCAGGTGGGGCGTATGGGTGCATCCTAGTTACATGTTTTATTCAGTTTATCATGGTGAATGTGGTGTGTGCCTTGCACCCTTCACAAGGAGCTGATCCCTCCTACCCAAATCAGTATATTGATTAGAGGCATCCCCTCTAATCAGCATGATGAGGTCACCCCTCCAAGTATTCATGCACGTGACCTTTTCATGACCTATATTGGCTATGGTATATATATATGTTGAAACAGATTTCACAGGTTAAACATAAGGCTTTTCAAACTATAAAACCAGTTTTCATGATACTTAACCAGTTTACTCAGTACTTAGTCTTCCGCTGTTATATGTTACATGTTTACTCTATTTCATGCTATATTGTACATCCGTGCACTGAGCGTCTTGCTCAACCGTTTTCCTTTTCATGTTCCCAAAACGGCAGGTACTCAGGGACGCTCGTAGATCTCGAACGTAGGTGCATATGGACTGGAAGCTTTACTGTTTTCCTTTACTTTATGCATTTCCTTTACTTAGATACAGTTGCTATGGACATTGTTTTGTCCTTTCCTTTTTATAGTATTTATGTTTGTGTGTGATGAGCTTTACTTTGGGATACCGATGTTTGTTTCCGGTATTTCCCTTTTATGGTTGAATAATGCTTAGACATTTATCCTTGTATGCTTTGATGACACGCCATGATTATGCGTAATATTCTATTTCCAAAATGGGGTGTTACAAAGGGTAACCCGAAGTTTTTGATGTTTTAAATAATTAGTCGTGTATGCTTGTGATTTAATATTCGTGATTTTGGTATTCGTGATCGTGTCACATTTATAATATTCATGATTGTTCGTTATTTATTGTCGTGACACGTGTATTATTATTATAAATGGAAAGTTTAAATTTTATCGTGTTTTCGTAAGTTACTGTTCACGTGTATTGTTCATAGGTTTTTAATGCGGGTTTTACAACACATTGGTCAACTAAGTGAATCCATTACACTTATATCACATTGGTAATTAATGTTATGATTTTGCTAGGTTCAATTGTTGTTCTCGGTATCTTAACGAATTGATTTCCGGCTTAAAGTATGACTCTATTGTTTTTGGTGAAACAAATATTTTTGGTTGTTTTTAAATAAAATGTGAAAAATTTTAATGTAAAAGGCAGGTAATTTAAATCTAACTCTATTTTAAAAATAAATGGCGAGTATTTAAAAGCGTGACGAGAAATTAAAAGGCACTTAAAGTAAATAACGCAAACTTAAAACTCTCTAAGGCAAACTTAAAACGCAACTAAAACGTAAACTAAGACAAGGCTAAAATAAATCTAAGGCAAGTAATCTTAAAGTACGACTACGGAAAAAGGCGGGAAAAATAAAGCTTGAAAATTAAAAATTAAAAACAGAAACTAAAAAGAACCTGAAAATACCTCACTTGGAATAATTACTCGTTCGGAATGTCACCTTCACCCGGAATAATTCTTCTTCGTTCGGAATAAATCAACACAAGACACTCATTCGGAATTTTTGAACAAAACCTTCACCCGGAATAATTCCTTTATCCGGAATATGTCACTTATCCGGAATAAAGTCTTTATTCGGAACTTTGCTTGGTTCAGAACTTTGGTTCGGAACTTCCTTGGTTCAGAACTTTTGCTTGGTTCAGAACTTTGGTTTGGAACTTCCTTGGTTCAGTACTTTTGCTTGGTTCGGAACTTCCTTGGTTCAAAACTTTTGCTTGGTTCAGAACTTTGGTTCGGAACTTTCTTGGTTCAGAACTTTCTTGGTTCAGAACTTTGGTTCGGAACTTTTGCTTGGTTCGGAACTTTTGCTTGGTTCAGAACTTTCTTGGTTCAGAACTTTTGCTTGGTTCGGAACTTTGGTTCGGAACTTCCTTGGTTCAGAACTTTTGCTTGGTTCGGAACTTCCTTGGTTCAGAATTTTCTTGGTTCAGAACTTTGGTTCAGAACTTTCTTGGTTCGGAACTTTCTTGGTTCAGAACTTTTGCTTGGTTCGGAACTTCCTTGGTTCAGAACTTTTGCTTGGTTCGGAACTTCCTTGGTTCAGAACTTTCTTGGTTCATAACTTTTGCTTGGTTCGGAACTTTGGTTCAGAACTTTCTAAACAAATCTTTGATCCGGAATATACCTGGGAAATGAACACGAACGAAGAACACGCAAGAACAAAAAATAACACGAATCCAATCTAAACTAATCAAAATCAACCACAAGATTAAATCAAACAAATAACAAATAATCAACTAATGATAATCTATCAAACCAAAACAATAAAACTAACAATAATAACCACAATAATCAAAACCCACTTTAATCAAATCAATAAAAACATAAAAACATGAACATGAACAATAACGCATAAAGATTAAGATCAAACAAGAAAGGAAGATAGGAGATTGACAAGAAAAGTAAAGATTGACAATAATTAAAAGAAAACTTACTTGAAATTAAATGTATTTAAGGTGCAAGACAATGTATTTAAATGGACATGAATTTAAATGACAAGGTAATTAAAAGGTGGAAGACTAATTGTCACACTTAGCCAACAAAGAAAAATGCTAATCTAGTCTAATCTCTATATAGGGGAGGATTAGGGAGTACTTAGGAAGCTTCCTCCCCTCTTTCCTTTCTCCTTAAATGCATGCTTAGTCCTTCTCTTCTTAATCTTTTGTTAATTGCACCATTAGTCCTTAAGCCTTTTAATCTTCTTAAATCTTGGACTTTAATGACTTTTGGCTCGGGATTTCTTTGGACTCGTCTTTTAATTCTTCAATAAATAAGACTTGAGTTCTTCGGCTTTTAGGTAAACTTCCGTCTTTTGACTTTTTCTTCGATAAATCTTCAGAATTGGTCTTGGACTTCCGTTCTTTCTGCACTCTTGACTTCTTGACTTCGTCTTTCGTCTTTTTCTTCAATAAAAGCCCGTGAATGCCCGTGTTTTCTCCACTTTTCACCTTTTCCTCCTAAATCACAACAAAAACACAAACCACGCATAATTCCGACATAAAAGACATAAAATACACGTTTTGGCCCGGTTATTATCGTGATTAAGTGGTAAAAAGGATGGGTGTTTACACACCTATCAAATCCCCTACACTTGACCATTGCAATGTCCTCATGCAATGCATTACTTACAAAGCACGTTTTTCATTTTTCATCATAATCAATCCACGTTGGCCTTTATTAAAGAGATAGAAAATTATAAACATTCAAAGTAAAGACATCAAAAACATACCTTGGGTTTTGGAAATGTCATGAATAATCATCATCCTCAAGTTTTCACTTTCTCCAAACCAAGCTTAAAAACGAGATCATTGTTATTATAAGTTAGCAAACTAACACGAACTCATGTGGGCCAATTATTCACTTAGACTCCCTTATTCCTAGGTGTATCTCTTATATTTTATTGTTGTCTTGAATGATCACAAGGATGCATTGTTTGACTTATTTCGATAATTATTTAGGCCGAAAATAAACTGAACGATTTAATCACTAGTTAGCTAAATGACAAAATCTTTTAAAACTGCTTCTCGGGATCTCATAAAGTTCATATCTTGGCATAACTCGCTTCGCGATTTGAGACCTTTCTCGGACCGATATTTGGCAGCGACTTCATACTTCAAACCTTGAGAGACGTTCATGAAATAATGGTCTTCTCTTCATATAGGAATTTCTTCACTTGAAGTTTTGAGAGATTCTTCATATTTGGACCACGACTTCTTCATTTTTCTCCAATCATTATTTTGGACTTTGATATACAACGATCCGCCTCCTTTTACGACTTGGATCTATTTATCCTCATACCTTGCTAGGGTCTTTTCGGATACACTTCTCCATGATCTTTACGGGATTATTTGCTTTTCGTCATGTGTCTCGATCCTTCATATTGATCTTTGATAAATGATTCTTCACATCACTTGGGATCTTTAGCAACAAAATATAGCCCTCATGCCTTGTTAGGACCTTTTTAGACTCGCTAATCTTCGCATCCCGCTTCAATAAGTTATGCCTTGGCTATGAACTCTAATCCATACCGAGCAACTTTTAAACGATTTTGGGCTAGAAGCCAAGTAACTTTTCAAATCGTACAACCTTATTTATTGCAGATAAATTTATTAGCAAGCGATGCGAGAATAGGCTTATAATTAACTCACATAAATTCACGAAAGAATACCAAACTTATAATTGACTCTATCATCTCTCGTTCTTCACAGTTTAAAATCTCAAGGAATGAGACTCGTGGATGCTTAGCCTATTAAATCAAAGTTTTAGGTTTTCGAGTCGCCTATAGGATCTTGCAAATTCTTAGACTTTTTCAAGTTTAGAAATCGCATTTTAAAGTTCCCTTGATAAACGAATCTCTAGGATCAATTATAGGAACTTGCGAAAAGTTCTTGTTCTTAACCCGTGAGAGTTAAGACTTTCGCGTTTTATAGCTCCCTATATAAAAGCCTAGCAAAACTTGACTTAAACACGTTAAGGATACTAGCTAGAGTAACTTAAGATAAGTAAACTCGGGTTGAGTCAAAAGATTCACAACATTTGAAAATTAAAACCACTTTATTAAAAATTATTCTAATAAGGAAAGAAAATAACTATACAAAGGGAAAAACTAATAGGCCAAAATAGATCAAAAATTTTGAAAAATGTCGAAAAATTGATTTTCCGGTTAAAATGAGGACAAATACAAGGTAAAGGCCACTTAACTTCGATAGAAGTCCCCCTACACTTAATATAAACATTGTCTTCAATGTTTAAGCATGTGGGAGTAAACTCCCCTACACTTAGGACATTGTGCACTTTGTTTAAATCTTGCTAAGGAAAAGACAACTAACGAGATTCCTATTTTAATATTGGAAAATATAAAATAGTGAATCGAAAAGAGTTTAGGATAGAACCAAGAAAATGGGAACACGGAATCACGGGTCGTCAAAAATCATCAAGAGTGGATCATTGAGCGCTCGAATCCCTGATTAAGAGAGGAGAGGAAATAGCAAACACTAGCGGGTCTCCCCTACACTTAGGATAAAGAAAGCTAAAAGATAGATACATGGGTTGCCTCCCAAGAAGCGCTTGATTTTTGTTAACCGAGTCGTGAGCCTGACTCGACCTTGATCATCATAGGAAGAAGCATGAAACATATCCACCAAGATCAAAGACATAGTTTTCGTCCATCAAATAGCAGAAGCTTAAGGCGAACAAGGCAAGCCAAAGAAGAAGAGGCAAGGTTCCCTTAAGCAACGATGGAGCACGGTGGAAGCAAGGGTGAAGTGGTGCAAGCAGATTTCCATAAGTTCCAAAGATATTTCCTTTTATTTCATCAGAAGGATACTGAGATGGCTGCAGAATATCGATACCGGGGTCGAACACCTTTTCCTTTAAGGGAAAATAGCACTCAGGCTCAGCAGAATGTGAAGAAGATCCGTGAAGAAGATGCACAACCTTGTCCTCAGAAGGTGGACAAAGAGGTGTTAAATCATATGTGCTGCGGATATTGGTGTCGACCGGTTTCTTCTCCTTTGAAAGAATTTTCTTCAAATCCAAAGTAGGATCAAGACGATAATCTTCAAAGTCCAATGGAGGAGCATCACTCTCATGAGGGAAGTAAGTATTGAGAAATACAGAGAAGTCTTCCTCAAATGAGTAATCATCCAAAGTAGGATCAAGTGATGGCGGAGGATCTTCATCATGTGAAGAATCACTCGAAAGAGTATCGGCCTCATCAAAATCATCGTATGTGGGCAGGTCGGGATACTCGGAAGTACAATCATCAAAATCATCCGAATCTGAGCTAGAATCATCATCATAAGCATCAAAGATCGGTGTAGAATCATAAATGGGTGAAGGTTCCAAATTGGATAGAGAATCATCCACAACGTCTTGAAAAAGTGGATTATCAATGCAAGAGTCGAATAGAGGATTGTTGTAGATGACAAAATCATCGAGCACATTAATCATATTCGCAGATTCTCGACCATAAAATTTGCTTGTAAGCTTCCCAATTTTAAAAACTTGGGCATCATCCCCGACTCTTAAGATTAACTCACCTTCGGCCACATCAACTAAAGCTCGTCCGGTTCTCAAGAATGGCCGACTAAGTATTAAAGGAATACGAGGGTCCATTTCATAATCAACAATGACAAAATCGACCGGGAAAGTAAATGTGCCAACTTTGATGAACACATCTTCGGCAATACCAACGGGGTAAGCGAGAGTGCGATTTGCAAGTTCAAGAGTCATCTTTGTTGGAGTAAGGTCGGGTAATGATAGTGTTTTCCAAACACTCAAAGGCATAAGATTAATACTAGCCCCGAGATCAGCTAGGGCAGTAAATTCTTCGGTTTTGTTAAAAATGCACGGCAACACAAAACGACCGGGATCTCCAAGTTTTTCCGGAAGTTCTTTAAGAATAACTGCGGAGCAGTTTTCATTTAAGCGTGTGTTGGCGAGCTCAATCAGCTTCTCCTTCTTGTTAAGCAATTCCTTAAATGCTTTGACAAATTTCGGCATGTGGACAAGTGCTTCAATAAGGCTAATATTGAAATTCATTTGAGAGATCATCTTCAAATAATTCGACACTTGAACGTCATCCTTTGTGTGCATTTTGGTCTTTCCTATACGAGATGGATAAGGAATATTGGGTTTGGGGTGGTGAAGGTGAAGGCGTAGCAGGTAAAGGTTGAGATGTTGAAGGGTTCTTCTTGGGAACATCGTCATGACGAGGCGGAAACGGTAATGGTGCACTAATACTAAGTGTAGGAGGAGTAGAGATAAATGGTGGTGGAGGAGGTGTAGATGATGGGAGCGGGATAGGTGGTCCTACGATGGTTACTCCACTACGGGTAGTAATAGCACTCACATTTGCTCGCGGATTGGCGACGGTGTTAGAAGGTAGAGAACTCGAAGTAGAAGGTTGAGTTGTGGACAAGAAACTAGCAAGCATATTCTTTATATCATTCGTTTGAGTGCTGAAGGAGGATTGGATATTATCTCGAAGCTCGGATCTTATGTCATTTCCTTGCTTGGTAATATCTCCTTTCAGATTGATAATTTGGCTCTGTAGATTCTTGATTTGCTCACCTTGGGTTCTCATGATGGCTTCAACATCGGGGTTAATGGGTGGGGCTTGTTGGGCGGGTGGGTGATAAGGATTAGAAGCTCGAGGTGGGATTTGGTTGCTTCTATTGTAGTTGTTGGCGGGGTTTTGGTTTTGAGGAGAAAAACCGGGTGAAAGGTAATTATTTGACTGGTAACTCAGCAAATTTCTATCCTCTTGAGGTCGAGCTTGGTAATTTTCCGGTGAATAATTACCATAAGCTGCATACACATTTTCCGGATTTCCTTGTGTAAAAGTACAATCGGTGTATGAGTGTGGACCGCCACATGTTTCACAAGAAGGTGCAACCGCTTTAACTTGTTGTTGTTGGTTTGAAGCGAGAAGCAAGATACTTTTGTTCATTTCAGTCATCATGCGGGTGAATTCGGTCATGTCGAGGTTTGCTGAAGTAGAGGAAACATTGACTCTCGGGTTGTTCCTTGAAGAAGCGGAGGAATCCCAGTTTTTGTGGTGAGTAGTCATGTTCTCAATAAGCTCTCTACACTCCTCGGGTCTCCTTTTCATAAATGTGCCACCGGCAGCTGCATTAATCGTATCACGATCTCGAAAAGTCAAACCATTGTAGAAAGTCTCAATTAAGGTCACAGGGAGCATGTTGTGGTTTGGACAACGATCAATCAAGACATTATATCTTTCCCAAGCATCAAAAAGAGATTCATCGGGTTCTTGCATGAAACCGCTGATTTGATTGCGAAGGCTTGTGACCATGGATGGTGGAAAGTAGCGCGACAAAAAGCGTTGAGTCATGTCATCCCAAGTATGAATAGAATTCTTCGGGAGACGATCAAACCATTTCTCGGCGTGATGTGATAAAGTATGTGGAAAGAGTTGTAGGCGAAGAACATCCATTGTGGCACCAGGCAACTTCATGCTTTGGGTGATTGTAATGAACTTGTCGAGGTGTTTGTTGGCATCATCATCAGGCATTCCTCGAAAAGGATTTGTTTGCACTTGCTGAATCATGTGGTGCTTCAACGAAAACTCCGGAGCCGTGATTTGCATCGGCGCAATCGGTCCTCCTCGTCCAAACATGGTAGGTTGACAAAGCTCCTCCATTGTCCGAAGATCGGACTGTGGAAGAACATTGTTGTTATTGTTGAGGTGCGGTGGATTATTGTTGTTGTTAACACCTGACATACTTAAATCTTCTCGATTCTCGGGCTCTTGATAAGTAGAAGATCTAGTACGCATACACCTACAAAGACAAAAGAAAACAATACCAAACACAAAGACAATATATATACACAATAAAAATAAAATCTTTTTGGATTTTAAAATTTTTAATTTTTATGGATTTTTATCAATTTTTAATTTTTATGGTTTTTTGAAATTTTTATGCAAGAAAAATAACGCTCACAAGTGAACGGATCCCAAAAAGCAACGCGTCTTTCACAGAAAACCGTTAATCTTTACGAAAAGAGCCGGCAACGGCGCCATTTTAATGTTATGATTTTGCTAGGTTCAATTGTTGTTCTCGGTATCTTAACAAATTGATTTCCGGCTTAAAGTATGACTCTATTGTTTTTGGTGAAACAAATATTTTTGGTTGTTTTTAAATAAAATGTGCAAAATTTTAATGTAAAAGGCAGGTAATTTAAATCTAACTCTATTTTAAAAATAAATGGCGAGTATTTAAAAGCGTGACGAGAAATTAAAAGGCACTTAAAGTAAATAACGCAAACTTAAAACTATCTAAGGCAAACTTAAAACGCAACTAAAACGTAAACTAAGGCAAGGCTAAAATAAATCTAAGGCAAGTAATCTTAAAGTGCGACTACGGAAAAAGGCGGGAAAAATAAAGCTTGAAAATTAAAAATCAAAAACAGAAACTAAAAAGAACCTGAAAATACCTCACTTGGAATAATTACTCGTTCGGAATGTCACCTTCACCCGGAATAATTCTTCTTCGTTCGGAATAAATCAACACAAGACACTCATTCGGAATTTTTGAACAAAACCTTCATCCGGAATAATTCCTTTATCCGGAATATGTCACTTATCCGGAATAAAGTCTTTATTCAGAACTTTGCTTGGTTCAGAACTTTGGTTCGGAACTTCCTTGGTTCAGAACTTTTGCTTGGTTCAGAACTTCCTTGGTTCAGAACTTTTTCTTGGTTCGGAACTTCCTTGGTTCAGAACTTTTGCTTGGTTCGGAACTTTGGTTCGGAACTTTCTTGGTTCAGAACTTTCTTGGTTCAAGCTTTGGTTCGAAACTTTTGCTTGGTTCAGAACTTTTGCTTGGTTTAGAACTTTCTTGGTTCAGAACTTTTGCTTGGTTCGGAACTTTGGTTCGGAACTTCCTTGGTTCAGAACTTTTGCTTGGTTCGGAACTTCCTTGGTTCAGAACTTTCTTGGTTCGGAACTTTGGTTCAGAACTTTCTTGGTTTGGAACTTTCTTGGTTCAGAATTTGCTTGGTTCGGAACTTCCTTGGTTCAGAACTTTTGCTTGGTTCGGAATTTCCTTGGTTCAGAACTTTCTTGGTTCAGAACTTTTGCTTGGTTCGGAACTTTGGTTCAGAACTTTCTTGGTTCAGAACTTTCTGAACAAATCTTTGATCCGGAATATACCTGGGAAATGAACACGAACGAAGAACACGCAAGAACAAAAAATAACACGAATCCAATCTAAACTAATCAAAATCACCCACAAGATTAAATCAAACTAATAACAAGTAATCAACTAATGATAATCTATCAAACCAAAACAATAAAACTAACAAAAAGTCATCAACATACACAAGAAGAGCAATAAACATATTACCATTTTGTTTAGTGTAAAGAGAGTAATCAAACTTACTTTGGATAAAGTCATGCTCTACCAAGACAGTGGTAACTTTTGCATTCCACTGCCTTGGGGCTTGCTTAAGACCATACAAAGCTTTGTTAAGCTTACATACCTTACCTTTATCTTTGCAATTGAATCCCAAAGGTAGAGTCATATAAATGTCCTCATCAAGATCATCATACAAGAAAGCATTGTTAACATCAAGTTGGAAAAAAGGCCATTCATTAGAAACAACAATGCTAAAAAGACATCTAACAGTGACCATTTTCACAACAAGACTGAAGGTCTTATCAAAGTCAATGCCTTCCCTTTGACTATAACCTTTAATAACAACTCTAGCTTTAACTTATCAACAAGGCCAGAGGACTTGTATTTAATCTTATAGATCCACTTATTATTAATAGCCATTCTATCAACAGGTAAATTACATAAGGTCCAAGTATTGTTCCTTAAAAGAGCCTCTATTTCATTGTTCATAGCCTCAACCCACCTACTATCTTTCGCAGCTTCATAGTAGGTAGAGGGTTCAACAGATTGATTAAGAGTGGTAGCAAAGCAGAAATTAGTAGTGTTCAACTTAGAGTAGTTAACATGCTTCTCAATACCATACTTAAGCTTGCTATCAAGAACAAAATCATTGAGTTTAGCTGGCAATTTAGTGGATCTACTAGAATTTCTAACAGGATGCTCCCCTTCTTGAGGATGGTCCCCACTATGCTCAATAGAAGTGTTACGAGAATTTTCATTATCAAAATTTCCCTCAGAGCAGGATTGCACATTTTCACCTACGGTGGTTACAGGGTCCTGCTCTGAGGGCAATTTTGATAATGAATAGTGGGGTGAACCCTACCATCCACACCAGGTGTTGCTCTCTCATCATCATTGGGACTTGAAGGTGTTTGGTTATCAAAAAAGGTCAAAAGATCAACATCACTTGTAATAACTACATCTGTTAGATTTTTTCCAATATTGTTTTTCATTTTGAAAGGGAAAACAGTTTCATAGAACTTCACATCTCTAGAAAACAAAACTCTTCTATTATCCAGGCTAAATAGTTTATAAGCCTTTTTAAAAGATGAGTAACCAATTAAAACACACTTTTCAGACCTAGATGGGAGCTTGTCATCGTTATTCGGACATGTAGAAAAACATAGACAACCAAAACACTTTAAATTAGAGAGGTTAGGTTTTTTTCTTATAGAGCAATTCATAGGGGGGCCTACCATAAGACAGAAGAGGGGAGCCTGTTAATCAAGTACACAACAGTTAGGATACATTCAGACCAAAAATTGATAGGAATCCCACCCTGAAACATAAGACTCTTGGCTACATTGAGCAGGTGTCTATGTTTCCTTTCAGCAATCCCATTTTGCTATGGGGTATGAGGACAAGAGGTCTGATGGATGATACCCAAAGAAGAGAGCATAGTGTGAACTTTGTTGTTAACAAATTCAGTCCCATTATCAGATCTAAAAACTTTGATTTTGGAATCAAACTATTTTTAACAAGATTAATAAACTAGGTTAACCAATCAAAAACTTCCTCCTTAGATTTTAAGAGATAAGTCCACACAGCTCTAGAGTAATCATCAACAATGGTAAGGAAGTATCTATACCCTTCCTTACTTTGAACTTTCTAAGGGCCCAATAAGTCTAAGTGAACAAGGTCACTAAGCTGACTGGATTTGTGATCACTCAAGGGAAAAGGTCCCCTTGTTTGTTTAGCCCTACGACAAGTTTCACAAATAGAAATGGTGGTGTTTTTGGAAAGATTAAGGTCAGTCTTGAGAGCATTGAGGACTTGGTCAAAGCGATGACCAAGCCTGTAGTGCAAGATATCTTTAGAGGTATTAAAAGTCATGGCAGTGTTAACAGTACCTAAGCTCTAAGTCTTAAGGTCATCAAACAAATAGAGCCCCCCCCCCCCCCCCCCCAGATTCACTACCAGTCCCCAGAATGGTCCCCTTGGCCAAGTCCTGAATATAACATTTATCTTCATCAAAACCAACAAACAATTTGCTATCTTTAATAAGTTTGTTAACAGACAACAAGCTAACATAATATCCAGGCACAACCAACACATCATGAAAAACAACATTATTAGAGAGCTTGAGGTCACCAATGTGACTAATATTGGCAATAGTGCCATTGGGATGACCAACAGAAAGGTTGAGATTGGAAATGTCAACAACATTGCACGTACCAACTATGGAAGGTGTTGGTTTGCCCCAGAATCAATAATCCATCCCAAAGTTATGGTTTTGACAAAAAAATTAGAGTTTCCACAAAAAAACTTGGGAAAATTAATATTGAACCAAACATTAGCATTAAAAAGATATTCTACCCGCCATATTAGACTGAGTGTTGCCTGAGGTATCATTGGTCAGATTAAGAAGCTTCTGCATTTGCTCAGTAACGAAAGAGTTAGGAGAATTACAGGTTGATAACTTGATTTTACTCAGTTAAAAAGTTCTTTGTCGTATGTCTAATCGAATTGATTACTGGTTTAAGTGCGACTCAGTCGTCTTTTGGTGGAAACAATATTTGTCGTTGTTGAAAAATAAATGTGCAAAACTTTAAAGTAAAGGCAAAGTAAATAAAGCTATAAATGGTTAAAAATAAATGACAAGAATTTAAAGAATAACAAAAAGTAAATAACGGAAACTTAAAACGCAACTAAAAATAAACTAAGGCAAGGCTTAAAGTGCAAACTTAAAATAAAACTAAAGGCAAGCAAACTAAAAGTGCGAATAAGGAAAAGGGCGTGAAAAGCGATAACTAAAACTATCTAGAAAAACTTAAGTGCGAAAATTCCAAAAACTGAGCCTTATCCGGAATCCCAAATACTGTCACTATTCGGAATCCTCAAACAAGCCTAATCCGGAAAACAAGTTAAAGTGTAATCTGGAATCCACTAATGAAACCTTCTCCGGAATCCAACCTAGAATCGTTATCCGGAATAAGTTTCTTAAACGCTTATCCGGAATAAGCACTTGCTTATCCGGAAACCGACTTTCTCCCCTTATCCGGAATAAGTCTCTAGGACGTTATCCGGAATATGAAGTTCTAATCCTTATCCGAAATACGCAATATGGACTTATCCGGAAAAACAAATTTAAACCTTATCCGGGAAAACTAATTCAAACTCTTATCCGGAAAAAGCTCCGAGAGCTTATCCGGAATACTACCTTATCCGGAATAAGAGGTTATTACCTCTTATCCGGAATATGAGCTAGGGGGCTCATCCGCAATATGGCAGCTTATGTGGTCTTATCCGGAAAAAGGGGTAAAACCCTTATCCGGAAAGCAGAGATTGTAGGTCGGATCTAGAAAAGTGCTAATAAGCTAGAAATTAGCCAAAAATCAATAACCTCTAATCTAAAAACTTAACCAAAACACTTTTAAGAAAAAGCTATTAAACCAAAATTTAAAAACTTTTAAAGACACTAAATAATAAAAATATTTAAAAACAACTTTTTATAAAAATTAACTAAAAAGCACTTAATCAAATTTAAGAAAAACACAATAAGCTATCAAATCAATAAGCTAATACAATCATAATCATAAAAACATAACAAGTAATCAAATAAGCATGACAATAAGATAATAAGCACAAAGATTAAATCAAGAACAAGAAAGGAAGAATGAGAGATTAATTAAAAACTTGATTAAAGAAAAGATTCAACAATAAAATTAAAATTACTTACTCGGAGTTAAAGGAATTAAGGTGCAAGACAAGTATTTAAAATGACAATTAATTAAAATGACATGAAAATAAGGTGGAAAGACTAATGTTTCAAATTAGCTAACAACTCCTAATGACACATTAGGAGTCTATTTATAGTGATTAGGAAAACTAAGCATGTGTTGGTTCATTCTTCTTTCTTTCTCGACTTCTCGTCTTCTAATTTCTTCGACTTTTTCGACTTTGTATCGGGATTAGTAAACTCGTCTTGTAATTTCTTCATTAATTTAGACTTGAGTTCTTCGGCTTTTATTAAACTTCCGTCTTTAGACTTTTTCTTCGATAAATCTTCAGAATTGGCCTTGGACTTCCGTTCTTTTAGCACTCTTGATCTTTCGACTTCGTCTTTTGTCTTTTTCTTTGATAAAAGCCCGTGAAAGCCCGTGTTTTTCCTCCCTTTTCACATTTTGATCCTAAATCACAACAAAAACACAAACCACGCATAATTCCGACATTTACGACATAAAATACACTTTTTGGCTTGGTTATTATTGTAGTTAAGTGGTAAAAGGATGGGTGTTTACACACCTATCAAATCCCCTACACTTGACCATTGCAATGTCCTCATGCAATGCATTAATTACAAAGCAAGATTACACTTTCCATCACAATCAATCCACATTGGCCTTTATTAAAGAGATAGAACAAAACAAGTAAAGAAATCAAAAACTTACCTTAGGGTTTTGGAGTGTCATGAATGATTATCATCCTCAAGTTTCACGTTCCCCATACCAAGCTTAAAAACGAGATCATTGTTATTATAAGTTAGCAAACTAACACAAACTCATGTGGGCCAATTATTTACTTAGACTCCCTTATTCCTAGGTGTATCTCTTATATTTTATTGTTGTCTTGAATGATCACGAGGATGCATTGTTGACTTATTTCGATAGTTATTAAGGCTGAAAATAAAGTAGGACGATTTAATCAATAGTTGGCTAAAGGATAAAATCTTTTAAAACTGCTTCTCGGGACCTCATAAAGTTCATATCTTGGCATAACTTGCTTCACGATTTGAGACCTTTCTCGGACCGATATTTGGCAGTGACTTCATACTTCAAATCTTGAGAGACGTTCATGAAATAATGGTCTTCTCTTCATAATAGGAATTTCTTCACTTGAAATTTTTGAGAGATTCTTCATATTTGGACCACGACTTCTTCATTTTTCTCCAATCTTTATTTGGGGTTTTGATATACAACGATCCGCCTCCTTTTAGGACTTGGATTTATTTATCCTCATACCTTGTTAGGGTCTTTTCGGATAGACTTCTCCATGATCTTTAGGGGAGTATTTACTTTTCGTCGTGTGTCTCGATCCTTCATATTGATTTTTGATAAATGGTTTTCACATCACTTTTGGATCTTTAGCAACAAAATGTAGCCCTCATGCCTTGTTAGGGCCTTTTCGGACTCGCCAATCTTCGCATCCCGCTTCAATAAGTTATGCCTTGGCTATGAACTCTAATTAATACCGAGCAACTTTCAAACGATCTTGGGCTAGAAGCTAAGTAACTTTTCAAATCGTACAACCTTATTTATTGCAATTAAATTTATTAACAAGCGATGGGAGAAAAAGCTCATAATCAACGCACATAAATTCATGAAAGAGTACCAAACTTATAATTGACTCTATCGTCTCTCGTTCTCCATAGTTTAAAATCTCAAGGAATGAGACTCGTGGATGCTTAGCCAATTAAATCAAAGTTTTGGGTTTTCGAGTCATCTATAGGATCTTGCAAACTCTTAGACTTTTTTCAAGTTTAGAATTCGCATTTTAAAGTTCCCATGATAAATTACTCTCTAGGATCATTTATAGGAACTTGCGAAAAGTTCCTGTTCTTAACCCGTAAGAGTTAAGACTTTCGCGTTTTAAAGTTCCCTATATAAAAGCCTAGCAAAACTTGACTTAAACACGTTAAGGATGCTAGCTAGAGTAAACTTAGATAAGTAAATTCGGGTTAAGTCAAAAGATTCACAACGTTTAAAAATTTAAAACCACTTTATTCAAAATTTATTCTAGCAAAGAAAGAAAATAACTATAACAAAGGAAAAACTACAAGGCCAAAATAGATCAAAAATTTTGAAAAATGTCGAAAAATTAGATTTTCCGGTTAAAATAAAGACAAATACAAGGAAAAACCCACTTAACTTTGATAGAAGTCCCCCTACACTTAATGTAAACATTGTCCTCAATGTTTAAGCATGTGGGAGTAAACTCCCCCACACTTAGGACATTGTGCACTTTGTTTAAATCTTGCTAAGGAAGAGACAACTAAAGTGATTCCTATTTTAATATTGGAAAATATAAAATAGAGAATCAAAAGAGTTTAGGATAAAACCGGGAAGCGAGTACACGGGATCACGGTTGGTCAAAAGTCATCAAGAATGGATCTTTGAAAGCTCGAATCCCTATACATGATCAGAAAGAAGACAACAAACAACATACTAGGGTCTCCCCCACACTAATTATGAAAACAAAGAAAAAGGATAGATACTGCGGGTTGCCTCCCGAGAAGCGCTTGTTTTTGTTAACTGAGTCGTGAGCCTGACTCGACCTTGATTAGCATAGGAAGAACTTGAAACACATCCACCGGGATCAAATACATAGTTTTCATCCATCAAATGACACAGGCTTAAGGCGAACAAGGCAAGCTAAAGAAGAGTAGGCAGGGTTCCCTTAAGCAGCAATTGAGCACGGTGGTAGCAAGGGTGAAGTGCAAGCATATCTCCATAAGTTCCAAAGATTTTTCCTTTTATTTCATCAGATGGATACTGAGATGGCTTAAAAAGTGCAATACTGGGATCGAACACCTTTTCCTTTAGGGGAAAAAACACTCAGGCTCAGCAGATCTTGAAGAAGATCCGATCATAAATCTCGCAATCTCATCCTCAGAAGGTGGATATAGAGGTGTCAAGACATAAGTGCTGTGGATATCGGTGTCGGCCGGATTTTTCTCCATTGCAATGGGTTTCTTCATATCTAAAGTAGGATAAAGACCATAATCATCAAAGTCCAAAGGAGGAGCATCACTCTCATTTGGGAAGTAGGTATTGAGAAAAGTAGCAAAATCTTCCTCAAATGAGTAGTCATCCAAAGTAGGATCAAGTGTTGTTGGTGGAGGATCTTCATCATGTGAATAATCACTCGAGAGAGTATCAGCCTCATCAAAATCATCATAAGTGGGCATGTCTGGATACTCATAAGTAAAATCATCATAATCATCTCTATTGGAACTAGAATCGTCATCATAAGAATCAAAGACCGGTGGAGAATCATAAATTGGTGGAGGATCAGAACTGGAGAGAGAATCATCCACATCGTCTTGGAACAGTGGATTATCAAAGCAAGAGTCGAATAGAGGATTGTTGTAGACGACAAAATCATCAAGCACATTAATCATACGCTGATTCTCTTCCATAGGATTTGGTTGTGATCTTCCCCATTTTGAACACTTGTGCATCATTCCCGACCCTTAAGATTAACTCACCTTCGACAACATCAACTAACGCTTTTCCGGTTCTTAAAAATGGCTGACCAAGTATTAAAGGAATACGAGGGTCCATTTCATAATCAACAACAACAAAATCAACCGGAAAAGTGAAGGTGCCAACTTTAATGAACACGTCTTCGACAATACCAATGGGGTAAGCGAGAGTGCGATTTGCAAGCTCAAGAGTCATCTTCGTTGGTGTAAGGTCGGGTAATGATAATGCTGTCCAAACACTTAAAGGCATCAAATTAATACTTGCCCCGAGATCAGCTAGGGCAGAAAATTCTTTGGTTTTGTTAAAAATGCAAGGCAACACAAAACGACCGGGATCTACAAGTTTTTCCGGAAGTTCTTTAAGAATAACTGCAGAACAGTTTTCATTTAAGCGTGTGTTGACAAGCTCAACCAACTTTTCCTTCTTATTAAGCAATTCCTTGAATGCTTTGACGAATTTCGGCATGTGGACAAGTGCTTCAACAAGGCTACTGTTGAAATTCATTTGAGAGATCATCTTCAAATTATTCGACACTTGAATGTCATCCTTGGTTTGCAATTTAGCCTTGTCTAAGCGAGAAGGATATGGGATGTTGGGTTTATAGGTGGAAGGTGTAGCAGGTAAAGGTTGAGATGTTGAAGGTTTAACGGTGGAAGGTGGGGTTGGTGAAGGTTTCTTCTTGGGTACTTCAGTAAGAGGTGGAGATGGTAATGGAGAACTAATACTAGGCGTGGGAGTAGGAGGGATAAATGGTGGTGGAGGAGGTGTAGATGGAGTAACCGAGGGAGGGATAGATGGTCCTACTAAGGTTGCTCCAATGCGTGTAGTAATAGCGCTCACATTCGCTCTCGGATTGGTGACGGTGTTTGAAGGTAGAGAGCCCGAAGTAGAGGGTTGAGGAGTTGGTAAGAAACTAGCCAGCATATTCTTCAAGTCATTTGTTTGAGTGCTAAAAGAGGTTTGTATATCATGTCGAAGCTCGGATCGAATGTCATTACCTTGCTTGGTGATATCCCCTTTCAAATTGATAATTTTGCTTTGTAGATTCTTAATTTGCTCTCCTTGGGTCTTCATTAAAACTTCAACGTCTTGATTAATGGGTGGTTGTTGAGCGGGTGGGTGATAAGGATTAGAAGCTCGAGGTGGGATTTGGTTGCTTCTATTGTAGTTGTTGGGGTTGTGGTTTTGAGGAGAAAAACCGGGTGCAAGAAAGTTGTTAGAACGGTAACTTAGCAAATTCCGATCACCTTGAGGTCGGGCTTGGTAATTGTCCGTTGAGTAGTTACCATAAGCCGCATACACGTTTTCCGGATTGCCTTGAGTAGAAGGATAATCGGTGTATGAGTGAGGACCGCCGTAAGTCTCACAAGAAATTGTTACAGATTTGACTTGTTGTTGATTTGTAGCCAAGAGTTGTATATTCTTGCTCATTTCGAGCATTGCGCGGGCCAATTCGGTGATATCAAGGTTTGAAGAAGTAGAAGAAACATTGACTCTCGGGTTTGATCTTGAAGATGCGGATGAATCCCAATTTTTGTGGTGAGTATTCATGTTCTCAATAAGCTCTCTACACTCCTCGGGTCTTCTTTTCATAAATGTGCCACCGGCGGCTGCATTAATAGTATCACGGTCACGAAAAGTTAAACCATTGTAGAAAGTATCAATCAACGTAACGGGGAGCATGTTGTGGTTTGGACATCGATCGATCAAAACATTATATCTTTCCCAAGCATCAAAGAGTGATTCATCTGGTTCTTGCATGAAACCGCTGATTTGATTTCGAAGGCTCGTGACCATGGATGGTGGAAAGTAGCGCGACAAAAATCGTTGAGTCATGTCGTCCCAAGTATGAATGGAATTCTTCGGGAGACGATCAAACCATTTTTCGGCGTGGTGGGATAAAGTATGTGGAAAGAGCTGCAGGCGAAGGACATCCATAGTAACAAGGGGCAACTTCATGCTTTGAGTAATAGTAATGAATTTGTCTAGGTGCTTGTTGGCATCATCATCCGGCAATCCGCGAAATGGATTAGTTTGCACTTGTTGGATCATGTGATGCTTCAACGAAAACTCCGGAGCCGTGATTTTCATCGGCGCAATCGGTCCTCCTCATCCATACATAGTGGGTTGACAAAGCTCCTCCATTGTTCTAAGGTCGGGTGGTGGAAGAACATTGTTGTTGTTATTGTTGAGGTGCGGTGGGTGATGTAGTGGTTTTACTACTCTTTAGGAAAAGAGAGCAAAAGTGGCAAGTATTAAGCACGACGATTTAGGAAAACCGTGTACTAATGACACTAAATGGGGATCGTTCTCAAGGAGGCTTAGTGTGTGTGTAATGAATTGATTATCTTTGTGATTATATTTGTGAGAAAGAAAAATAGAAATGAGATTAGAAGAGAATGACGGTTACGAAGACGGATTAAACCAAGTCGAAAAAGGTGTACACGTAAAACCGTAAAAAGCACTAAAATTAAAATTTTACCCTAAAAATTTCCAAAAATCACTAAAAATCCACAAAAATATTCTAAGAGTTTACAAAAAATCCAAACTTGCCAAAACCTTTTAATTAATTAAATAATGACTTTTTAATGCTAATTAAAGCCCTAAAAATCAAAATTAACTATTAAAAAGTCCCAAACAAGATTTTTAAGTTTATAAACCTCAAAAATACCCTAATTAAGCTAAAAAGTATTTTTCAAAATTTTAAAACCTCTAAAAACTATTTTTAAACAATTAAAAACTACTAAAATCATTTAAAACTTAAATTAATTCTAGAAAATAATTAAAAGACCCTAAAAATATTTGGAAAGTTGCAAAATTCCTAATTAAGTGTCTACAATCTAGGAAAAATAAAAAAACTTAGAAACTCAGACTTTTAATTTTTAACAATAAAATAATATTAAAATATTATTAAAAATCCAAAAATCATAAAAAATTCTAAAAACTTGCAAACTAGCTTAATTTAACCTAAATAACACAAAAATGAAAGTGAAATGACCTAAATACCCTTAATGGGCGGAAAATGGGCTAAACCCAAAACAGATCCTTATTGGGCCAAATTTGGGCCCAATATAAAAAAGTGTCCAAAATAAGCCCAAAAAGCACTACTTGACTCAAGATTTGATTTTAAACAACTTTTTCCAAAGGCCCAAAAGCTGAAAGTGTGAAATAAGCTAGCTTATACCAAACAACTTATTCTTAATGGGCTTTTTGGCCCATTAAGCTATAAGCCAATGCCATAAGCTGAAATTAGACACACAAGCTTCTTTTGTCCTAAATAAGACTTCTGTAAAAAGAAATTTGAAATAAGCCCAAGGAATAAGCCTGAAAATGCAATAAGCAATCTATAGAAAATGACAAAATAGTCGTTTTTGAGTTCTAGGCCACCCCAAGTGCTGATTCAAGTTTCTATAGCTTTCAAATGACTTAATTAAGCAAAATCAACAAAGAGTTTTCAAATAAGCTGACTCAATAAGCTGGAAAAAGCAAATAAGCACTTATGTAAAAGTCAAATAAGTTGGATTTCTAGTAAAAAGTCAAAGTCAAAGTCCAATAAGTTCCAGTCTAATCAAATGGGTCAAATAATGAAGATCTATCACAAAAAATAAGTTGCTGCAGGTCTGGATAAGCTAAAATAGCTTATTGATAAGCTGAGTTCAAAATAACACTAGCAGGGGCTAGTTTCGGGTGTTGAGCAGTGGAAACTTTTTCTACTGCTTGACTTATAGACTTTTTTTGTCTTTAGTGAACTTTTTGGAGATTCAGATTACACAAAGGCACCCAAATGATCTTTGGATCAAAAGGAGTCAATAACAATCAAAAGATCATAAACACAATCACCCAATTGATACAGTTTAATCAATAAAGTACCAGATGTTGCACAGACATGAACAAGTAAGTAGTTTAGGTTCAAAAAGCAATTTCAGCACAAATCAGCCAACCAAATTCAACCAAATGCATAAACAAGCTATATTAAACTCAAATAAGCAAGTCTAAACAGGTTTCATGTAATGATTTAAAGAATTAAACAAGATTTAAGCTAATGAATGTTACTGATGAACACTAACAAATGCAGTTTTTCACTTTGCTGATGTATTTGACACACAAGCCAGATTCAACACCTAAGATCTATCAAGTATGTTATGTTAATGATGTTTAAACAACTTTTATCCCTAAACATGCATAAACTCTAGGTTTTCCCAAAATTTTAGGTCAAAAACAGTCAAACTCAATAAGTTATAGCACAATCTTTGATTCAAGGTTTCAAACCACAAAACTTGCAGCAAAACACTCTCAAACAGGTGTATATCAGATATAGAGCACAAATACAAACTTCCACAAACACAATAACAAGATTCAATCACAAACAGGTAATCCCAAACACCCCTTTAACTTTTCAAAACCAAGTTTTTCAAATCAAAAGTGAGATTTAAAACCACCCAAGCCCAATTTAACACAAAAACAGATGAGAACAACAGATTCAAGCAAGATTAAACCACAAAATACACAAGAACATAGGCAACACTCAAATATCACAAATATCCAAAATATTTTCAGACTTTGAGATTAAGGGTGTGTACCTCATGGATGTACATCTACACCCACGGATTTTGAGCTTATGTGCTAGCAAGAACAAGCACAAGCTTCCACAACAAAGCCTGCTAAGAATCAAGAAAGTTAGAAGCACAATTATAAAAACAGAAAGGTGAAAAATCCTTGATTGATGCAACTCTTGTCCTCCACACTTGATTATCCTCAAGTTAAAAGCTTCACCACACCTTGATAACACAATATCAGGATGCTATGATCAGCCCTATAGCCCAAGAATTCCAAGATAGACCAAGAACTTAGCAAAATATCAAGAAATTGTGGAAAATGTGCAAACTTTTGCACACTCCTCTTTTGAAAACAGATTTTTGATTCAAGAATAATGAATAAAGAACAATAATAAACAGGTTATAACAATGGCACTTGAGCTTTCTTCAACATTTCAAACACATTTCATTAATATTGAAAAGGATTTACAGAAAAGTGAACTTGGAAAATTCAAGAGCAAATTCTAAATGACAGCCTAAATGCCTTTATATAGGCTACAAGTAACTACTACAAAGCATAAAAAACGTAAACCCTAAAGCTGTGAAGTCCCCATATTGCCCTTTGCAGATTTTGAACTTTGAAGAACATGTGACTTGGAATTGGCATTTTGTGGAGGTGGCATGTGTGAAAAGTTGATCAAAGGGTCCATATTTTGCTTAGGATGAAAGCTGGATTGTGAGCTGTAGATTCCCTGCCATGGTTTTGTCTTCATGCTCAAAGGTGTAGTAGGGCACCTTTCATGTGCACTCTTGGGTGATGAGGTGGCATATATTAAGGTTGGGATTGGTTAACTATAACCTTAATCATAATTCTGGAAACAATTAAGGTTTAACTATGAGTGAATAACAAAAGCCCAATTTTGTTAAGAACATGATGAACAAGGCGTTTGATCTGTTTTAAGGTTTAAAAATGTGTTAGGCGCCACAATTAACTAACTAAATAGTTAATTAGTTAAATGGGTGAGTGGGATGGTGATGTGGCGCCAGGGTGTGTTGTGATTGGTGGGTTTGATTGAGTGGGGCACGTGTCAAGCTGTTACTGGCCTATGTATCTTCCTTGTCTGGCCACTTTTAACCCTTTATCTTTCTACTTCCTTTCATGTTGTAAATAACACACCAAAATCCGGATCCCTTTGTAAATAAAGTTTCCATTTTCACACTTTTGCCCCAAATACTTTTCCAAAGTATTTTCAGGGGTATTTCTTGCCATTTTGTGATACTTGAAGGGCTGTTTTGGAATTTTATTGATGGATAATGGTCTTTACTTGCATGATTGATATTTTGGAGGACTGAAATTGCCAAGTCTTGTTTGACGAGGGACCATTCTTGCCAAATGTTGAAAGTCAAGGGTCCTTTTTGTAATTTTGGGATTTTCAAAGGACCAAACTTGTAATTTCTTGTACTTTGAAGGACTTCATGATGTGTTTGACTTTGTGTAGGATAATGGTTGACAATTTAGCTTTTTTGAGGGGCTAAACTTGTCAATTCTTCAAAGTGGAGGGCCTTTTTTGTAATTTTGACAAACTTTAGGGACCAAACTTGTAATTATGAAGATACAAGGGTATAAAGTGACAATTCTTCCATATTGGAGGACCCTTTCTTCATAATTCTTCAAATCTTCAAGGGTTTATCTTGGGAAAGTCTTCATTAGGGCTTGGTTCATTGTGCGGCTTCGTTTCCCGTGTTCGTTTTTGCATGATTCTTGTGATCTTTTGTCATTTTCTCAATATCCGTACCTAAAATACACAAGCAACAAACACAAGCATATATATGGGTATTTTGATGATATTTAATGCATTTTAAGCCCTATTTGGACGATGAGACTATGTATAAAAACAGTCTCATCACTCCCCCATACTAAACCATTGCCGTGCCCTCACGCAATGCTAGAATAAAGTATCGTAGCACCTCCAAAATTCATTTTATTCACTTTATTGAACGATAAACTAGATACACTATTACTATTGCTACTACTACTAGCGTTTTAGACATAATGTGTGATTTTCATCGCAATATGGGACGTTTAGGTTCATAGTATAAGAACACGTGAATGCTTCGTTAGAAATAATTTCATCGTCCTCGATTTTCACCCCAATTCCATGCCAAGCGTGCAACGAGATCATTGTCATTATAAGTTAGTAATGCTAACACTACTCATATGCCCTAATCACGTAATTATCCTCCCATTATTCCTAAGTTGTATCTCTTATATCTTATATTGTCTTGAATGTTTCACGAGGATACATTGTTTGACTTATGCGATAATAGAGATTTAGGTCTAAAAATAAAGTCCTAACGGTGTAACCAAGACCTTCAAATCAATAACCCCTCCTAATAGACAACGATGTCAAAAAATTAAGTTGACAAGAAGAATCGATAAACACGGTTTTATAACGGTTTTGAACATGAGACTTATTACCAATACTTTTATACGCCCCCTAACGGAAGGGCCTTATTATCTTTGGTTTACCTCCATTTTTTATTCAACTTTGCCATGAAGCTTTTATTATGACTTCGGTCTTGCCTTGCCTTTTATTATCCACCTCATCAGTAGTTTTATTAGCCAAAGACGTATATCCTCACGCTAAGGCGAATTTTGGATCTTTAAAGCTTCGAAGATTAAGGCTTGATTCACTTTCAATTTTGCATAGATTTTTCGGCCTTGTGGGGCTTCAAATTGTTTGCTTGATTTAGGTGAGCACTTGAAATCTTATTATTGGGTGAAGCTTTTGATTATTCGGGTTGCCAATACTTCAAAACCGTGACACTGGCGATACCTTAATGTCTTCCCAATTTAATTACACGGAAGCTACTAGAAAAGACTAGAAACCCAACAATCCCAACTAAACCGCTAAGTCAATATTTATTAAGCAAAAAATATTTACATGCGAAGGGAGAATAAGCAAACAACGAGAACAAATGAGTTTTTGAAAGAATACGAGTACTCTACGTTTAGCATAATAACTTATAATTAACCCTATCATTTCTCGTCCTCATTTAAGAGACTTAGCCTAATGTGAAGTTAAGGAACCAAAGCTAAGTGCTCAACACGCACGGTCGAGTCAAAAATTACTCTTATTCTCGCCATCGGAAAACCTACATTCGTGTTTTCAAACACTTATAAAACATGAGAAAATTTTTAAAATTTGGACATTTTTAGCCTTATTTTGCAACAAAAAAAAACAAAAAGATAAACTTTGGAAAGCGTGATGGTTTAGCAAGGCAAGTATCTATTCACCCCCCATACTAAAGTTAAACATTGTCCTCAATGTTTCGAGTCTAGGGGTGCAAACACCCCCATACTAGAGATGTAGTCGAATGCCTAATCTAGCATGGAAAGGGTGTAACCAATAAATTAATAGCCGTTTATGAAGTGTGCTATAAACCTAAGGTTAGAACATCAAAAGGATATATCATGGATATTGAGAAAGTCTTCAAAGCAAACGATCGAGTGCTCCCATAAAACGAACACGAGAGGCTCCAATCGTGAAGATCATGATCATCTAAAGTCCACAATTCACAAACAACCACGGAACAAAGGTTGGAAAGGCACAAATCCTCACACGTTACTACATTAGAAAGCGATAATATGTACATAGGATAAGCATGGGACTCCCCCACGAGGCACCTCGTTTTTGATTACCGAGTCATGAGCTCGACTCGATCCCCTCAATACTAATTTTCATTGGGGAAAGTGACTTGGTCGAGGTAGTTCAAGGATGGAACTTCCCCGCCAAAGTAGTGCTTCAACCTATGTCCATTCACCTTGAAGTTAGGACCATCATTTTGAGCTAGCTCGATGGTCCCATACGGAAATACTTGGGTCACGGTGAATGGACCGGACCAACGGGATTTCAACTTACCGGAAAAGATTTTCAAGCGAGAATTAAAAAGCAAAACTTGATCCCCAATGTTAAAAACCCGGTTTTTAATTTTAGAATCATGCAACTTTTTAGATTTTTCTTTATAAATCAATGAATTTTCATAAGCAATGTCCCTCAATTCATCCAATTCATTTAATTGCATTTTCCGGTGTTTTCCCGCGGTCTGCATATCATCATTACAATGCTTTAGGGCCCAATAAGCCTTGTGTTCCAATTCGATAGGCAAGTGGCAATTCTTCCCATATACAAGCTTATAGGTAGTGCACCTAATGGGTGTCTTATGAGCGGTCCTAAAGGCCCATAAAGCATCATCCAACTTATCCGACCATGATTGTCGGTTTTCCCCAACGGATCTCTCCAAGATCCTCTTCAAGGCTCGGTTTGAAACCTCGACTTGCCCACTCGTTTGTGGGTGATAAGCCGTAGAAAGCCGATGTGTAACCCCATATTTCCTTAGGACCCTTTCGAATTGGTCGTTACAAAAATAGGTTCCACGATCTCTTATGATCGCACGAGGGGTTCCAAACCGAGAAAACAAGCTTTTCAAAAACTTGACTACCACACGAGCATCATTGGTGGGCAAAGCCTTAGCTTCCACCCACTTAGATAGGTAGGCAACCGCAACGAGGATGTACTTATTACCGCGAGATGATGGGAACGGCCCCATAAAGTCTATACCCCAAACGTCAAAGATCTCACACACTTGGATGATGTTTTGTGGCATTTCATCTCTTTGTGAGGCTTTTCCTTGTCGTTGGCATGAATCACAAGACTTCACAAGATCTTGTGCATCTCGGTAAATAGTAGGCCAAAAGAAGCCGGCATCAAACACCTTCTTAGCCGTGAGATTAGCACCGTGGTGACCACCCGTAGGTCCCTCATGGCAAGCTCTAAGGATATTAGAAGCTTCGGTGCCAAATACACAACGCCGGATGATTTGATCCGCACATGTTCGAAACAAGTAAGGGTCGTTCCAAAAGTAGAACTTGACTTCACGAAAGAATTTTCGTTTTTCTTGAGTCGTCATACCCTTGATGATGAAGTTACCCGCATGGTAATTTGCGAAATCCGCAAACCATGGGGTGGAAGAATCAAGCTTAGTATTCACTACACCAAGTGTCTCGAGCAGGAATGTTTCGCTGATTTCCTTGGGCCCGTAAACACTTTGGTGAGGATCTTCCAAACGAGAAAGATGATCGGCCACTAGATTCTCGGCTCCTTTTTTGTCAACAATTTTGTGGTCAAATTCTTAAAGGAGGAGAATCCAACGAAGTAATCTCGGCTTTGCATCTTGTTTAGCCATGAGATACTTGATAGCCGAATGATCCGTATACACTATGCATTTTGTCAAGACGAGATAAGGTCGGAATTTCTCAAATGCATACACCACGACAAGGAACTCCTTCTCCGTTGTAGTGTATTTAAGTTGAGCCTCGGTCATCGTCTTGCTAGCATAGTGAATAGGCAAGAAGTGCTTATCATGACGTTGCCCCAATACGGCCCTAATAGCATAGTCGCTAGCATCACACATGAGCTCAAAGGGGAGGTTCCAATTGGGAGCAACAAGAATGGGAGCTTCGGTAAGTTTCCTCTTAAGGATTTCAAAGGCTCGTACACAATCTTCGTCAAAGACAAAACGTGCCTCTTTTTCAAGAAGATGAGTAATGGGTCGAGAAATCTTTGAAAAATCTTTGATGAATCAATGATAAAAGCCCGCGTGGCCTAGGAAACTCCTAACTCCCTTAACGGTTTTGGGATGAGGTAATTTGGAGATGACGTCTACCTTAGCTTGATCTACCTCAATCCCCGCTTTCGAGACCTTGTGCCCTAAGACGATTCCACTCTTAACCATAAAATGACACTTTTCCCAATTGAGCACAAGGTTGGTTCCTCACAACGTTTCAACATTCTTTCAAGATTCGACAAACACGAAGTGAACGAACTACCAAACACGGAAAAGTCATCCATGAAGACTTCCATCGTCTTCTCGATCATGTCATGAAAAATAGCCATCATGCACCTTTGAAAGGTTCCCGGTGCATTAGAAAGTCCGAATGGCATTCTACGATAGGTAAACGTTCCATATGGACACGTAAACGTAGTTTTTTCTTGATCACGACGATCGATGGGAATTTGGAAGTAACTGGAAAAACCATCTAAAAAGTAATAGAAATCGTTTCCCGCAAGACGCTCCAACATTTGGTCCATGAAGGGCAAGGGAAAATGGTCTTTTCGAGTGGCTTCATTCAACTTACGATAGTCAATGCACACTCTCCATCCGGTCACGAGTCTAGTGGGAATCAACTCGTTGGCATCGTTTGGCACAACGGTCATTCCACCCTTTTTAGGGACACAATGAATAGGACTCACCCAAGGGCTATCGGAAATAGGGTAAATCATTCCCGCGTCAAGGAGTTTAAGGATTTCCTTTTTGATGACGTCATGAATTTTGGGGTTCACCCTCCTTTGACATTGGATTGCGGGCTTGCAATCCTCCTCCATTAAGATTTTGTGGGTACAAAACTTGGGATCGATTCTCTTAATGTCAGATAACTTCCACGCAATTGCCCCTTTGTGATCCTTTAGAACATCGACAAGTGCGGTTTTTTCATCATTCGAAAGTTCCTTCGCAATAATAACTGGCAACTTGTCGCCCTCCTCCAAATAGACATATTCGAGGTGAGGAGGTAAATCTTTCAACTCGAGGATAGGTGGTTCCTCAAGTGAAGATTTGGGCTCGATAATCATAACCTCCTCGGGTGGAGGAAATGGGAAATCGTTAAGAAAATCCTTGATAATCGAGAAGTCCTCATCGTTGTCGAGGTCTTCGTTACAAGTACGTGGAACATCGAATTCTTCCAACGTAAAACCACCACCTTCAAATGGGGTGAAGGTTGGTGTCGAATTATCAAGAATTGGATCTAACATAGTGGGATTGCCACTAGTTTCTTCATCACCAAAACCTAGAACTTCTTGTGAAAATTCCTCGTAAACCACGTCGATCATATCAACGAGGTTTATGGTTGCAACGGAATAAACATGAGAATTTTGAGAATTTTGAGTTGCGTTTATAACAAGTTCCCCGTCGTTGAAACGTAAGGTGATCTTTCTAGCATGAACATCGATCAAAGCCATAGACGTATCTAAAAACGAACGACCTAAAATAAGAGGAACTTGAGGATCCGTGGGGATATCAACAACGATAAAGTCTACGGGATAGTAGAACTTCCCCAATTTTACAAAAATGTCTTCCGCCAATCCACATGCGGGAATCATGGAATGGTCGGCCAACTCGATAGACATTAGTGAAGGAGTAAGATTAGGAAGATTGAGCGACTTGAAGATTGCAAGTGGCATCAAGTTAATGCTAGCACCAAGATCGGCCAAGGCGAAGCATTCTTCCATATCTTGGATTGCACAAGGGATCAAAAATTTACCGGGATCACCGACTTTTTGAGGTATGCGATTAAGATAAACCGACGAACAACTAGACAATTGGTGCAATTTCTCCTTGTTGTTCAACATACTCTTAAAGTTAGCGGCAAATCGAGGCATCATGACCAAAGCATCGGCGAAACTCACATTAAAGTGCAAATCATGAAACATTTTCATAAAAAGCTCAAATTGATAATTGTCGCGCGCTTGACGTTTCTCCTTCCTAAGTCTCGATGGATAGGGAAAAGGTGGTGTGGGTTGAGGCATAGTAGGCAGAGCCTTTGGAATCTTGGGTACCAATGTTGGTAAAGGGTCGACCGTAGGTGTGGCATGAGCGGTACTTCGTGGGATTGGGACATGCTCCTTTTGGACCACCACCTCGGGTTCTTCCTCAATTGCTTCCTCCGTAGGAGCAATTGGTTGAGGAGTCGGTTCCTTAAGTGTCTTACCACTACGTGTGGTAATCACTTTCATCTCACCCTTAGGGTTTGATACGGTGTTGCTAGAAAGACTACTCGAATACGGTTTACACATTATTGCCTTAAACATAGACGAGATTTTATCTTCAAACACGGATTGCCTCTTATCGACTTTAATCATTTCTTGTTTAATCTCATGTTGCCCTTGTTCCATTTTTTGTTGGTTTTCTTGTAACCTTGTGACATTTCCTTCCATCTTGTTGGTGTGGATCTTAAGTTCATTAGCTAACTCATTTTTCAACTCTTTCTTCAAGTCGTTCTTAAAGTCGGATCTTAGGCTAATGATTTCTCTTTGAATATTGTCAAACCTAGCATCATTCCCATTAGCGTATTCAACAAATTCATTTGGAAGATCTTTCAACGTTTGCAAACCTTTGTTGTTGTTTTGAAAATCATTTTGATTCTTGTTTGAAACTTTATTATTAGCCCCTTGATTACCATAGTTTCCTTTGTTGAAATTATTTTTGAAACCAACTTGATTGTTGCGATAGTTGTTGTTAGCATTTTGATTTGAACCAAAACCCGGTGGAGTCAATTGATTAGAGCAGGAAACTTGACCGTTTTGGTTGTAATTTCCCGTGGCCGCGTAGGCACTCGAAGTGTTACCACCGTTGGTAATGCACTCGGAGAAATCATGACCTCCATCACAATACATGCACGAAACCTCAACCGCTTTTGCCGTAGCGGGAGCACTTGGTTCACCAACTTTGAACTCAATCAAAAGTCCTTTTAGCTTATCAAAAATCTTGTTTTCCAAGTTTGCCTCAATTTGGCAAGCCTCGATGGTAGTAGACAAAGAAGGTGAAGCCGAAGACGAAGCCTTACGAACACTAGACGTGCTACGAGGACTATACACCTTAGATCTATTCTCAATTATCACCAAAGCTTCCTCAACCGTTTTACACAAAAAATTACCACCCGCGGCGGCATTTAAATAATCTCTTTCATGATCATTAAGTCCATTGTAAAACATGTAAATTTGATGCAAGTCGGAAAAACCGTGATGAGGACATTCATGTAACATTTCCTTAAACCTATTCCAAGCCGTTGAAAAACTTTCATTAAATTCTTGTGAAAACTTTAAAATCTCGTTTTTCAAGTGCGTAGTCTTAGAGGGCGGAAAAAAATGGTTCACAAACTTAGACACGAGATCCTTCCACGTCAATATAGAATTGGGTGGCTCTTTCTCTAACCAAATTTTAGCGGGCCCCGCTAAGGAATACGGAAAAAGCATCATCTTAATCGAGTCATTCGAAACATCCTTAAACTTGCAAGTGGCGGTAAGACGATTGAATTGGCGGATATGGTTGTGTGGATTGTCCTTCTCATCACCACGGAATTTGTTGTTTTGGATCATCGACAACAAACCCGTTTTCACCTCAAAACTCTCCGCAAGGATAGCGGGAATCACAATAGCCTCTCCATAACCCTCGGTGGGTGCTTGAAGTAACTCCATCATAGTTCGATTCGCCATGGTTGGTGCTTCTCTTACAATGGGTTCGTCAATAGGAGACTCCTCACTAGAAAGATTGGGAGTGGGAGTTTTGTTCTTTCGTTTACGTGCACGTCTTGCTTGATTACGAGTTAGCATAAACGTCACGTACAACGAGGGGACGAGCAAAGAAGATTATTTTTGGTGTTTTGTATTTTTCAATTTTTTTGTGGTTTTTGATTGTATTAACCTTTTTGGATTTTGGTGAATGTATTAAGTAGACACAAATCTACAAATCTCCTCCTTAATCAAATCTCTCGATTAAAGAAGCCTCAAGGAATGAAAACGATCACATGAAGTGAACGCCTTAGATGAATTTAGAACGTTGGTGGAACACCAAAACGTTCAAGAGGGTTTAATCAATGGAAACCAAGAAAATATATATGATACTTAGTAATACTTTGGGCGGCAAAACCCTCGATTAGCTCTCACAATCAAATACTCACAAGCAAGCGGGGAAACGAGGCGGCGCGAAGCACTTAAGATCCTTTTTCCTTAGGATATATTTTATAATATCCGCCTTATACCCACCTTATAGTTTGCATTTTTCAAGATTGAGCTTCACGAAAGTATTTATCTATTTTTGCCTTTTTCTTTGGTTTGAGATTCGAATACAATGATTGGGTAATGACCTCCCAAGTCAAGATTGTGATTTCTCACGTATTTGGAGTACTTGTGAATTTATTGTTCTACGTATACACTATAGTAATAGTATTCACACAAAAACCGAAAACCGATAATACGTATTAGTAGAGTGCTACTAATACAAATACTATTTTGGTTAGTATATAAAAACAACAATTCCAAATCAAAACACAACACGCCTCCCCGGCAGCGGCGCCAAAAATGATGTAGTGGTTTTACTACTCTTTAGGAAAAGAGAGCAAAAGTGGCAAGTATTAAGCACGACGATTTAGGAAAACCGTGTACTAATGACCCTAAATGGGGATCGTTCTCAAGGAGGCTTAGTGTGTGTGTAATGAATTGATTATCTTTGTGATTATATTTGTGAGAAGGAAAAACAGAAATGAGATTAGAAGAGAATGACGGTTACGAAGACGGATTAAACTAAGTCGAAAAAGGTGTACACGTAAAACCGTAAAAAGCACTAAAATTAAAATTTTACCCTAAAAATTTCCAAAAATCACTAAAAATCCACAAAAATATTCGAAGAGTTTACAAAAAATCCAAACTTGCCAAAACCTTTTAATTAATTAAATAATGACTTTTTAATGCTAATTAAAGCCCTAAAAATCAAAATTAACTATTAAAAAGTCCCAAACAAGATTTTAAAGTTTGTAAACCTCAAAAATACCCTAATTAAGCTAAAAAGTATTTTTCAAAATTTTAAAACCTCTAAAAACTATTTTGAAACAATTAAAAACTACTAAAATCAATTAAAACATAAATTAATTCTAGAAAATAATTAAAAGACCCTAAAAATATTTGGAAAGTTGCAAAATTCCTAATTAATTGTCTACAATCTAGAAAAATAAAAAAACTTAGAAAATCAGACTTTTAATTTTTAACAATAAAATAATATTAAAATATTATTAAAAATCCAAAAATCATAAAAAATTCTAAAAACTTGCAAACTAGCTTAATTTAACCTAAGTAACACAGAAATGAAAGTGAAATGACCTAAATACCCTTAATGGGCCTGGAAAATGGGCTAAACCCAAAACAGATCCTTATTGGGCCAAATTTGGGCCCAATATAAAAAAGTGTCTAAAATAAGCCCAAAAAGCACTACTTGACTCAAAATTTGATTTTAAACAACTTTTTCCAAAGGCCCAAAAGCTGAAAGTGTGAAATAAGCTAACTTATACCAAACAGCTTATTCTTAATGGGCTTTTTGGCCCATTAAGCTATAAGCCAATGCCATAAGCTGAAATTAGACACACAAGCTTCTTTTGTCCTAAATAATACTTCTGTAAAAAGAAATTTGAAATAAGCCCAAGGAATAAGCCTGAAAATGCAATAAGCAATCTATAGAAAACGACAAAATAGTCGTTTTTGAGTTCGAGGCCACCCCAAGTGCTGATTCAAGTTTCTATAGCTTTCAAATGACTTAATTAAGCAAAATCAACAAAGAGTTTTCAAATAAGCTGACTCAATAAGCTGGAAAAAGCAAATAAGCACTTATGTAAAAGTCAAATAAGTTGGATTTCTAGTAAAAAGTCAAAGTCAAAGTCCAATAAGCTCCAGTCTAATCAAATGGGTCAAATAATGAAGATCTATCACAAAAAATAAGTTGTTGCAGGTCTGGATAAGCTAAAATAGCTTATTGATAAGCTGAGTTCAAAATAACACTAGCAGGGGCTAGTTTTGGGTGTTGAGCAGTGGAAACTTTTTCCACTGCTTGACTTATAGACTTTTTTTGTCTTTAGTGAACTTTTTGGAGATTCAGATTACACAAAGGCACCCAAATGATCTTTGGATCAAAAGGAGTCAATAACAATCAAAAGATCACAAACACAATCACCCAATTGATACAGTTTAATCAATAAAGTACCAGATGTTGCACAGACATGAACAAGTAAGTAGTTTAGGTTCAAAAAGCAATTTTAGCACAAATCAGCCAGCCAAATTCAACCAAATGCATACACAAGCTATATTAAACTCAAATAAGCAAGTCTAAACAGGTTTCATGCAATGATTTAAAGAATTAAGCAAGATTTAAGCTAATGAATGTTACTGATGAACACTAACACATGTAGTTTTTCACTTTGCTGATGTATTTGACACACAAGCCAGATTCAACACCTTAGATCTATCAAGTATGTTATGTTAATGATGTTTAAACAGCTTTTATCCCTAAACATGCAGAAACTCTAGGTTTTCCCAAAATGTTAGGTCAAAAACAGTCAAACTCAATAAGTTATAGCACAATCTTTGATTCAAGGTTTCAAACCACCAAACTTGCAGCAAAACACTCTCAAACAGGTGTATATCAGATATAGAGCACAAATACAAACTTCCACAAAAACAATAACAAGATTCAATCACAAACAGGTAATCCCAAACACCCCTTTAACTTTTCAAAACCAAGTTTTTCAAATCAAAAGTGAGATTTAAGACCACCCAAGCCCAATTTACCACAAATACAGATGAGAACAACAGATTCAAGCAAGATTAAACCACAAAATACACAAGAACATAGGCAACACTCAAATATCACAAATATCCAAAATATTTTCAGATTTTGAGATTAAGGGTGTGTACCTCATGGACGTACATCCACACCCATGGATTTTGAGCTTATGTGCTAGCAAGAACAAGCACAAGATTCCACAACAAAGCCTGCTAAGAATCAACAAAGTTAGAAGCACAATTATAAAAACAGAAAGGTGAAAAATCCTTGATTGATGCAACTCTTGTCCTCCACACTTGATTATCCCCAAGTTATAAGCTTCACCACACCTTGATAACACAATATCAGGATGCTATGATCAGCCCTATAGCCCAAGAATTCCAAGATAGACCAAGAACTTAGCAAAATATCAAGAAATTGTGGAAAATGTGCAAACTTTTGCACACTCCTCTTTTGAAAACAGATTTTTGATTCAAGAATAATGAACAAAGAACAATAATAAACAGGTTATAACAATGGCACTTGAGCTTTCTTCAACATTTCAAACACATTTCATTAATATTGAAAAGGATTTACAGAAAAGTGAACTTGGAAAATTCAAGAGCAAATTCTAAATGACAGCCTAAATGCCTTTATATAGGCTACAAGTAAATACTACAAAGCATAAAAAACGTAAACCCTAAAGCTGTGAAGTCCCCATATCGCCCTTTGCAGATTTTGAACTTTGAAGAACATGTGACTTGGAATTGCCATTTTGTGGAGGTGGAATGTGTGAAAAGTTGATCAAAGGGTCCATATTTTGCTTAGGATGAAAGCTGGATTGTGAGCTGTAGATTCCCTGCCATAGTTTTGTCTTCATGCTCAAAGGTGTAGCAGGGCACCTTTCATGTGCACTCTTGGGTGATGAGGTGGCATATATTAAGGTTGGGATTGGTTAACTATAACCTTAATCATAATTCTAGAAACAATTAAGGTTTAATTATGAGTGAATAACAAAAGCCCAATTTTGTTAAGAACATGATGAACAAGGCGTTTGATCTGTTTTAAGGTTTAAAAATGTGTTAGGCGCCACAATTAACTAACTAAATAGTTAATTAGTTAAATGGGTGAGTGGGATGGTGATGTGGCGCCAGGGTGTGTTGTGATTGGTGGGTTTGATTGAGTGGGGCACGTGTCAAGCTCTTACTGGCCTATGTATCTTCCTTGTCTGGCCACTTTTAACCCTTTATCTTTCTACTTCCTTTCATGTTGTAAATAACACACCAAAATCCGGATCCCTTTGTAAATAAAGTTTCCATTTTCACACTTTTGCCCCAAATACTTTTCCAAGGTATTTTCAGGGGTATTTCTTGCCATTTTGTGATACTTGAAGGGCTGTTTTGGCATTTTGTTGATGGATAATGGTCTTGACTTGCATGATTGAATATTTGGAGGACTGAAATTGCCAAGTCTTGTTTGATGAGTGAACATCCTTGCCAAATGTTGAAAGTCAAAGGCCCTTTTTGTAATTTTGGGATTTTCAAAGGACCAAACTTGTAATTTCTTGTACTTTGAAGGACTTCATGATGTGTTTGACTTTGTGGAGGATAATGGTTGACAATTTAGCTTTGTTGAGGGGCTAAAATTGTCAATTCTTCAAAGTGGAGGGCCCTTTTTGTAATTTTGACAAACTTTAGGGACCAAACTTGTAATTATGAAGATACAAGGGTATAAAGTGTCAATTCTTCCATATTGGAGGACCCTTTCTTCAAATTCTTCAAATCTTCAAGGGTTTATCTTGGGAAAGTCTTCATTAGGGCTTGGTTCATTGTGCGGCTTCGTTTCCCAAGTTCGTTTTTGCATGATTCTTGTGATCTTTTGTCATTTTCTCAATATCCGTACCTAAAATACACAAGCAACAAACACAAGCATATATATGGGTATTTTGATGATATTTAATGTATTTTAAGCCCTATTTGGACGATGAGACTATGTATAAAAGCAGTCTCATCAGTGGGTTATTGTTGTTGTTCACACCTGCCATATCTAAATCTTCACGAGTCTCGGGCTCTGGATAAGTTGAAGATCTAGTACGCATACACCTGCGAAAGCAAAAGAAAAAGATAACAAAGCAACACACAATATATATACACTATAAAAATAAAAATAAAATCTTTTTGGATTTTTGAAAATTATTAATTTTTATGGATTTTTAACAATTTTTAATATTTGATTTTTGGAAATTTTTAAGCAAGAAAAATAACGTTCACGAGTGAACGGATCCCAAAATTCAACGCGTCTCTCACAGAAAACCGTTAATCTTTACGAAAAGAGCCGGAAGTCGACGCCATTTGATAACTTGATTTTACTCAGTTAAAAAGTTCTTTGTCGTATGTCTAATCGAATTGATTACTGGTTTAAGTGCGACTCAGTCATCTTTTGGTGGAAACAATATTTGTCGTTGTTGAAAAATAAATGTGCAAAACTTTAAAGTAAAGGCAAAGTAAATAAAGCTATAAATGGTTAAAAATAAATGACAAGAAATTAAATGATAACAAAAAGTAAATGACGGAAACTTAAAACGCAACTAAAAATAAACTAAGGCAAGGCTTAAAGTGCAAACTTAAAATAAAACTAAAGGCAAGCAAACTAAAAGTGCGAATAAGGAAAAGGGCGTGAAAAGCGATAACTAAAACTATCTAGAAAAACTTAAGTGCGAAAAGTCCAAAAACTAAGCCTTATCCGGAATCCTAAATACTGTCACTATCCGGAATCCTCAAACAAGCCTAATCCGGAAAACAAGTTAAAGTCTAATCCGAAATCCACTAATGAAACCTTCTCCGGAATCCAACCTAGAATCGTTATCCGGAATAATTTTCTTAAACGCTTATCCGGATTAAGCACTTGCTTATCCGGAAACCGACTTTCTCCCCTTATCCAGAATACGCCTCTAGGACGTTATCCGGAATATGAAGTTCCAATCCTTATCCGGAATACGCAATATGGCTTTATCCGGAAAAACAAATTTAAACCTTATCCGGGAAAACTAATTCAAAATCTTATCCGGAAAAAGCTCCGAGAGCTTATCTGGAATACTACCTTATCCGGAATAAGAGGTTATTACCTCTTATCCGGAATATGAGCTAGGGGGCTTATCCGCAATATGGCAGCTTACGTGGTCTTATCTGGAAAAAAGGGGTAAAACCCTTATCCGGAAAGCAGAGATTGTAGGCCGGATCTAGAAAAGTGCTAATAAGCTAGAAATAAGCCAAAAATCAATAACCTCTAATCTAAAAACTTAACCAAAACACTTTTAAGAAAAAGCTATTAAACCAAAATTTAAAAACTTTTAAAAACACTAAATAATAGAAATATTTAAAAACAACTTTTTATAAAAATTAACTAAAAAGCACTTAATCAAATTTAAGAAAAACACAATAAGCTATCAAATCAATAAGCTAATACAATCATAATCATAAAAACATAACAAGTAATCAAATAAGCATGGCAATAAGATAATAAACACAAAGATTAAATCAAGAACCAGAAAGGAATAATGAGAGATTAATTAAAAACTTGATTAAAGAAAAGATTCAACAATAAAATTAAAATTACTTACTCGGAATTAAAGGAATTAAGGTGCAAGACAAGTATTTAAAATGACATGAAAATAAGGTGGAAAGACTAATGTGTCAAATTAGCTAACAACTCCTAATGACACATTAGGAGTCTATTTATAGTGATTAGGAAAACTAAGCATGTGTTGGTTCATTCTTCTTTCTTTCTCGACTTCTCGTCTTCTAATTTCTTCGACCTTTTTTCGACTTTGTCTCGGGATTAATAAACTCGTCTTGTAATTTCTTCATTAATTTAGACTTGAGTTCTTCGGCTTTTATTAAACTTCCGTCTTTAGACTTTTTCTTCGATAAATCTTCAGAATTGGCCTTGGACTTCCGTTCTTTTAGCCCTCTTGATCTTTTGACTTCGTCTTTTGTCTTTTTCTTTGATAAAAGCCCGTGAAAGCCCGTGTTTTCCTCCATTTTCACATTTTGATCCTAAATCACAACAAAAACACAAACCACGCATAATTCCGACATTTACGACATAAAATACACGTTTTGGCTTGGTTATTATTGTAGTTAAGTGGTAAAAGGATGGGTGTTTACACACCTATCACAGGTGAGCCTGTTTTTCCCCAACTTTGATGTCACAATTAGCATTAAATTTGGATTTAAAACCAGATTGCCTTTGACTATTACCCCCCCCCCCCTTTGTAACCAACAGGATAACCAACCAATTCAAAACATCTATCAACAGCATGACCAATTTGATTATAATGAGTGCATAAAAGGTTAGGGTTAGGACCCCTATAACTTTTAGTTCCATTACCCTTGTTAGGGGTTCTATTGGGAGCATTAAAAAGTACTCCTCCTATTTTGGTTGAAGGTCTTAGCAACAAAAGAAGTGGCATTCAATTTTGCCTCTGTATGATCAGAGTTCTCAGGAACACCCCTATGAGATTCCTCTCTAGATACAGTGATATAAGCTTCCTTCACATCAGGGAGTGGATCCCTGGTGAGAAGTGCAGTTCTAACAAGCTGATAACAGTCATCAAGCCCCATTAGGAACTACATAAGCCTCATGATTTGCAGATGCAAAGCCAATTCAGTGCTAGCAGAACAAGAACATTTAACAACATAAACACATTTAGGGATTTAAGAGACAACATCAAACTCTCTCCAAAGAGAGTTCAATCTGTGATAATAGTCAGATAAAGAACTACCTCCTTGTCTCCTACTAAGTTATTATTGTCTATCCCAGTAAGGCAATAAATAACCTCTTGCAAAACTATTTCTTACATGTCTGTCTGAACTTTATCATTTTGATCCTATATAAGAGAAATAAATAAGTTTTTTGCCAACACTCTCATAACTGAATATTACTCCTTTATACCAACTAAATTCCTCCTTTATTACTCCTTTATACAATACTAAACATGGGGATTAGTAAAATATTCTATCTCACACACTCAATTAAAAATATTCTATCTCACACATTCAATTAAAAATATTCTCCCACTTACATTCTCTCACACTCTTATTTACATTAACAATAAAAAAACCTCATACTCCTCTCCCTGTTTCCAGAACCATTAACCAATTGAAAACACACTAATCAAACACAATTCATTTCTCCATCTCATTCATCTTTATCAAAAATAGAAACAACAAAAAATTCACCTGCCCGTTTGATTTCAGATGCAATACAATATAGTAGTCTTCAAGTATACACATAATTACTTGGCATCTTTTCTATAGCTTATATATATTGAGATTATACAAACTCTCAGGTTACAAACTGATGAAAATTTTGTTGTGTGTTTGCTCGAATGGAGGAGAGTAGCAGATTCTCGAGTTCATTTAGATTCTGAATCTGGAAGAGCCTATCGAATCATCAACCGAAGAACATAACTAAGTTTATGATTATAATTTATGATTTAAACATGGAAATAGTAAAAGAAAGAAAGTAGTGCACCATGTTTCTTGGCAGTAGCGTTGTAGTCAATATCAGAACCCAAGTTTGACTCGTCACCCAACCCACCCGATCCGCAGATTGTAGCACCTCTAATGACAACATAAATTAACTGCAGAAAGGAAACTAATAGACAAACACATAAGTATAGAAAAAATTCAAACGGGTGTACAAACAATACATGTTCTAACAAACACAAAAAAAATTCTGAGACACTTGGGGATTCATATTCTCATACTTCGCAAATCTGCTGAAATGGTTGTTAGCTTTAACGAAAAGAATGAATACATTTTGATCCGTAACAATCTAATCAGCCACAGCCACAGCTACAACAACATCAAGAATGGAAATCAAACACTTTTCTGTACAGATTTTCGATAACCCTTTAAAACAGTTTTCTACACAAATTTTGAGCAACGAAATGGTATAATTAGAGACTATGCACTTGACTTCTTCTGATATAGCATCCCGTATTGATCCCAAAAATACCAGCACAAATTTTGTCTGTCTATGTAATGTTAGGTGGTTTTTCCTAATTGGGGTTATTAGGTTTGTAGTCTAAGTGTAGTAATCATATGGTATGTCATATGATGAGTGAGTTGTTCAAGCTTTTCCTTCAGGTAAAGGTGGGTACCTCAGCCACATGCCATTGTACTTCATTGATTTTTTGGTGTTATATATTTTACCAGGGTGAGTCCCCTTTACCAAAAAAAATATCAGTATCCAAATAGACCACTAACCAACATCTTGTAATTGTAAGTGTTAAGACCATATAGTGATGGTTGGAGCTCTTGAACTATAAGGGGTGTTTAGATATGCTTTGTAACACTTTATTCAATTTGTCAAATTGGATACCACAAACCATGAATAAGCTCTAATGTATTCTTACTATTTTCAAGTATGTTTTGCCAATTTGAACTTAGTCAGATATAACATACGGTCTACAAAATTAATATGTCAGTGATAAGAGCTTGGCATTACAACGACTATAAATAACCTTAGTATGCATAGTGGCCAATTCGAACTTAGTCAGATATACACATACGGTCTACAAATTTAATAAGTCAGTGATATAGATTGGTATTACAACGACTATAAATACCCTTAGTATGCACAGTGAAAAGTAAGAACATAAAATGTTCATCGCTCTTGAAAGAAAATGGAAAACACCCTTTAAACTGAGCAAAAGTTTTTAAATCACGGAACAAAATCTTCAAATATTTTTTGCATAACAGAACTTTATTCATCAAAGGAAAGATTAAGAAATGATAAACCATAACATACAATTAAAGACTTCTCCTTTTCAAAACACTCAATTTACTGAGAATGACCTTTAATGAGTTAATTAATACCTCATTTAACTGTAACCAATAACATTTTTCCTTTCAGGACCAGAAACTAACATGTGAGTGTATTTACTCGTGTTGTCTTTCCGCATGTAACCACACAGAAACATTATACAACCTGGAGGAGGTCGTAGGATGATTCAGAGGTGCTGCCGGTGACCGAAATGCAAGAGGGTACGACCTGCAAAAAAGGATTAAACTATATAATTTCTTGGGAAGAATGAGCATTAAAAAATGTTAGAATCATAACTTATTGCCTTTCATTTGAAATTCAAAAATATGTGCTAATCATGTTTCTTAATCTTATTTAGGTTACTAATAATTATCTCCCGTTGGCCTTGAGGCTTTTCTTTTTGGGCACTCATTATGGATCGCCGGTAAATTATTCGACTGACCAATCCTAATGAAGATAACTCTAACCATGTGATGTTTGTATCAACCTGGTGCATCAACACATACTGCAAATAAGAGATAACATACTGCTTCATATGTAGAATCTATTTTCATAGTCATTAACGCTAATAGATGGATATATAGTTGACTCAACGACCTCAGCAATCATATTCAGTGTGTCGTAGTCGGAGTCGCCAACATATAACCGACCGAATGACTGGAACACCACTACACCAGCTTCCACAAGTTCAATTTCTTGATCAGGCCTAGAGTGGTATCTAAAGTTATTGGCTGAGAGTAGCTTTTAACTATTGTTGTAAAGGAATTTTGAGCTAGCTAATGTTCCTACTTATACTTTTTTGCCTACTGATGCTTTCACATGTATCATTGTTAGCGTTACTAATGCTTATTGTTGATCCCAAACTTATATCGATTTAGCTTTGTGTAAACGAGAATGAATCAAGTTAAACACTTAGAGTAACTTTGTTGTATATAAAACAATTCTAAGTATTATGCGGAATTAATACTTAGAACGAGAACACACAAACAGAATAAACCAAACTTTCACTTTGATTAATTAATCGAACTTGCATACAATGAAAGTGTAAAACATATATTGAACTAAAACCTAAAGGACTCCTTTTATAGATTAAGGAACCTTGTATAAGAGTCTACGTATCAGCTATTTTAGGTAAAGATAAACATAAGAAATACAGTGTCGAACATATCTTTACTAGAAACATAAAACATGTAGACTAAGTATCCTATCAGTGCTTGACTTCTTCTCATCAATGCTTGACTTCTTCTTGTCAACGCTTGACCTGACAACACTTGATTTCTTCCTATCAACGTCCAATTTCCTCTTGTCAGCGTCTAAGTGTCTTGGCTTCATTTTATTCCCAACAATCCTCCCCTAAACTTGATATCTATACTAGTGATCAAGTTTCTGAATAAAAACTAAATACAATGAGGATTCTTAAAAATACACATCACTTGTTAATTTGGAAATAAATAAACCTAATTAAATCTTTGCCAACGTCACTTGTGTAATCCATCTCCAGCTGTGTTGACATCATTTTCTTCAAAACTTCCTTGGACATGGGATATTCAGCATTCACAAGAAGATATTCAGAAAACTTTGTAGTACTCAAATGATACACACCAGCTGCTGAATGTAAACGCCATTGAAGTCCACTGACATTATCAAGATCCTTTCATACTGGATCTTCATCATTTGGCTCACACATTCTCTTGAATGTGGACCAAATCTTTATTCCATTGACTGAAGTAGGTGCTTCAGTCTCATATTTGGCCTTCATCAATCTCCAAAGATCTACCAAGTTTTCCCTATCCAAGCTTGCAAAAGAAGATATAAGAGTAGTAAAAGTATGTACCTCCTTCCCATATCTGCCAATCATACAAAACCCACTTGCATCTTCCTCATAGTGAACTATAGGGTTTCTGAAATCATTAGGTAACACTTCTACCATATGTGAAGCTTCCAAGGGTGAGAGCTTAATACTCCTTCTAATAACTGCTTCACCAGGATTCACTCTATCTAAGTTCTCTGGGAACTCAAGTGGAACTCTCTTCTTCAAAGGTCTTGGTGCAATTAAAGCATGTTGGATCTGCATCTCTTCTGCAAGTTCTTCCTTTCTTTCATCTTAAAGAAGACTGATAGTGTTCTGCTCTTGAACACTTGCCCATATAGGATAATCTTTATATTCCAACTCATCAAAGGACAAACCCTAAAACTTCTTAAAAGTCCAATCTCCTTGATGACATCTGAGAAGCATGTAGTAGAGCTCCCTTCTATCCTTTTTAGACTTTGAAAGAACTTTGCTAGCCTTATACTTCAAGATTACCTTGAAATCCCTTTGAACTCTTAAGAGAATCTCCAAACCCCAAATTTGATCTAAAAGTGTCATGTATGGATTCTCCATTACCTTATTCTCCCATGCGAAGTACATCTGAGCTACTTCAGGCATCTCATAATCCACCTGATTTTTCAACTCTACAATCATTTCCTTTGCCAACTCATCACTATATTCAAGTCTCTCTGGCTCTTCAATGATCATCACACTTGAATCAGTACTCTCATCATCACTACCTCCTTTATTTCTCTCAGAAGTAGCCACAAATGATGACTCAATAGCAACAGTGTTCTTCTCTTGCTCCTCAAGTTGTGTAGCCAACATGGAATCAAATTTTACTTAGGCTGCATCCTTGGGAACTATTGTTTCTACCAAAATCCCTTTACCTTTATCTAATACATCAATGGTAGGTAAAGAGATTGATGATACCTGTGTAGACACATCCTTGATGATTACCTTGCAATCCCTTTGAACTCTTAAGAGAATCTCCAAACCCCAAATTTGATCTGAAAATGTCATGTATGGATTCTCCATTACCTTATTCTCCCATGCAAAGTACATCTGAGCTACTTCAAGCATCTCATAACCCACCTGATTTTTCAACTCTACAATCATTTCCTTTGCCAACTCATCACTATATTCAAGTCTCTCTGGCTCTTCAATGATCATCACACTTGAATCAATACTCTCATCATCACTACCTCCTTTATTGCTCTCAGAAGTAGCCACAAATGGTGACTCAATAGAAACAATGTTCTTCTCTTGCTCCTCAAGTTGTGCAGCTAACATGGAATCAAATTTTACTTAGGCTGCATCCTTGGGAACTATTGTTTCTACCAAAATCCCTTTACCTTTATCTAATACATCAATGGTAGGTAAAGAGATTGATGATACCTATGTAGACACATCCTTGATGATAGCTAATGACTGGGATACATCAACCACACCTGTAGGTCTATCAGCGTCCAAAACCTGCTTGTCAACGCCTAACTTACTCCTATCAACGCTTAAACTCAGTGTGTCAACGCCTGGCTTAGAAACCTATTCCAGCATCTTCATAAATGATATCTTTGTTGGAGTAGCCAGTGACACATCAATAACTGGCTTCTTCTTCAAACTGGTCAAAGCTTCAGCCATCTCCACACCAATAGAACCACCTGAACCTTGGTCACTTAAATTAAATGGCTCAGTAGCAGCTTCCTCTCCTTTGTAAGAATCATCCCTTGATGAAAGAACTCTTGTCTGCCTTCTCCTAGTCTCAGCAGCTTCCAAAACAACAATCCTCTCCCTCAAATGCTTGAGTTCAAGGCCTTGTGTAGAGACAGTATGTACAAGGTCTGCATTTTCCTTTTGCAAGCTAATGTAGACAACCGTCAATTCCAACAATGTGTAAGGTTTAAATCTGCCCTCCTTTAGAATGGGAATTTGACCTCCCAAAGTAGAGTCATGGGTCATGGATAGGGTCTTAATGATGTTAGGACTGGCTTGGCCTGCATCTAAGCTAGAACCAATAGTCCTAGCCCGACCCATGTCACCAACCACACTTGTGGCGGTAGTTCTCTCTGCAACATGGCTAGGACCACTAGAGTAGAACACTCTAGTAGTCCTTTGGCGTTTTTTCAACCTAAAGTTAGGGGGTGTAAAAGATGATGTGGATTGGGTGTCTGTTTGAAGGTTAAGGGGTGTTTGGGTTTGTTGTAAAAAGGGTGTCAGCGTTTGGATTTGGAGTGTCAACGCTAATATTTAAAAATGTGTCAGCGTGGAAGGGTTCTTGGTCAACGTCCATTTGCTGGGGTGATAGTTGTTGTTCAGGCAACGGGTCTGGTTGAGGTTGAGGGTCTTGTTGTGGTTGTGCTGCTGCAATAACAGCAAGCATGGCTTGGGTAAGGGGTAAGTCTCTATGAGGTGGTGAATTCATCTTCCCAAAAATTGCTTTCTTTTGAACACGGATCTTATAAAAATCATTGTGATCCCTATTGCAGTATCTTTGTTCATCAGACACCATTTGTAAAAACCTTGGGTAAGCAAGAGTCATCTTGCTACCCTTGTTATGACACATGACATCAAAAATCATTTTTGAAAAATTATATTTTTTCCCAGTAGCAATACACACAATGGCACTCCCAATAGATCGGTTGATTTCATTGTGTGCAGTACACTTGGGACTCAAAGATTGAAGAATGACATGTATCAAGTACTTCCAAGCTGGGGGAAATTCTTGTTTTGTATATTTGTTTAAATGGCCATCTTCTGGCAAAGGATAGCCCAAAGCTTGGAGTCCTTGTTCTAGCTCACCAATGGGTAGGGTGGTTATACCATCTGCATCATTAAGATGCAAAGCTTGGTGAACCAAAGCTTCAGTAACCACCCATAGAAGCCCATGGACAGTAGCAGTCAATGTAGTCACATTATTAACTGTTGAGGAAGTGACGGTATTCCAAAACTGTTGAATATGTGTGACAGGGATAAGAGGAGCATGAGAAAGTGCATACCTAAAAGGAGATGCATTTAAATACTCCACCATCTGAGTATATTGAGGAAACAGAGCATCATCAGCTTCTAAATAAGCAACCATGTTATGCTGACTTCTGAACCCCAATTCCAAATCTCTTGGTTTAAACTTAGGCGCCATTGATGTAGAAAGCTGTTATAAATGTTACGAAAGATGAAGGTTTGTGAAAATTTAGTTAGACAAGAATAAGCAGTTACCCTGTTTAAAAGTAATGAGCCAAATATATAGGAGAGGTGAAAACATGTGATTGGTCAATGCATGAGGAAGTTATATTCAAAATATAACGATGAAAATCTTGAAAAAGATATAACTTATCTCTTGCATTAATAAAAAGTTACCAACTCCTAAAATTACGGCCCAAATTTACGTCAAAAATAACAACTGGGTAGGACCCAATGTTTATCAACGGTCAAAAATAACTTATTAATACAATTTTTATTAGGATCTTTTTCGATTCTATTCGAATTGACTAAGGTTTAAGTGCGACTCAATCATTTTTGGTTAACAAAAAGAAGGTTTTGGTTATCTATTTCTACTTAAAAGGTAAAAGCGAAAGGTAATAAAAATAAACCAAAAACAAATAACTAATAATAAAGGAACAATATGAATAATATAACGTGAATTAAAACGAAACAATTAATAAAAATAAAACTAAAAGAAGAAATTAACTTTCGACTTAAAAATAAAGTTTACCTAATGAAAAAGGAGGAAATAAAACTAAGTGGCTACTTTAAAACTAAATGAGGTGAAAGCTAAGACGGGTACTAAATAAAAGATAAAACTTAGACTTTTCGAAAAAAATACTAATACTAAAAATTGACGAAAAATTTAACTAAAAATACGTGACTTTCAGAATTAAAACCGGAACAACTTTGAGATTAAACTAAACGATTATAGAACAATACTAAATAATAAACAAGCTAGCAAGCAAGCAGCTCAAGCTAGCAAGCTACTAGGTGATTTTTGGCGGGAAAAAAATGAAAGCAGGTAAGCAAGCATGTCATTTCTATCGTAATGTTGTATTGAAAATTCCATCGGAATATAAAAAAAAAACTATCGGAATGTTAAATTGAAAGCATCGGAATATAAAATCAAAATCTGTCGGAATGTTAAGTAAAAAAGAACTGTCGGAATGTTAGATCAAAATTATATCGGAATATGTAAGTCAAAATTTGGGCAGCATTTCGTCACAATATGCCTTACACCCGATCGCAATGTACGATGCCAGGGGCAATCGCAATCTCGATCGGAATAAGTGATCGGAATGACTATCACAATAAGATGTCACAATGTAGAAACCCTAATGATATTGTGATGGAAAGATCACAATATTCGGATGGAGTAAAAATAAGCATAAAAATCAAATAAGCACTTTAACCAAAAATTTAACCAAAACAATAATAAGAAGAACAAAAATAAGCTACAAATTTAAAACTTATCAAAACACTAAATAGGCAAAATTTATAAATAAACTTTTAAAAAAAATAAACTTTTGAAATTACTTAAAAGAGAATAAGCTACAAAATTAACCACGAATCTAGGCAAATGATAAAACTTATAAATCCTTGAACCACGAATCAAGAAACACGAATGTGTTAATCTTTATGTAGCGTTTAGAACAATAAGGTGAAAAAGATGATGAACACTAAATCGAAACTAACAAGAAAGTTTAAAAAGATGAAAATTAAAACAAGATTAAACTTTAAAAAGTAAAGATTAGATTAAAACAAAAAAGAAAATAAAAGAAGAAGTTTTCCTAGTGAGAGAAAGTTAAACAATTTCTCTCTCTAAAAATTAAAGCTACAAAAGAAAAATGAAGACTAACCCCTAAAAACTCTATTTTCTAAACTATATATAGGAGGTGGAAAATGCATGTGTTGCTTCCTTTTTTTTTCGTCTTTTAATTTCTCGTCTTTCTCGACTTCGTCTCGGGATTAGTCGAGTGATAAAACGAACTCGTCTTCTAATTTTCTTCTTTTAGTAGACTTGGTTCTTCGACTTTGTCAAACTTTCGTCTTCAGACTTTTTCTTCGATAAATCTCCAGAATAGGGCTTCGACTTCCGTTCTTCTTGCACTTTTGATCTTTTGACTTTTTCTTTTGTCTTTTTCTTCGATAAAAGCCCGTGAAAGCCCGCGTTTTCTTCCTTTTTCATATTTTTATCCTGAAACCCAATAAAAGCACAAACCACACATAATTCCAACTTTTACGACATAAAATACACGTTTTGGTCCTGTTATTATTGGAAATAAGTGGTAAAAGGATAAGTGTTTTCACACTTATTAAATCCCCTACACTTGACCATTGCAATGCCCTAATGCAATGCATTAGTTACAAAGCAAGATTTACATTTTTCATCATAATCAATCCACCTTGGCCTTTATTAAAGAGATTATAAAATATTCAAAGGAAGAAAACAAGTAAAAAGATCAAAAACTTACCTTAGGGTTTTGGAATGTCATGAATGATTATCACCCTCAAGTTTCACGTTCCCCATACCTAGCTTAAAAACGAGATCATTGTTATTATAAGTTAGTAAACTAACACAAATTCATGTGGCCCAATTATTCACTTAGACTCCCTTATTCCTAGGTGTATCTCTTATATTTTATGATTGTCTTGAATGATCACGAGGATGCATTGTTGACTTATTTTGATAGTTATTTAGGCTAAAAATAAAGTGGGACGATTTAATCAATAGTTAGCTAAAGGACAAAATCTTTTAAAACTGCTTCTCGGGACCTCATAAAGTTCATATCTTGGCATAACTTGCTTCACGATTTGAGACCTTTCTCGGACCGATATTTGGCATTGACTTCATACTTCAAATCTTGAGAGATGTTCATGGAATAATGGTCTTCTCTTCATAATAGGAATTTCTTCACTTGAAGTTTTTGAGAGATTCTTCATATTTGGACCACGACTTCTTCATTTTTCTCCAGTCTTTATTTGGGATTTTGATATACATCGATCCGCCTCCTTTTAGGACTTGGATCTATTTATCCTCATACCTTGCTAGGGTCTTTTTGGATAGACTTCTCCATGATCGTTTGGGGAGTATTTTCTTTTCGTCGTGTGTCTCGATCCTTCATATTGATTTTTGATAAATGATTCTTCACATCACTTTTGGATATTTAGCAACAAAATGTAGCCCTCATGCCTTGTTAGGGCCTTTTCGGACTCGCCAATCTTCGCATCCCGCTTCAATAAGTTATGCCTTGGCTATGAACTCTAATCAATACCGAGCAACTTTTAAACGATCTTGTGCTAGAACCTAAGTAACTTTTCAAATCGTACAACCTTATTTATTGCAATTAAATTTATTAGCAAGCGATGGGAGAAAAAGCTCATAATTAACTCACATAAATTCGTAAAAGAATACCAAACTTATAATTGACTCTATCATCTCTCGTTCTCCACAATTTAAAATCTCAAGGAATGAGACTCGTGGATGCTTAGCCAATTAAATCAAAGTTTTGGGTTTTCAAGTCGTCTATAGGATCTTGCATCTTCTTAGACTTTTTCAAGTTTAGAAATTGCATTTTAAAGTTCCCTTGATAAACGACTTTCTAGGATCAATTATAGGAACTTACAAAAAGTTCTTGTTCTTAACCCGTAAGAGTTAAGACTTTCGCGTTTTAAAGTTCCCTATATAAAAGCCTAGCAAAACTTGACTTAAACACGTTAAGGATACTAGCTAGAGTAAACTTAGATAAGTAAACTCGGGTTGAGTCAAAAGATTCACAACGTTTAAAAATTAAAACCACTTTATTAAAAATTTATTCTAATGAAAGAAAATAACTATAACAAAGGTAAATACAACTAGGCCAAAATCGATCAAACATTTTGAAAAATGTCGAAAAATCAATTTTCCGGTTAAAATGAGGACATATACAAGGAAAATCTCACTTAACTTCGATAGAAGTCCCCCTACACTTAATATAAACATTGTCCTCAATGTTTAAGCATGTGGAAGTAACCTCCATACACTTAGGACATTGTGCACTTTGTTTAAATCTTGCTAAGGAAAGGACAACTAAAGTGATTCCTATTTTAATATTGAAGAATATAAAATTGTGAATCAGAAGAGTTTAGGATAGAACCGGGAAGACGGGTACACGGAATCACGGTTTGTCAAAAGTCATCAAGAATGTCTCTTTGAAAGCTCAAATCCCTGCTCATGATAAGAAAGAAAACAACAAACACATACTAGGGTCCCCCCCTACACTTATTATAAAAACAAATAAAAAGGATAGATACTGCGGGTTGCCTCCCGAGAAGCGCTTGTTTTTGTTACCGAGTCGTGAGCCTGACTCGACCTTGATTAGCATGGTAATAACCTTGAAGAACATCCACTGGGATCAAATACATGGTTTTCATCCATCAAATAGCACAAGCTTAAGGCGAACAAGGCAAGCCAAAGAAGAGTAGGCAAGGTTCCCTTAAACAAAGATGGAGCATGGTGGTAGCAAGTGTGATGAGGTGCAAGCATATCTCCATAAGTTCCAAAATTTTTTCCTTTTATTTCATCAGATGGATACTGAGATGGCTTAAAAATTACAATACCGGGATCGAACACCTTTTCCTTTAGGGGAAAATAACACTCCGGCTCAGTAGACCTTGAAGAAGATCCGCTCATAAATCCCACAATCTCATCCTCAGAAGGTGGATAAAGAGGTGTCAAGACATAGGTACTATGGATATCGATGTCTTCTGGCTTCTTCTCCTTTGAAATGGGTTTCTTAATATCCGAAGGAGGATAAAGAGCATCATCAAAGTCTAAAGGAGGAGAATCATTCTCATTGGGGAAGTAAGTATTGAGAAAAGTAGCAAAGTCTTCCTCAAATGAGTAGTCATCCAAAGTAGGATCAAGCATTGATGGTGGAGGATCTTCATCAAAAGTAGGAACAAGGTCATCATTTGAAGAGTCACTCGAGAGAGTATTAACATCATCAAAATCATCATAAGTTGGCATGTCTTTATACTCTAAAACAAAATCATCAGAATCATCCATGTCAGAACTAGAATCATCATCATAGTCATCATTGATTTGTGGAGACTCATAAATTGGTGGAGGATCCAAATTGGAGAGAGAATCATCCACATTATCTTGGAAAAGTGGATTATCGTAGCAAGAGTCGAAAAGAGGATTGTTGTAGACGACAAAATCATCAAGCTTTGTACGTTCACAAGTAGTTGTATCAAGCTCGTCTTGAAGCACATCAATCATATTCGTTGATTCTCTTCCATTTGATTTGTTTATGATATTCCCCATCTTAAAAACTTGTTGATCATTCGCGACCCTTAAGATTAGTTCACCTTCGGCAACATCGACTAAACTTTTTCCGATACTTAAGAATGGCCCGACCAAGTATTAACGGAATACGAGGGTCCATTTTATAATCAACAACAACAAAATCGACCGGAAAAATGAAGGTACCAACTTTAACAAACACATCTTCCGCAATACCAACAGGGTAAGCGAGAGTTCGATTTGCTAGCTCAAGAGTCATCTTTGTTGGTGTAAGATCGGGTAATGATAACTTTTTCCAGACACTTAAAGGCCTCAAATTTATACTTGCCCCGAGATCGGCTAAGGCAGTAAATTCTTCGGTTTGGTTAAAAGTACATGGTAGCACAAAACGACTGGGATCTCCAAGTTTCTCTGGAAGTTCTTTAAGAAGGACTGCAAAACAATTCTCATTTAATCGAGTATTAACAAACTCGGTCATCTTCTCCTTCTTACTAAGCAGCTCCTTGAATTCTTTCACAAATTTCGGCATTTGGACAAGTGCTTCAACGAGGATAATGTTAAAGTTCATTTGTGTAATCATCTTCAAAAAGGAAGTAACTTGAGCATCCTCTTTAGTGAGCACTTTTCACTTTTCTAGGCGAGAAGGATAAGGGATATTGGGTTTAGGTGGTGTAGGTGTAGAAGGTAAAGGTTGAGATGTTGAGGGTTGAGAAGTAGAAGGTTTAGAGGTGGTAGGTGGGGTTGGTGGAGGGTTTTGTTTAGGTACTTCTTTCGTGAGAGGTGGAGACGGTAATGGAGAACTAGTACTAGGTGTGGAAGTAGGAGGAATAAATGGAGGTGGAGGAGGTGTAGATGGAGTAACTTGAGGGGGGATAGAAGGTCCTACTAGAGTTGCTCCACTTCGTGTAGTAATAGCACTCACATTAGCTCTAGGGTTTGTTTTGGTGGTAGCAGGAAGAGCACCTTGGGGACAAAGGGTTTGTAACATTTGAACGAATTTCCTATCCGTGGACTCTGCATTTGTCTAGTAGATTCTTGCATTGCTTGCATTATTTTTTCATGTTCATTCAATTTTTTCAAAACCAAGTCCACTGGCGGATGAGGTAAATTGAACCCTTGTTGTTGAAAAACTTGGTTTAGGTATTGGTTATAAGGTGGAAAACCTTGAGGATTGAAACCTTGGTGTTGAAAACCTTGGTTTTGCATGTGATAGTTTCCCTGGTTTGCATAGGAGCCCCTCACACTAGGATTTTGTGGAATATTTGCTCTTGGTGGCCCTTGGTTGTTATAGGTGGGTGGTGGTGGTTTTGCTAAGTAATTTGTTGAGTTGTAAGACAAGTGATTAACATCGACATTAGGCTTAAAATGAACTCTCTTGGTGTTGTTGTAAGCATACACTTCCCCGTGAGATTGATCATAAGCTTTATCATAATTAGCATACGAGTGTGGCCCACCACAAGTTTCACAAGTTATATTAAGAGCATTGTTGTTTTTGGCATTGTTAACGGCTTGTAAAGCAAGTGCTTCAACAACCGTAGTAAGCTTATCAAGTCTCTTGTCAGTGTCACTAGTGCTAGCACTAGCCACATTAGCCCGAACACTCTGAGTTTGCACTCTAGACTTATTCTCAATAATATCCGACGTGGCATTAGAAGACTTACCCAAAATGTTAACCCCTGAGGCACTATTTAGTGAATCTGGGTCATTCATGCTTAAGCCATTGTAAAAAGTATTTATTTGATGCACTTTTGTAAAACCATGTTGTGGACACTTTCTTAAAAGTTCCTTAAAAACGGTCCCAAGATTCACTAAATGTCTCACCGTACTTTTGTTCAAAGTTAATGATTTCATTCCACAAAGCGGTAGTACGTGAGGGTGGGAAAAAGTAGTTGATGAATTTTGTCTCTAAATCCGACCACGTAAGAATACTTTGTGGCGGTTCCTTATCAAGCCAATGCCGGGCTTGTCCCTCTAAGGAGAAAGGAAAAAAGTTGCAAGCGAATTACCTCTTGTGAAACCCCATTAAACTTGACCGTATTAGTGAGTTGAAGAAACCTTTTGATATGGTCATGAGGATCATCAAGTGTACGCCCCAAGAATGGTTGAGCAGAGACCATTTGAATGAAGCCGGATTTGAGCTCAAAGTTGTTGGCTCCAATCGCGGGTATGACAATAGCATCGGTGTTGCCCTCTACGTACGATTGCAAAAGCTCGATCATTGGTCGATTGTCCATGGTGACAATAGGTTGAGTTTCAACTTCGGCTTGAGTTGCTTTCTTCTTACGAGCACGGGTACGCATACACACCTACAAAAGAAAAAGAAAGATAGACAAGAAATATTTTTGGTTTTATGTTTTTCTATTTTTTTGGTTTTTTTGAAAATTTTATATTTTTTAGGATTTTTGAAATTTTTTGAAAATTAGACAAGTAAAATAACGTTCAAGAGTGAACGGATCCCAAAATCCAACGCGTCTCTCACAATAAACCATTAATCTTCACGAAAAGAGCCGGCAGCGGTGCCATTTAATACAAGTTTTATTAGGTTCTTTTTCGATTCAATTCGAATTAACTAAGGTTTAAGTGCGACTTAGTCGTTTTTGGTTAAAAAAAAGAAGGTTTTGGTTATCTATTTCTACTTAAAAGGTAAAAGCGAAAGGTAATAAAAATAAACCAAAAACATATAACTAATAATAAAGGAACAATATGAATAATATAACGTGAATTAAAACGAAACAATTAATAAAAATAAAACTAAAAGAAGAAATTAACTTTCGACTTGAAAATAAAGTTTACCTAATGAAAAAGGAGGAAATAAAACTAAGTGGCTACTTTAAAACTAAACGAGGTGAAAGCTAAAGCGGGTACTAAATAAAAGATAAAACTTAGACTTTTCAAAAAAATACTAATACTAAAAATTGACGAAAAATTCAACTAAAAATACGTGACTTTCAGAATTAAAATCGGAACAACTTTCAGATTAAGCTAAACGATTACGGAACAATACTAAATAATAAACAAGCTAGCAAGCAAGCAGCTCAAGCTAGCAAGCTACTAGGTGATTTTTGGCGGGGAAAAAATGAAAGTAGGTAAGCAAACATGTCATTTCTATCGTAATGTTGTATTGAAAATTCCATCGGAATATAAAAGAAATATCGGAATGTTAAATTGAAAGCATCGGAAAATAAAATCAAAATCTATCGGAATGTTAAGTAAAAAAGAACTGTCGGAATGTTAGATCAAAATTCTATCGGAATATGTAAGTCAAAATTTGGGCAGCATTTCGTCACAATATGCCTTACACCCGATCGCAATGTACGATGCCAGGGGCAATCGCAATCTCGATCGGAATAAGTGATCAGAATGACTATCACAATAAGCTGTCACAATGTAGAAACCCTAATGATATTGTGATGGAAAGATCACAATATTCGGATGGAGTAAAAATAAGCATAAAAATCAAATAAGCACTTTAACCAAAACAATAATAAGAAGAACAAAAATAAGCTACGAATTTAAAACTTATCAAAACACTAAATAGGCAAAATTTATAAAATAAACTTTAAAAAAAAATAAACTTTTGAAATTACTTAAAAGAGAATAAGCTAAAAACTCAAAAAAAAAAATTAACCACGAATCTAGGCAAATGATAAGACTTATAAATCCTTGAATCACGAATCAAGAAACACGAAAGTATTAATCTTTATGTAGCGTTTAGAACAATAAGGTGAAAAAGATGATGAACACTAAATCGAAACTAACAAGAAAGTTTAAAAAGATGAAAATTAAAACAAGATTAAACTTTAAAAAGTAAAGATTAGGTTAAAACAAGAAAGAAAATAAAAGATGAAGTTTTCCTAGTGAGAGAAAGTTAAACACTTTCTCTCTCTAAAAATTAAAGCTACAAAAGAAAAATAAAGGCTAACCCCTAAAAACTCTATTTTCTAAACTATATATATGAGGTGGAAAATGCATGTGTTGCTTCCTTTTTTCTCGTCTTTTAATTTCTCGTCTTTCTCGACTTTGTCTTGGGATTAGTCGAGTGATAAAACGAACTCGTCTTCTAATTTTCTTCTTTTAGTAGACTTGGTTCTTCGACTTTGTCAAACTTTCGTCTTTAGACTTTTTCTTCGATAAATCTTCAGAATAGGCCTTCGACTTCCGTTCTTCTTGCACTTTTGATCTTTTGACTTTGTCTTTTGTCTTTTTCTTTGATAAAAGCCCGTGAAAGCCCACGTTTTCTTCCTTTTTCATATTTTTATCCTGAAACACAATAAAACACAAACCACGCATAATTCCGACTTTTACGACATAAAATACACGTTTTGGTCCTGTTATTATTGGAAATAAGTGGTAAAAGGATAAGTGTTTTCACACTTATTACTTATCAACGCCCAACGGCTATATTCTTGTCAACGTTGGATTTTGCCATGTCAACGTCAAAATTGGTCCTAACAACGCTTGGAAATAAAACTGTCAGCGTCCAAAAATAAAAATAATATTAAAGAAAAAGGACCTTAACAAAGTAATTTATCCTAGTGAAGATAACTTATAGACTGAAAATCACCATAGGGTGGCAAGCACTGTCTAATCATGCACATTTGCTTAAGCAAGATAGACATAATTGTCCTCAAGTGTCCCTTGCTAACCAAAGTTCTTAATAATGAAGTTATCTTATAAAATCTTTGTAACTTCCCAGGTAAGACCAATAAAAATCATACCCAAGTCTCCCAACATACCACATCCAATTCTAGGTCAAAAAGTCTTGGCAGCGTGCAAAGTATATCAACTTTGCATGCTACAGTGCCTCACGATTTAGTAAACTAACTCGTACTCAGCAGTGGACACAATCTAGAATTATGAGAAGAGTATTATATGAATACCCAAAAAGTCCTAAAGGTTTCCTTAACCTCCCCTTAAACTATGATATACAAGTTGCCAAACATAATACATGCAATAAAAATTTATGTCAAGATAGGAATATAAATATTCCAACCATCATCCATAAACTTTAAACACACTCCAAGTAAGCTCCAAGGATCCATAAGCAACTCTGTATCCATTTGTACAATGCTCATAATGCCTGCATAATTAGATCAAAAACCATAAAACTAACATGTTGCTGTCAACTTCCATTTTAACACTTGTCAGCGTTAGAATAACCTTTGTCAGCGTTAGACAAATAAAGTGGAAAACCTAATTTTGTACAAAGACCAATAACAATGCATATCCTGTACATACTTTTACAATAAGTTCCAAAAACACATATTAGGTAAGATTGATCATTCCAATACTTGTTACCAAATATTGAAATCTCCTAGTATCAAAAGGTTAGTTAATAAATCTGCCACATTTTCTTCTGTGTCAACCCTATTTGGTTGTATTAAACCTTTTTTAAACAATCTCTTATAAAATGATGTCTAATTTCAATGTGTTTTGTTTTAGAATGATGTACAGGATTCATAATAATGCATAAAGTACTGTTATTGTCTACAAAAATCTTGGTATGCATAAAATTATACCCATAATCCAACAGTTGGTTCTGAATCCATAAGACTTGTCCACAACAAGCAGCTGCAACTACATATTCTTCTTTAGTTGTAGAGTTGGCTACCACTGTTTGTTTCTTGCATTGCCAAGATATCAACCTACTCCCAAGAAATTGGCATCCACCAGTTGTGAATTTTCTATAAACTTGTCACCTCTATAATCACTGTCTGAATAACCAATAAGCTCCAATGGAGAATCCTTAGGATACCATAATCCCAAGGTGGGATAGCACCTAAGGTATCTAAAAATCCTCTTGACAGCATGAAGATGACACTCTTTGGGAGCCACATGACGGCGTGCACATGCACACACAACAAACATAATGTCAGGTCTAGAAGCTGTAAGATACATCAATGATCCAATCATTGACCTATAATGCCTGACATCCACCTCTTTTCCATCTCTAACCTTTCCCCAAGGGTGTTCCCTATCCATGGTTGTGCTAGCCCGTTTTTCATGTGGAGAAAAGCCAAACTTCTTCAAGATTTCTGTTACATATTTTTCTTGAGAGATGAAGATACCATCTTATTTCTGCTGAACTTGTAACCCTAGAAAGAAGTTCATCTCTCCCATTGCACTCATCTTGAACTTGTCTGTCATGAGCTTGGAAAAGTCTTCACTCATCTTTGGACTTGAAGAGCCAAAGATGATATCATCCACATAGACCTGAACAAGTAAAAAGTCTTTACCAGTCTTGTTAGTAAACAAAGTCTGATCTATGGTGCCCCTCTTGAATCCATTTTCCACCAGATAGGTGGATAATGTACCATACCATGCTCTTGGGGCTTGATGAAGTCCATACATTGCTTTCTTCACTCTATACACCTTGTCTGGATGTTCAGAATCTTCAAAACCAGAAGGCTGCATGACATAAACCTCCACAGCAATTATGCCATAAAGAAAAGTACTCTTCACATCCATTTGATAAACTGTGAAGCCCATGCAAGAAGCATAGGCTAGGAAAATCCTTATTGCTTCAATCCTTGCAACCGGTGCAAAAAACTCTTCATAGTCTATCCCTTCCTCTTGTGTATAGCCTTGAGAAACTAAACGTTCCTTGTTTATGACCACAATTCCTCTTCATCCTTTTTGTTTCTAAGAACCCATCTTGTCCCTATAGGTCTGACATATTTGGTACAATCAACTAACTCCCAAACATCTTGAATAGCAAATCGGTGAAGCTCATCTTGCATTGCTTCCACCCAACTTGGTTCTTTGAGAGCATCAAATATCTTTTTACGTTCCTGTTGTGACAGAAAACAAGAAAACAAACATGCCTGAACAAAAGGGGTATCAACCTTCTTGTGAATATTGGCAATAAATCCTCCTTGATTCTGATGAGACCTTCTAGTTTGAACATGATACATCACATCACCAATGATTAGAAAAGAAGGACGATTCTTGATAGTAGATGTAAGTACTCCTCCTTCAATAATTGTGTTGTCTTCAATTGCAGTCTCCAAGTTGCCAATATCATCTTCAAGTTCTCCTCCATCATCACCTGAATGAACCTCTTCATGAACTGTTGAAGGCTCACCTTGTTTAAAAACACTGGAAGAGAATAAATAGTCAAAAGAGTTGTCAACGCCTGAACTAGGTCTGTCAACGTTTGAGCCATCAACGCCTGAATTTGGCCTGTCAGCGCCAGATTTTCCTTTGTCATCGCTTGAAGATTCATGCATGTTTTCATCAGCTGGTGTTTCTTGTGGACCATCTTTTTCCTTTCCAGCAGCAACAACAACAGCAAATCCATCTCTCCAAATTGGAATGGTGACATACTCAAGTATAGGAGCTGATTTTTCTGCATGTGATCCTACTTCCTTATCAACCTGTATACCTGAAATTTCAACAACTGGTTCTTCCACAACATTTGAATTTACTTTCACAATGTCTGGATTAGTAACAGGCATATAATTCAAGGTTCTAGATAAAGGTTCCAAGTCAAATAACCAATTTGGTCCACTCTCAGGATCACTAGGTTTACTTTCTTAAAACCTAACATGTACCTTTTCAAGTATATGTTTTTCCTTCTTAATGTAAACCCTATACCCTCTACTCTGCACTGAATAGCCCATAAAGTAGCCTTCATCACCTTTAGCACTAAACTATCCTAAGGCATCACTAGTATCTAGTACAACTACATGACATCCAAAGGGTCTAAGAAACCCAATATTAGGTTTCCTATTCCAAAATAGCTCTTAAGGTGTCTTATTGTGGATTTTGTTGATCAATGCCCTATTCTGAACATAGTAGGCTGTATTCACAGCCTCAGCCCAAAATGCAATGGGAAAGTGAGCATCAACCAACATTGTCCTAACTGCTTCTATGAGTGTTCTATTCTTCCTTTCAGCCACCCCATTTTGTTGTGGGGTTCTAGCTACATTAAACTGCCTAGTAATCCCTTTATTGACACAGAAGTCATCTAACAACTTATTTCTAAACTCACCACCATTATCACTTCTAAGTATCTTAACCTCATTCCCAGTCTTCTTTTCAATCTGGGTAATAAAGTTAATCAAAACAGTAGCAGTTTCACTTTTCAAAGCCAAAAAGAAAGTTCAAGTAAATCTAGAAAAATCATCAGTTATGACAAAACAAAAAGATTTACCATTTAAACTTTCTATATTAGTTGGACCAAACAAGTCCATATGCCGTAAGTGAAGTGGTTTAGAACTAGAATGCACAAGTTTAGACTTAAAGGAGGTTGTGTGCTGCTTGCCTTTAAGGCATGCAACACAAGAGTGGTCATTGTGAAAAGCCTTTTCAGGAAAACCATCGACTAAACCATGTCTCACAAGTCTATTTATGTTCTTAAAATTTATGTGCCCTAACCTTCTATGCCAAATATTACTTTCATCAACTGAAGCCTTAGCATATAGACATGACAGATTATTATTCATCTTAATTCTATTAAGATTCACATTATAAATATCCTTATGCCTAGGTGTTCTATAATAAATGAACTTCTCATCAGGTATTTTAAAATCTTTGCTTAACACCAAGCATTCGGTATCAGTGAAAAGAACCTTATTTTTGTTATCACAAACTTGTGATACACTAAACAGATTATAATCTAGTTCTTTTACTAGAAATACGTTTTCAAAACGCAAATTGTTGGTCATAAGAGTGCCTTTGCCAGTAATAGTTCCATATCCTCCTCCAAAGTACACTGTGTCACCATCTTTAATGGGGGTAAATTTTATCAAATAATCTTCCTTCCCTGTCATGTGCCTAGAGTATCCACTATCCCAATAGCCATGATCATTTACCTTCTTTTGAATGCCATGCACATAAAGAAAACAAATTACTTTTCTTTGGGAACCCAAGCCTGAGCAGACTTGGATTCATTTGGTTGTTCAACAAGAACAAACTTAGTCCTTATAACAACCCCTTGTTCATCCCTTTTCGGATTAAACAGCCAGTTAACCCCAATTGGTTTAGTTATGACCTTTGAAATATAATGAAATCTGTTACAGGTCATAGAAATCCCATGTGAATTAGGGTTTTGGTCTTGTTTGGGTCTCCATGTCAAGCTAGATGAAGCTTTAGACCCCTTTCCCTTTGGTTGCAAGTATTTGACATTACTTGGTCTAACAGCGTTGGAAACATTCCTGTCAACGCTCAAATTATTCTTGACAACGCTGAAATTGCACTTGTCAGCGTCAAACCTAGGGTTTGCTACAGGAACCCATTGTCTGTTAGACCATGTATTAGTCTTTTGAAAAGGCCTTTTTCCATAAGTATTAGACCCTTTAGTAAAGAATGGAGCTGGTCTAGTAACTTGTGGACTTTGCTGGACAAAAGGTCTGGGTCTGACCATGGTTGACTTTCTATCAGCGTTGACTTTTGAAGCATTGACACACTTATAAGCCAAATGTGAAAAACTCCCACAAGTATAAAAAGCATTTCTAGACATAATTCTAGGTCTAGATGAAAAGAAACCTGTCCCATTATCACTAACTTGACTTTTTGGTAGCCTAGGTTTTCTATACATTTCTGCATATTTAATACTAGGTTTTCTATCAACATTTAAACCAAGGTTAACAGTCTTTCCAGTAGTGGGGTTGGTCACTTTTATGGGTGTAGACTCATTTGGACTTTCACTAAGCATGCCGCCTTTAACAAACAAAGTAGGATTGGCTTTCTTCCATTGGTCCAAATCAGTCAATTTCTGCTTATATTCCTCTACTGGAGTAAGAACTCTTGGTGGAGGAATAAATTCCTTTTCTTGGAGTTCTGGTATACCAGTCCAAGACATATCCTTTCTAAGGACACCATAGAAGTTCCTAGCAGGTGGTGGAACATCAACATACTCTTTCATCTCAATCCCATTCATATCCCTAGTCTCTTTGTTCACTAACACATTTTTCTAGGGTTTGCGAAGCTTTATCAAATCTTTAAATTCTAAGACCTACATTATCTTTGTTTTTAATTGCCTCATCTAACTTAGCTTGTATAACACCTTTGGATCTCTCCAAGATGTCCCTAATTTCAATACTAGCATTGAGGTCATGAGTCAAAACATTGATTTGATCTATTAGGTCAAGCTCCATTTTCTTATATTCAGCCATAGTCTTTTCAGTTTGAACAAGTGCAAGTTGATAATTAGATAACTTGCATTTTTCATCAAAAACATCTGATTTTAACTTTAAAATTTCTTTGTTAAGTTTTTTAGTGTTTAAATGACAACCTTTACTACAAAATGCATCATCATATACCTCATTATCTGATGAAGATGAAGAATGTGCCATGAGAGCATAGTGAACATGCTCCTCTTCCTCCTTTTCTGCAATCAAGGCCTTGTTCTGTTCCACATCTTTGGCCAAAAAGCTCCAATCCCAGCCAACACCATCAATCTCTTGCATGGCAACCATAGCTTTTGTATCTTCAACCTTGATAATTTGGCTTGAAGGCTTTCCAACATCAGATCTTCTTGGAGATCTACATTCTCTCATAAAGTGACCCATTCTATGGCAATTGTAACACTCAACCTTAGATTTATCAAACCCGGCAGTTTCTTTAGCATTAAAGGTCATCTTCTTCCTGAATCTACTATTCCATTTATTGGTCCTTATGCTTGCAAGTGCGATATTCCACTTTATGTCCATCTCCTCCAAATGCTCATAACTAATTTGCTCAAGGTCCTCATATGTAATCATTAAACCATTGGGCAATGAAGCAATGTATGCACATACTGTATCTAGATCAATACCAGTAGGCCTAATCCTTGGTGAGTCAACATTGTATGTGTCAGCGTCTGAATGTGGGGCGCTGACAAAGCTTGATCCAAGGTTGACACAAGGTGATCCAGTAACGGGGTGCACGTATGACTCCCTTTGATCAAATTGACCTTCACTATGTGAGAAGAAGGTCATGTTTCCATTGGTAGATTTGCTTACTTGTTCCAAAAGGATTTCATTCTCTACAATCTTCAGTTTATTGTAGACTCATCAAAAGTGGAACTTTTGTGAGCATTAGTAGCAATTATAGACCTTGCTTTAATCTTCCATGCATCACCAAGACTTTTAAGGAAAGTGGTAATGATATCAGCATCATCATGCACTGTTCCCATAAATGACAATTTGCTTGTGATGTCAAGAAGTCTGCTTCTCACCCCACTTAGCTTTTCATTGGGAAGAGCTTTGAACACAACATACTCATGCAAGAGTTGCTCCTTTTTCTCTGAGGCAGTACCACCATAAGTGACTTGAAGGGTTGCCCAAAGCTCTTTGGCAGACTCAAAACCTCTATACTTGTGCTGATTGGCTGGTCCCAAAGAAAGTTTGAGAATGCTTAGAGTTTTCATGTCGTTCATTTTCTTTGCAATGTCCTCAGTTGAGACATCTCTCCCATCTGTAGGTTGTTCTTTTTGATTTGCTTCACTTGAGCCTGGAGTTGATCTTAAAGTAATAGCAGCTTGAATCTTGGCAGCCTTATCGAATGTGTTTCCATATTCAATAATTTCCCATAGGGTGTGGTCATGGATTTGAAGGTACTCCTCAAAATTGAACTTCCATAGCTCAAAGTTGTCAGGGTCTAGCATGGGGATTTTTAGGTTATGGCTTGAGGAGGAGGTCAACTCTGGAGTAGACATGTTGTCTGGTTTTTAGGGTTTCTTGAAAAATTAGGGTTTTTGGCGATTTAGGGTTTTTAGGGTTTTGTGTTCTTTAGATCAAAGTTCCTCAACAAGCTCTGATACCACTTGTTGATCCCAAACTTAGATCGATTTCGCTTTGTGTAAACGAGAATGAATCAAGTTAAACACTTAGAGAAACTTTGTTGTATATAAAACAACTCTAAGTATTATGAGGAATTAATACTTAGAACAAGAACACACAAACAGAATAAACCAAACTTTCACTTTGATTGATTAATCGAACTTGCGTACAATGAAAGTGTAAAACATATATTGAACTAAAACCTAAAGGCCTCCTTTTATAGATTAAGGAACCTTGTACAAGAGTCTACGTATCAACTATTTTAGGTAAAGATAAATATAAGAAATACATTGTCGAACATATCTTTACTAGAAACATAAAACGTGTAGACTAAGTATCCTATCAGTGCATGACTTCTTCTCATCAACGCTTGACTTCTTCTTGTCAACGCTTGACCTGATAACCCTTGATTTCTTCCTATCAACGTGCAATTTCCTCTTGTCAGCGTTTAAGTGTCTTGGATTCATTTTATTCTTAACACTTATGCCTATTGATCTTTTGTATATTTGCTAAACACATAAGTGAACTCAATATGAGATTACCTTTGTTGGATACATGTTTTTTTCCTTTGTTTTCCCCACCGTGATCCTGACCAACTTTCATAATAGAACTAATAATTTGTGCAACATTTTTTAGCTAAATCTACCCTTTGGGTGGGCAATTTTCAACTGGTTACACTTTAATAAATAAACCTTTTTGTTTGAATTACTTGAAATAAAATACAATTCTAATCGACCCATGCGCAAGAAACAGGTATTCCCATCTCTATGTAAATATATGTAATATCATAAGCATGAAAATAGATGAATAATTTTTTAGATAGTTGTGCTTACCTACGGCAGTTTTGAAGTGCCATTTCCAAATTTAGACAGTAGATTCATCCTCGGGAGATCTGATAGTTGCTGAATATTCCAAATTCCTCGGTTTTGTAGAGAACCACAAAGATATTCAGTCATACACTGTAGCATCCATAGGGGAGAGTCCCACTCGAACAACAGAGACAAACATGCTACCTTCATTGACTACATTTTCACACTTACTTGTGGTCTATGGCTATTACCGTCAAAACGCAATTCTATAGGAGTGCAACCCTCTACTCTCACCTTTGCCATTCGACTCTTCCTTCCTCGCCTTTCATTAGTTTTATCACAGTTCCCTTCATCTTAGATACATCACAGTTACTACCTAAATTTCGTTTCATTTAGGGAACTTGCAATTTCAAACACCACTTAAAGTTGTAATTTGTAAAGTTGTAGGTGATTCAACAATTAAGTTAGTTAATTTCAGTAGAATATACTGTAAACAAACAACATACAACAGTCAAAATTAATATAATAAATTCATTATTCTGAATAACAATTTTGGTTACTTGACTTGAATAATCATCAACTGAATTAAAAAACAAAAAGACAAACCCCGTAATTTAGTTAGAATGAATAATCAAACTCCATGTGAACAAAATCATATTATAACATGTATAATGCAACAAATTCACTAAACCATTACCAAAACAACATAAAGCATATAGAATACAATTATAACAATGACCCAGTAATATTCTCACTTATTAAATGGATAAAGAACACACTAATAAAGAATTAATGACAATAACTTGAATCGATTTGAAAAAACGAATAAATTTTTTTTAGGGTTTATTTGATGATGATTCCGTGGGAATTGATTTAGGAGTCAAGGTTGGTAGTGAGGGGGTGGCAAAAGGGTTCAGACTTTTATTTGTTCTAGTTTAAGTTTTGATCCTTAAGGTTTCAGTGGTTTAACTCCGCTCTCTCTAATCTTGTTTTCTTTTATATTTGTGACACATACATATTTTGACACAAATTTTTTAATAAAACGTAAAAAATCAATTTTTTTATAAATTTTAGCTAGATATAGAAGTATTTAGGGTTCTTAATTAAATATATATTAAAAGTATAAAATAAGATCAAATAAACATTACTAAAAAAAGAAAGATTTGAAAAGCAAATGTCCCACTTGAGGTTTTTCTATACTAAGTAAAAGATTACCATCTATTCTATAAGTTCTAATTTTATAGTTTGTTTAAAAATTTATAAGATTATATAAGCATATTATATTAAAATAAACTTATATGACGCATCAGGCGCATAAAAATATAAACTCGAGCTTATAAAATATAAGTCGCAGTAGGTCATAATGAAAAACAATATTGAAATAATAGTAATACACCAAAGACCGGATTTAATGAAAAACATGAGTTGAAGACCAGATCGAAATATAATCGGTCCGGTTTTCTAATCAAGTCCCATCAAAAATTATTTTACAAAAATAAAAATTAATTATTGTCAAAAAACTTTATTATATTTAATATTATTATTTTTAAATTCAAAATTGATTGTATTTATTTATGAACATATCCAGAATGATAACCAATAATATCAAAACATCTATCCATAGTATATCCGATCTTACCATAATTCTTACATGACAAATTAGGATTATGACCCGTGTTAACAGAGTCATTATTTATTAAACATGATAGAATTATCAAATCTATTGTGGTTATTATTGTTATTATTAGACCAACCATATTAGACATAACAACAAATCCAGAAACTTGAGGTTTGACATATTTAACAGGAGAAGAGTAGACAATGCCTCCCTGAGACTCGTCGAGATATTATAGAAAAAGCATCCTTAACCTCAGGAAGAGTCTCCCTAGACAAGAGACTACTTCTAATAGGTTGGTACACATCATTAAGACCTAAGAGAAATTGCATAAGTTTCAATATTTTAGTCATGATATCAAATTCTCTCCATAAGGATTAAGCTTATGATAATACTCAGACATAGTCAATTAACCTTGTTTAAAAGTATGAATTTTATTTAGCAGATTAAGAATAATAGAACCATCAAGTTTATCATAAGTTTCTTTTAATTCAACCCAAACTTCACTAGCATTTTCAGAGAAAATCTGACCAAGAAACAAGTCTTCAGAAACAGACTTTGTAAATGTAAATATCACACTAAAACGATATTTATGTTTTAATCATATTTAATGTTTTGTTAATGACAAAACATCAAACATATTTTTATTTTTGAATTACAAGCAACATATAAGTCTTTTTAAATCCATGAACTTATATTCTAAACTTTTAACAACTTATAAATAAAAATGGAAAAATACAAATGTATAAAAAGTTGGCTTATACCTCCTTCTATCATACATATGAGAGTCAAACTTGGTTATATACATTGTATGCTTGTGATCTTGGACAAACATTTATGAGGCAACAAAAGTCAGACACGGAGGACCTGGGTAGACCCCTAGGTAAGGGGGCTAATGAGTTTTGTGCATGTGTGATGTTTGCCTATAAATACCATGCTTTGTCCAAGCCTAAGACTCACCCCTCTTTAATCTTTTCTCTCTATATTCTCTGCACATATCTAACTCTCTAACCTCACTTTTGTCTATTCTCTTGTATCTTGTGATTTAGATCTTAGTACATTTCAGGATCGGTTACTTGAAATCTCTATTCTAAGCTTTGATCCTTCAAGGCTTCACTTTGTGTGAATGTGTTAAGTGTTACCTACACAATCACCATTGTTGTACCTAGTTGTGTAATAGGATGGTTGGTGTTATAAACCACAAAGTACATAGTGTATAAGGCATTGTGGTGCCTTTCTAAAGAACAAGACATCTTAGCTTAGGTGTCCTTAAAGATTGAAAGCTTAAATGTGAAGGTTTCTCCACCGGTGTAACGGAGATTCGTTTACTTGTGAAGTAGAACTCTCGAGTGGATACTCGAAGAGTGGAAGTAAGGGCAAGATAAGTGAGATCTTGCTAGGCCGAACCACTATAAATCATTGTGGTTTGTGGTTTGTTTCTTTCTTACTTCACGTCTATTACTTTGCTAATCACACTTCACCTATATCCATTAATAATTACGAAAAAGTTTCAAAATAATTAAAACTAACCGGTAAAAACTATTAAACCCCCATTCTAGTTTTCTACAGAGTTTAATATCCAAGAAAGCATAATAGAATTACATCTACTCCATTGATTAGACAAAGGTTCAGTAGAAGTATATATATTCTTAGTACAAGTATCATCAACAAATCCAATTTTATTTCTTATACTTAAAGCCAATTTCAGAGCAGCAGCCCACATTTTATAATTTTCAGTACCAATTAACTTCACAAGCACAATAGTACTATAATTGAAATCACTAGTCTGAAGACACAACACATTACCAACATCAAGACCTAACCAAAACAGGATCACTAGTAGACATGATAAAAAAACACTAAAGAGACAAACAACAAAAAAATACTGATAGAAAAAGAACTTGATCAAAGTCAACTAAGTTCCCAGGCTTCCAAACGACTTAAGGGTGGCAGGTCAAGGGCAAGACAAAAATCAAGGATAAAACCCAATGAAAAAAAGAAAACAAACAAGAACAATCAAGAACCACAAAATCAAACCAGAATCACAAAAGCAGATAATCAAATAATATGAACAAGAATATAAAGACAAGAAATGAAGGAGAGCGAGGTGTTTGATGCGTGAAATCTAGTTTTCCCAAAATTAACCTTTACTAGATTATAACACGGGCAGTGTACCCTTGTCAATTGTAAAATAGTATTAGCAAATATCGGGTTCGAACACAGGGACTATTTATAGTTGAAATATTAGTTAGTAAAAAAAAATGCGTAACTAGTAACAAATTGGTTTTAGTCTTAGTGAAGACTTGCTTATAAAAACAGCGAAAATATTCAAGATTTCAAATATGGATAAAAGATACGCTTGCTTGGACCGTGAATGACTATGAGTTATTTCTTAGGTATGAAAATATCGATAAACTTCTAATGTAAAATCCTAAGTTCCTTTCGAATACCGGATTTCTCCAATTACCTAACCATGCAATGATTCCTTTCGAATACCGTTAACACCTCAAGTAATAGTGCATAGAGTTTCAAGCTGATAAGTGAGAATTAATTTATAAGCTTCCTTTCGAATAGCTTACTAACTCCTAAACCGATTTCTCTTAATTTAGTAGCTAGCGTTTGTGTGAATATCTACTTATTAAAATTGTTGTCAATGACTCCTTTCGAATATCATTCACTTATAATCAACTAAAGACAGGCCGATTAATTCGTTCCTATTTTAGTAAAAATTACGGATTCCTTTCGAATACCCGTTTTTAGATTACCAAACAAGAGTATAAACAATTTTGACAAGATAATTAAGTTATTAACCCAAACGGATCCCCAATTAATCTCAACAAATCAATCGAATTTCCAACCCAAAATCTAACACATAAACATCACATAATCCAAGCAAACGTATAAAGAAATTAGCTACTCATGATTGTAACAAACACAATTGAATATGTAAAAGACATACTTTAATCTTGCTATTAAAATGATAGAAGATGAATACCAAATTGAGAAAGAGGTTCCAATGATCTTCAAAGTAACAAAGTAAAAACTTGAACGTAACAATTGTTCAATAGAAACTTATGATGATACTGAAAATTATGCTAAAGCTTGATGATGATGATTCTTGAATTATATCTTCAAGAATGGATGTGTGTAATATGGATGTTGAGTGTATGATGATATATCCCTCCCCATGATGTTGTGTTCCTTAAATACTCCTCCTGGGACATCAAAAAACGTCTAGCAATAATGTCCCATGATGTCCACTTACTCTTTAGCTTCCCCCTTAATGAGGAAATAAAAACAGAGTTTGTAACTGCAAAAAGACCAGTTGCGCCGCAACTGTTAGGTCTTGCGCCGCAACTCTTGTTCCGCAAGTGCCCAGTCCTGTAGCTTATTTAGTTGCGCCGCAACTACAGAGTCTTGCGCCGCAATTGGTGATCCGAGAAAACCATGAACTGTAGCAACTTCTGTTGCGCCGCAACAGGTATGTCCTGCGGCGCAACTCTTGATCCGAGGCTGAACTGATTTCCCTGACTTGTTTTGCTTAGCCCCTTTTGGTCCCAAATCTTTACAGCAACATGAGCAGATTTGATGAGCCTTTACCAAGTAGCTGCTCGCTCTTGGGCTAGCCAGTCTTTCTGGTGGAATAAGCATCACCCTGGGAGACTAGAACCCAGCCCAACTCTTAGAACGTGAATCAATGGTGAGTGGGGGTACCCTGATGATTTTAGGCAAACCATCACAGCCGTTAACGGATTTGATATGTCTTTACCAGAAGCCGTACCCTTCTGGACTCGCCAATTCTTAGCAATGAAGCATCGGTGAATTGAACACCCTATAGCTTTAAGCAAGCTATTACAGCTATCAACGGATTTGATAAAATCTTTACCAAGAGCCGTACCCCCTTGGATTAGCCACTTTTCAATCTAGGACCATGGCAAGTAAAAACCATCCAGTTTTGGGTAACCTGGCAACCATCAACGGATTTGATGTGTCACACCAAGAGCCGTACCCTCAAGGTGAATCAACTCTTTCTTGTCGGTAAGACATGGTGAGTTGAGAACCTACAAAACACACTTTTCACAAAATATAAGCAATATGGGGTCTATCCATTACGTTTAGGACACAAAACATAACAAATATCGCTATGAAAAACTCGTATAAATGAGCGATATCAAACCCCCCCATACTTAAGCATTTGCTTGTCCCTAAGCAAATCCGACTCAAACCGTAATGTTTTGTTTTTTTTTTTTTTTTTTTTTTTTTTTTTTTTTTTTTTTTTTTAAAGACTCTAAATGACTCAAATGGGACTAAAATAAACGTTATAGGGGACAAAACTAACTAATTCCCCGGCTCACCCCCCATACTTGAGTAACACATTGTCCCTAATGTGTTCCATCAAAAGAAAATCTAACTAAAAGGGAAATTAAAATAAAATTAGAAAAATAAAAGGGAAAAGAAAAAGTACAACAACAATCAACGAAGCCCCACAAACGGCTTCAACTTCTTCACTCATCATCCGAAGGTGGTGGTTGGTACCACATGGGAGGTGGGTTGTATTCAGTCCACCCACTTGCTGCCTCGGAATTCTGCACATGATACTGGGAAGTGGCCATATAATCCCACATGGGCTGGTATCGCTGCATGTGGTACTGCGTGTAATCCCCAAACTGGTGCAAATCTGAGCGGGTCCTCTCGACCTCTGTTCTGAGCTGATGAACCTCATCATATGTCTCATCCATTCGGTGCCCAATCCTATACAATTCCTGCATCATAGGATTAAAATCAAACTGCCCAGGTTGTGGGGGAACTGCTCCCGCTGCGTTTGCATTACCCGCTTCTTCCTCATACTCTTCCTCAGCATCGTCACCCTCCTCCTCTTGCACATGACCAACATACACTCGGTTTGCGGTTACAATATTTGCTCGTTGCAAATCATTCATTGTAAACGTCTTCCATCCCACCGGTGTACCGCACCTTTGAATCCCCGCCTGATTTAGAATACCCAAATTCCTCGCAATCCTCGTAATAAAGTGGCCACAAACCATAGGCCCTACAGCTTGTCGTCCTGACCCTTTATCGCTCATATACTCAACCAATGCCCACGGGACATTCACAAACTGAGTCGGGTCCCTCTTTGCGAAGAAAAACAAAAGCCACAAATCATCAAGATACACCTTGTCCTGATGCTGAAATCGGTGCAAGAATGAATTAGAGATACCTTTTTCAAGCACTCTAAGTATCGGATCCGTCAGATTGTTTGCTTTGTTGGTGCGTGCGTGAGGCCTATGTCCGGACAAATCAAACCATACCTCATCTTTCCTACCCCGAATTTCATTCCAGTCCCAACTTCCCTCACAAATATACTTTGGCATATTGGATTTATCCAAATATTCAGCTTCCGTGAATAAACCCGCCAAATACCCAAACTGTGGTAGGGTGACCTCATGAGCTCGCCCCCCTAACCGAAACTGAATTATCTCGGCACCATAAACTTCATGACTTTGATCCGGAACCTGGTCAACTGTCAAAGTAGAGTAAAATTCGAGACAGAGTTCTCGATAAATTTTCTCCCGGACACTAAATGCTCTCCTCCAAACGTCCACCTCAAAAGGTGGCGCCCCTGCCCTGCTTATAAACTGAGTAGTTAACAACGGATTCAACTCAGCAGTTATTCCCAAGTTATCTAGCATACCCCAATCTAAGAACTTCGGGGGATGAACCGATTTATTCTGAAGCAAGGCCAAATTGTTATTAAACCGGATCTTTTCATCAGCTGTGCATCCCGGCCATTTTAGCCAAGGGTGCACTTCTTGTCTCATGAGCATGGATTCAGCGGATGGAACCGATGAGTGGGTCACTCGAGGTGCTCTGGATGATTCTCCCATCTCTGGCTCCTCAACAGCTTGACGTTTGCCCTACAAAAACAAACAACAACAACAACGAAACAAAACTACATAGTTAGAATCCTATTATTCCTGTCTCGGGCCCTTTCTTGCGCCGCAGCTAATCCCTCTTGCGGCGCAACTGGGTATTTTCTGGGCAAAAACTGCAGCAACAAGGAACCCCAAAAAAGACCAAATCTAAACCTAAAAATCCTAACACTACACGATATTAGGCCTAATTAACTTATGTTACTAATTAATTAATCTTAATACTAAAGAACCCTAATTAAAAACATTCCCCCAAATTAATTGTACATCAAGAACCCTAATTAAAACTAAAATTAAGAATTTAAAAGGAATATACAACATACCGATCTCCTCATGAATGAATTGATTGATCTTTAAGAAAAAGATTTGATAAAAATTCGAAGATGGAGATTAGTGTGTGTTTTTGTGTGTTTGCTGCGCCGCTATAAGTGTGTGAGAAAAGAAATAGGTGTTAGGGTTTTTAAAAGATAAGAAACTGATTTTTATCCACACCTGAACGTCTTGCGGCGCAAGACATAAGAGCTGCGGCGCAACTGTATACACGCTATGTAGTTGCGGCGCAAGACAGGGGAGTTGCGGCGCAACTCCATACACGCAATTTATCAGCCACCCTCGAACCCGGTCTTGCGGCGCAAGACAGAGGAGTTGCGGCGCAACTCATGGTCTGATATGTTTTCCTTCTAATGGTCTTAAACACTAATACTAAAACATACTATAAAAAAAAAACTCCTAAGTTACTAAAATAACTAAAGTCAGTAAAAATAATCAAAATAAGAGAAGTTAAAAAGAGAAATGATACAACAAACCGGGGTTTAATCCGGAAATGCTCGTTTTTTTTTTTTCTCGAGTCATGAGCTTGACTCCTCGTTGTGCCGAGAATCTAGAACGGGTAAAACCCATCCTCCATCGTCATACCGTTCTCCTCATCTTCCTCATGATATAGCTTGACTCTTTGACCATTAACAATAAATGATCCGCCCTCATCTGTTTCTAACTCCACATATCCACTCGAAAAGACCCGTCTCACCAAATACGGACCCGTCCACTTTGATCTCAACTTAGGTGCTTTAAATTTGTACTTCGATTGAAACAAAAGCACCTTGTCCCCTTCCTTAAACTCTTTCCGCCTAATTTTCAAATCATGGACCATCTTAGTTCTTGCCTTATAAAGAGCGGAATTCTCGTATGCGTTCCATCTTAACTCGTCTAACTCATGGAGTTGTAAAAATCTAGTTTCGCCACTAGCTAGTAAATCCATGCTATATTCTTTAAGCGCCCAATATGCCTTATGCTCTATCTCCATGGGTAAATGACACGTTTTCCCATATAGCATCTTGAACGGGGTGGTCCCAATCGGAGTTTTGTAGGCTGTCCTAAATGCCCATAATGCTTCATCCAATTTCTTTGACCATAAAGACGGATTATTGTTGACCGTCTTTTCCAAAATCCGTTTAATCGCCCGATTGGTATTTTCGACTTGCCCACTTGTTTGAGGGTGGTAGGAAGTCGAAAACCGGTGTTGTACCCCATATCTTTTCAAAACTTTCTCCATTTGGGCGTTTGCAAAATGGGTTCCCCGATCACTTATCAAAGCTTTTGGCATGCCAAACCTACAAAACAAGCTTCGCAAAAATTCAATAACAACGTTAGCATTATTAGTAGGTAGTGCCTTTGCCTCGACCCATTTTGATACATAATCCACCGCCACCAAGATGTAGACATTTTTGTTCGACGGTTTAAACGGCCCCATGAAATCAATTCCCCAAATATCAAACACTTCGCACACTTGTATACTTTGTTGCGGCATCTCGTCTCGTTTTGTAACCGTTCCTTGCCTTTGACACGAATCACATGTCCTCACTAAGGTGCGTGCTTCCTGAAAAATAGTAGGCCAATAGAAACCTGCATCAAACACCTTCTTTCCCGTCACGGTTGGACCATAATGTCCTCCCGTTGGACCATGGTGACATTCATCGAGAATTCGCCTTGTATCGGCTCCATAAACACACCTTCTCACCATTCCATCGGCACACATTCTAAATAGAAACGGCTCCTCCCAAAAGTAATACTTGGCATCCGAGTATAGCTTTTTCCGTTGTTGATAAGTAAGCAATCTACTAACGACTCCACCCGCTAAATAATTGGCTATGTCGGCGTACCAAGGACCCCGTTCACCAACTGCTTTTCCAACAAATGCCAATCTTTCATCCGGAAAGGTGTCTCGAATATCCTCTTCATTCAAAGCTCCAAGACTCGGATTCTCCAAACGGCTCAAATGATCCGCAGCCACATTTTCTCTACCCCGCTTATCTTGGATCTCCACATCAAATTCTTGCAAAAGTAAGATCCACCTAATCAATCTCGGCTTCGCATCTAACTTTGAAAACAGAAACTTCAAGGCCGAGTGATCCGTAAACACTACCGTTTTACTCAATACCAAATAAGACCGAAATTTATCGAATGCGAACACAACAGCTAGTAACTCCTTCTCGGTAGTGGTATAATTTTGCTGAGCTTCGTTCAATGTCTTGCTTGCAAAATAAATCGGCCTGAAATGTTTCTCAATCCTTTGACCCAATACCGCCCCTACCGCAAAATTGCTCGCGTCACACATCAACTCAAAGGGTAGATCCCAATTTGGCGAGATTAGAATGGGTGTGTTCGTTAATCTTTCCTTCAACAATTCAAATGCCTTCATACAATCCTCCGAAAATTCGAACTTTGTATCCTTTTCTAACAAACGAGTCATCGGCCTACTTATCTTTGAAAAATCCTTAATAAACCGCCTATAAAACCCCGCGTGTCCTAGAAAGCTTCTAACTGATTTCTCGTTCGTTGGAGGTGGTAACTTTGCTATAACCTCAATCTTTGCTCTATCAACCTCAATTCCCGCCTTAGAAATTTTGTGCCCCAACACTATTCCTTCCTTCACCATGAAATGGCATTTTTCCCAATTAAGCACCAAATTTGTTTCTTCACACCGTGCTAGCATCTTATCTAAACTTTCTAAACAACCATCAAATGAACTCCCATAAACCGAAAAATCGTCCATAAAAACCTCCATGGAATTCTCAATCATATTCTGAAAAATCGCCATCATACACCTCTGAAATGTTCCCGGTGCATTACATAACCCAAATGGCATCCGTCTATAAGCAAAGGTGCCGAAAGGACAAGTAAATGTTGTTTTCTCTTGGTCCTCGAGGTCAATTGGAATTTGAAAATAACCCGAGAAACCATCAAGGAAACAATAAAACTCGTTCCCCGCCAACCTTTCTATCGTTTGATCCATAAATGGCAATGGAAAATGATCCTTTCGAGTCGCCTCATTTAACTTCCTATAATCGATACAAACCCTCCAGCCCGTCACTGTTCTTGTCGGTACCAATTCATTCTTTTCGTTCAACACCACAGTCATTCCACCTTTCTTGGGCACACAATGTACCGGACTAACCCAGGGGCTATCCGCTATCGGGTAAATTATACCTGCATCCAAAAGTTTAACAATTTCCTTCTTGACCACATCCTGCATATTCGGGTTAAGTCTCCGTTGTCTTTGGACAACAGGTTTTACATCATCTAAAAAGTTAATTTTATGTTTACAAAAATCAGAACTTATACCCGGAATATCAGAAATACGCCAAGCGAAAGCCTTTTTATGGCTTTTAAGGACCGTTAGTAATTTAATCTTTTCGTCTTCCAAAAGTGAAGACGAAATAATAATTGGGAGACTAGAATTACCATCTAAGAATGCATACTCGAGATGTGCTGGCAATTGCTTAAGTTCCAAATCCTTCGGAGGATCCTCAATAGAAGTCTTGATCCTCTCCCCGTCGTTAACCACCAACTCCTTCACTTCATCCGAGCTTCCCTCTTCATTCGCCTCTTCTTTAACAATGGAATTCAGCCTTTCCATTTCCGCCTCTGCTTCCAAAATGCCTTCCCAATCAAGGTCATAAGCTGCTTCATCTAGAACATCTATTCTAAAACAAGATTCATCTGTAGAATATGAATGTTTCATTGCTTGCTTCAAAGAAAATGTTGCCCTTTCATTACCCAAACCCAAAGAAATTTCGGTATCCCGAACCCGTATGATAGCATCCGCGGTGTTTAAAAATGGTCTACCCAAAATGAGAGGAACTTTTTCATCCTCCTCCATTTCAAGAATAACAAAATCCACGGGATATAAAAATTCTCCGACCCGTATGAGCATATTTTCGGCAATACCCAATGGATATTGATAAGATCGATCGGCCAATCTTATACTCATACGTGTTGGGGTTAAAACACTTGAAGACAATTTAGTGTAAATAGAGTAGGGCATTAAGTTAATGCTTGCCCCTAAATCCGCTAATGCACTAAAAGTAAGTTTATCATTAAAAGTGCAAGTTAAGAGAAAACTTCCGGGATCTTCAAGTTTCGGTGGAATAGATCTCTTCACAATTGCTGAACATTCGGCATTTAAGAACGCGGTGGTTTTCTCCATGTAATCACCTTTCCCACTCACAAGTTCCTTCATGAACTTTGCATAATTTGGCATACCCGCAATAAGATCAACTAAGGGAACATTAATCTTAACAGTCTTCATTAACTCGATGAATTTCCCGTATTGTTCCTTTTTCTTTTCTTTTCGAAGTCTATGCGGATATGGGATATGTGGCTTATATGGCCCTTTTTGTTCGATTTCCGGCTCTTTTCCTTTATTATCACCCTTTGGTTCCTTCCCAGGTCTCGACTCCATTTCTATCTCTTCCTCGTCGTCCGAATCACTATCTATGGGTTCCTGGCTCATTTTGAAATCTCGGACCACCACTTGCGGCGCAACTCCATCCTCTTGCGGCGCAAGTGGTTGGTCAATGACAATCGGGTTCCCTTCGGATGACGAGTTGCGGCGCAAGTCCCTACTATTGCGGCGCAACTTGTCTGTTTCAGCTGTTTTTCCTGTTTTGTCTTTATTTAGCACCAATTCTCGGTTCCCCCCATACTTAGGTCCAGACCTAGTCTCCACAACGTTCACATGCTCATCACGATTATTTGGTGGTACACACTTCGACCCTTGGTTCGATGGTCCTCCGGTGTTGTTTTGACTTTGCCTCGGATTTGGTTGGGTTGAACTTGGCATTTGACCCGGTGGTCGGTTCGAAAACTTTTCACTTAATCTTTCAAATTTTCGTTCCAAGTCTTGCATGTTAGCTTGGGTGTTCCGTTGGTTTTGCTCCCATTTTGCGGTGAATCCTTTCATGGAGTTAGCCATCAAATCATTAGCTGCCTTTTGGGAGTAGACAAAATCTTTCATCATTTCCTCAAAATTCTGTTCGGTATGCTCCTCCTTTTGTTTCGATTGGTTGGGTTGAAATCTCGCCTCATTTCTGTTTCCCTGATTCTTATTTCCATACCCACTATTTCCCCGGTTTTGATACCCATAGTTGGCATAGTTAGCCTCCTCAGATTTCGGCTCACAATCATCCGTGTAATGAGGTCCCCCGCATTTCCCGCAACCGTTTTTCACTAAGTGTACATCTTTCTCCAAACGATCCATTCGGCTTTTCATTTCCTTACCCAAGGCTTTAATCTCGTTCACCACTTCTTTGTTGCTACCACTACTACCTCCTTCTTCAACTTGGTTCACTGTTCCTCTAGTTCTCCTATTCCTATTAATCCGATCCCTAGCAATATGAGCTTGAACTTGGTCTTCCATCATTCGGTGAGCCTCGTTTGGTGACTTGTATAAGAAACTGCCACCACCTGCCAAATCCAAGTCATGTTGAGAACGACTATCCAAACCGTAGTAGAAGATATCAATAACTTCATCCTTATCTAAATCGTGCCCATGGCAGTTCCTTAACAATTCCTTAAGCCTAATCCAAGCACTTGTTATGGACTCGTTGTCCCATTGTTGAAAAGAACGGATTTGATTCAATAGCTTCCTGCGCAAAATAGGTGGAAAAAATCTTGTTACAAAAAGCTCCCTCATTTCTTCCCAAGTTCTAATCGTACCCGGCTCTAATTCATTAAACCATGTTTTCGCCTCTCCCGTGAGAGACGATGGAAACAAACTTAGCATAACGCTTTCCACTTGACCCGCTCCATATCGAAACATTCTACATGTCTCCATGAAACTCGCCACATGCTTGTGCGGGTCGGACTTGAAATGTCCGTCAAAAGTACTATCTTGAATCATCTTTAAGTGATGACCTTTAACGGAAAAGTCATCCCCCAAATCCGGTGCCACAATAGCCGACCCATTCGTCTGTGGTACCAATCTATTCCTATCGATCATCGGTATGTCAAAAGGATTGGGTGGATTGTTTTCTAGTCTAATATCATCATCATCGTTGTCGTTGTCTGTCATTTCTTCTTCAAAAACTGGTTCAACTTCCTTTTCGGAGGATATGCTTTCACTATAAACTACCGAAGCGGCTGCTCCTAAACCCCGTTTCCTCAAAAGTTTTTCCGGATCCGAAAGAGGACTTTGCACTTGTTTCCCTTGGGATCTCAAGTACATACACAATCAATAATCCTGAAAATCACAACACAAACAACAATACCCGTGAAAAATATTCAACTAAATCAAGTCCCCGGCAGCGGCGCCAAAAACTTGGCGCGTGAAATCTAGTTTTCCCAAAATTAACCTTTACTAGATTATAACACGGGCAGTGTACCCTTGTCAATTGTAAAATAGTATTAGCAAATATCGGGTTCGAACACAGGGACTATTTATAGTTGAAATATTAGTTAGTAAAAAAAAATGCGTAACTAGTAACAAATTGGTTTTAGTCTTAGTGAAGACTTGCTTATAAAAACAGCGAAAATATTCAAGATTTCAAATATGGATAAAAGATACGCTTGCTTGGACCGTGAATGACTATGAGTTATTTCTTAGGTATGAAAATATCGATAAACTTCTAATGTAAAATCCTAAGTTCCTTTCGAATACCGGATTTCTCCAATTACCTAACCATGCAATGATTCCTTTCGAATACCGTTAACACCTCAAGTAATAGTGCATAGAGTTTCAAGCTGATAAGTGAGAATTAATTTATAAGCTTCCTTTCGAATAGCTTACTAACTCCTAAACCGATTTCTCTTAATTTAGTAGCTAGCGTTTGTGTGAATATCTACTTATTAAAATTGTTGTCAATGACTCCTTTCGAATATCATTCACTTATAATCAACTAAAGACAGGCCGATTAATTCGTTCCTATTTTAGTAAAAATTACGGATTCCTTTCGAATACCCGTTTTTAGATTACCAAACAAGAGTATAAACAATTTTGACAAGATAATTAAGTTATTAACCCAAACGGATCCCCAATTAATCTCAACAAATCAATCGAATTTCCAACCCAAAATCTAACACATAAACATCACATAATCCAAGCAAACGTATAAAGAAATTAGCTACTCATGATTGTAACAAACACAATTGAATATGTAAAAGACATACTTTAATCTTGCTATTAAAATGATAGAAGATGAATACCAAATTGAGAAAGAGGTTCCAATGATCTTCAAAGTAACAAAGTAAAAACTTGAACGTAACAATTGTTCAATAGAAACTTATGATGATACTGAAAATTATGCTAAAGCTTGATGATGATGATTCTTGAATTATATCTTCAAGAATGGATGTGTGTAATATGGATGTTGAGTGTATGATGATATATCCCTCCCCATGATGTTGTGTTCCTTAAATACTCCTCCTGGGACATCAAAAAACGTCTAGCAATAATGTCCCATGATGTCCACTTACTCTTTAGCTTCCCCCTTAATGAGGAAATAAAAACAGAGTTTGTAACTGCAAAAAGACCAGTTGCGCCGCAACTGTTAGGTCTTGCGCCGCAACTCTTGTTCCGCAAGTGCCCAGTCCTGTAGCTTATTTAGTTGCGCCGCAACTACAGAGTCTTGCGCCGCAATTGGTGATCCGAGAAAACCATGAACTGTAGCAACTTCTGTTGCGCCGCAACAGGTATGTCCTGCGGCGCAACTCTTGATCCGAGGCTGAACTGATTTCCCTGACTTGTTTTGCTTAGCCCCTTTTGGTCCCAAATCTTTACAGCAACATGAGCAGATTTGATGAGCCTTTACCAAGTAGCTGCTCGCTCTTGGGCTAGCCAGTCTTTCTGGTGGAATAAGCATCACCCTGGGAGACTAGAACCCAGCCCAACTCTTAGAACGTGAATCAATGGTGAGTGGGGGTACCCTGATGATTTTAGGCAAACCATCACAGCCGTCAACGGATTTGATATGTCTTTACCAGAAGCCGTACCCTTCTGGACTCGCCAATTCTTAGCAATGAAGCATCGGTGAATTGAACACCCTATAGCTTTAAGCAAGCTATTACAGCTATCAACGGATTTGATAAAATCTTTACCAAGAGCCGTACCCCCTTGGATTAGCCACTTTTCAATCTAGGACCATGGCAAGTAAAAACCATCCAGTTTTGGGTAACCTGGCAACCATCAACGGATTTGATGTGTCACACCAAGAGCCGTACCCTCAAGGTGAATCAACTCTTTCTTGTCGGTAAGACATGGTGAGTTGAGAACCTACAAAACACACTTTTCACAAAATATAAGCAATATGGGGTCTATCCATTACGTTTAGGACACAAAACATAACAAATATCGCTATGAAAAACTCGTATAAATGAGCGATATCAGTGTTACAGGGCACACAATCCAAAAACGCAGCAAAACCAATATGTTATCCTTAGATTCACTTAGTCTACGGAATAACATATCACAAAACCCAATACTCTACCACAAATCACCAGATCTTAACACGGCCATTAAGATACAATACCTAGAACACTAATAACACCACAAAAACACAAAACCCCCAAAATCTAAATTAGGGTTTCAAGAAACCCTAATTCAAATCTATCAGAAATATCGCAATTAACCACAAAAACACCATTCAATTGATATATACAAGCTTCCAAATCAAGATCTAGAAAAACCCCCAAAATCTCAAAACCCAAGAACCAAGATTCACACAATCAAGACCAACCAAGTCTCTGATATCATGTAAAAACAATGGTATTAACGTGAATGCAACCAACCTTCCCTTGATTCACATACAATCGATTCAATGTTTACAACTTACAATAACCAGAAACAAGAATAATCAGAGACAATCAATCAATACAAGACTAAGAACTATAAAGATCAAAACAGATTGATCTTACAGAGAATCACAAGAACAACTATGAAACGAGATGAGAGAGTTTCATATAACGGCTGATAAAAATGAATGAAACCCTAGCTCTTAGCTGCAACTTATATACTCAACCGATGTATTTTATGTTAAGACTCACATTAAGGTAACACACATCAGTTATATTTATATAAATTATCTGCAAAGGTATAAACCGTATAATCTTGTATCTTGAAACAGTTGATGGGGGTCTTTAAGGAATTATTTCCAAAACGTGAAGCTTTTCACGTGGTTTTTACCCATTTAATAAACTTGTCAATGGATCAAGCTAAAGCGTCTGATATCCTGGGTCAATTCAAAACTCCAAATCAAAGAATCTATCTCCTGTTAACGTTCTTTTCACAGGACGAAATCATGTCATATTCAAACATGGCCGTCTCGTGAATTTCGGTGGCCCTGTGCAAAGTAAACCAAAGTTGTGCCTTATTACGTTGCCCACGCTTTAACAACATCTAGATACAAAACCAATGAAATTTGCGTGGCTTTTTGTAGCAAGTCGATTGATAAAAAATAATTCTTTTCATTTTTTGGTTATCTATACTCGTATATATCTTCTATAAATTGACGATGTATCGAATTTTCTTAAACTATTAAGATCTAATTTATAAACCTCAATATCAACTCTAATTGTATAGTATTTCTTGAAGTATAATTATAGCTTACACATCTATGAAGTATTATGTATTTCACCACATAAATTATCACGATGGAATCAATATTCCTATATATCAACTCTTTTTCAAAGAAAGTTTCGGTAAATAAAATAAATTATAAATAAACACTGATTTGACAAAATGTATATACTAAAAGGGCTAAACTTAAAAGGGAAAAAGACCAATTTGGTCAAAATCACCTCTCCAAAGTTAAACCATGGTCAAGTTTTTTCATTGTGACAAATTTGGTCATACACAATTGCACAAATGCACAACTCCACCGAATGAACGCCATGTGTCCACTGACACAATATTATCAAATAATGAAATTACAATAACACCCTTTTCCCTTATTCTTTTTCTTATCTATTTCTCTTTCTCTTCCTCTTCCTTCTCCAACTGGTTCTTTTTCTTCATAAGCTGCTCCACGATCTTCCTCTTCTCTTCTCTTTCTTCTTTGTTTTGCTTTCGATCCAAGTCCAGATCTTAAACCAACGAAACGAAAAACTCAGATATGGCGGTCATGATTCTAAGGTTAGTATTATACGTATTTGCACCAGTCTCGATTCATTCACATATAAATGTCTTGATTTGGGTTGTGTTTAAATCTATAAAGAAGTAACGGGTCAAATGGGTTAAATAAAAGGATTTTGCTAAAAAAGACAATAGGTCAAATGAGCTAAGGGTCATCCGAAGTGTATCCAAATTTATTAAAACATCCTAATTCACTTTACTAAAATAAGTTACAACTGTTATGTAATAATGCAGTTTTTGTTGTGTTTATGGTTACGATACTGGAGTCAAATCATAATTTGATTTTCATTGTTTGTGCAAATTCCAGATACTTCAATGTGATTGGTTCGGATCCAGAGGGAAGGTTGGGAGAAGCACCCAAGGAAGAATTACGTGAACATGGAAGAATATCAGGTGCATGCTTTGATGCAGCCCGCGGAATCATAGACGGCCTCAAGGTAAATGTTTTCTGGCCTCATTTGGTATTTGAAGTTCAATAAACCTATTGCATTGTACTGTGATATAAATTGACAAAAAGCTAAAAAAAATTATTAGCAACAAGGGTTGAACCCAAAACCCCGTGTTTTGAAGTCTTGATTATTATCAGTTGGAGCTGAGAGTACACCATGTTATGCCTTGTAAATAGACGTAGCGAAATGCGGGGGTGGGACTGAAAGGATGGGTAACTGGTCAAACGAGGCGGTTTGCCCTGACCCACTAACATTTCTTTTCAAAATCTTACTTTTTATAGTGAATTGATTCAAGATCTCGTAAGTATTGGTATGCACTATTGGCGTTATTAAGCTGTTTCATATGCTTGAGTCGAAAAGCTTTAATGACTATGGACTAAGGCCTGTACCAATAAAGTTGAAGGGAGAATGTGTACAAGGACAAAATTTTACATGATCGAACTGCAACAGGTTAGCAACATTTCATTCACACAATAGGAATAAAAATCATCTATTATGCCAGAAAATGTCATTTATGTTGTTGCAAATGGTTGAAATCACATACTCTAATATTGGCTAAGCCTTTTTCTTTTCTAGTGTGAATATAGAACTGGAAGTAAGAGATGTCTCAGATAATTAACAACCCCAGACTGCCTATCACGGTTTATGTCGTCAAACTTCAAAAGTCTTACTTCTCAATATCACTTATTTCGAACTTCTTATTACAGGAAGATCACAGGAGCTAGATACTACTTGAAAGGATTTGAAGCAATAAATGGACCTCTAGAGAACACTAAACTTACATTCTTCTGATCACCACGAGACAGTGACGACCATGGGACGCACACGTCATCGACAATCGCTGGATCACAAGTTTCCAACATTAGTTTATATGGACTTGGCTCAAGAACTGCAACAGGAGGCGTGTCGAGTGCTAGACTTACCATCTATAAAGCCTGTTGGTTCGAGGACTGTTCAGATGCCGACATTCTTGCAGCAATTGATGACGCAATTCACGATGGTGTCGACGTTATATCTATCTCTCTCGGCTCAGTTCCTCATCAACCAATTTACAGGGTTATACGTTAAAGTAGTTTGTTGCCATTTCTCATCTGATGGAAAACTTCTCGCGAGTGGTGGCCATGATAAGAAGGTATAAGTCTTCCTGTTCTCGAGCTTTTTCATGCGAGGAAATAGATGCTAAGTTGTGGCTAAAATTCCATCCAAAGCATTTCTCATAAATGCTGGAGGATATGTAGAAAAAGAAACGAGACACTTCTAAGCATTTCTAATAAAAAAAAACCACCCCTTCTCTTCTCTCGTAACATTTTGAATGACAAAAAACGACTTATCTTCTCTCTTTATGTTTTACAATGACAAAACTTCTTAATAACAAAACATCCTAGATTCCATATACGACCCCTCTTCCCTCCCAACATTTTATATAAGAGTAGATTCTTGTTCTTTTTATATCAGCTTTGTTTCCTTTTTGAACTCAAAGATGATTAAAGTTCATGACTTTCCTTTTCTTTGCTTTCCAACTGGAGAATATCGAAAGTTATGAATTCAATACTTCCTTTTTCTGTTTTGTCCAAGTCCTGAACATGCATAAAAAAGTGTACACTTTATGTCATTTCGCTACTCTCTCCTTGATTGTTTTTTCCTGTACTCCAAACTGTAAGAATAAGATGTTAGTGGGTGATTTTCTTGTGCAGGCTATGTTGTGGTACACAGATTCTTTAAAGCCAAAGACCACTCTCGAGGAACATTCATCATTGATCACAGACGTGCGCTTCAGTCCAAGCATGCCACGCCTTGCAACTTCATCTTTTGATAAAACAGTTCGTGTATGGGATGCTGATAATGTTAGTAGTCTTTCTTTTACTGATTCAAAATCAAATATATATTTCAGAGAATTCAAACTTCTAATTTGGACGATCTGCATTATAACTCAAAATCACAGCATGGGTTTTCACTGTGTACATTTATCGGGCATTCTGCATCCGTGATGTCATTAGACTTCCACCCAAATAAAGATGATCTCATTTGTCCCTGTGATGTGGATGGGGAGATAAGGTATTGGAGCATAAACTATGGTAGTTGTGCACGTGTGTTCAAGGTATATAACTTTACAACCATCATATAATTGAATAATTCTTCACATTAGTATTCACTTTTATTGTAATAACATTGTTTCTTTACTAAAATAAACACATTAATTGCCTATAAATACTGCAAGAAGTGTTTGCTGGACAACCTGTATCAAACTGTTTGGATGACATGTTTGGACCTGTATAAAAAAATGACATGTTTTGACCCAAACCCTTTTGGCCTGTTGCCCAACATGCCTATCTAGTCAACTATATAACCAATCCTCGGAACATAACTTATTAGTATATTTCATCGTACTAATACCATGAACTTGTAGGTAGAGGTAGAACAGATGAAAGGTGGAGCGCATGACCGACTGATGAACAAATTAGGAGATGCAAGACTCAAAGCCGAGGAGAAGCGTGCTGCAGCAAAGGCAAAGAGAAACCAGGAAGCCGCAAGATCAGAAGAACAAGCAGCATATATTCGTAAGACTGGTTGAGTACCGTCTTCATTCTCATGCTATTGCTGGTGCTTCTAATATTAAGCAATTTGGTAGGAAACTTGGTATCTGATTATCAGCTTGTTGTAATCTATAACAACTTTGGTTAGATAAGTTTTATAAAAATGTCATCTTGTTGTATGAGCTCATCCTATTCTCTTTCATTATATATACATGACTATGATACTTCTATACGATTAACTGATATACGGCCTCAATGCTCAACTGCTCCACCTCAATGATCAACTGCTCAACTGCTCCACCCCATGCTCAATTGCTCCACCGCCACGGCGCAATTGCTCCACCGCTACTGCTCAACTGCTCCACCGCCACTGCTCAACTACTTCACCACCACACTCACCACCATTCTTCCGCCAAGTTACAAATTAACTGAAGCAGAACTGATCCATCCCATTGCTCAACTGCTCCACCGCCACTGCTCAACCGCCACTGCTTCACCGCCACTTCTCCAGACTCTCGATCCCATATCCGTAGATGAACATACCCTCTTTCTCCAGCCAAGGAATTATTAGCTTCCTGTGCCAGAAAAGAGACATATCCGTGACTTTGAGAATGGTAGACATCTGGGAAGAAGGTGTGCAAGTGAAGCAATAGGATCGAGAGCAGACATCTGGGTATTGGGGATAACATAAATGACAGCAAAATAAAACCACTACATCCTCATTTCATATGCAAATTCTCAAATACGAGTACCCTTTTTGGTAAATTAGTGAACAAATATATATTACCTCCAAACATATAAACATCCAAACAGCAAATCAAAAGATGCATATGACATGTTCATAGCTATCAAATTGATTGCAGATATAAAATAGCAATGAAAGAATGCAAAGTAACATACTTTACCAATAAACTATATCACTATACTAATTCACCGTTCATCAAGAGGACTACGTTTCCCTCACAACGTAAACAGCCCCTAGCACCTTACAGCTATATCCTCACAGAATGGTAAGAACTAAAAAAAAAAGGAAGGCTTCGTCGCTCACAGTCTCACACTAAGACCATCCATCATCCTTAGATACTTGTTGGGTCTACTAGATGTAGATCTTGCAGCCTGTCAGGAACGGTGAATGACTTCTGTAATCACAAGTCAATCCACAGAGAGACTCTATACACAATATGAATGTAGAATACAAATATAATAAAGAAGAACAAAATAACTATAAAGACTTGATCCTTTCTAAGGATTTCTAATATTGATAATGACTAGAACTACGTTTGGTGAAGGTCTGTCTAACCCTTCTGCCTAAGGTTCCTTTTATACTACAAGGAAACCCTAATACACCATTAAACAAAACGTGTAAAACTGATATGCATATCCTTTCCTAACATATCTCATGCATATCCTAACAGAATAATAAACAAATAATAAAGTTTGACTTTGACCAGGACCAGGAGCACGACTTGCTCCTACTACTACTAGGACCAGGAGGAACTACATACCTCCTAGTCTACCTATTACATTTAACTATTACAATGGTCCTAACAATCCTCCCCTAAACTTGAATTTGACCAGTTGAGTTCAAGTTTCCTGGAAAACGTGCAAATAAAGCCCGAGGATTGAATCAGCAAAACAAATAGCAGCACCAGCAAGATAAGAATCAGAGTAACCGCCACAACATGAAACACTAGAAGCTTCTTCAAAGCTTGGAACAAATTAGCATCGTGTTGAATCTTTTCAGCAACATGAGCAGATTTGATGAGCCTTTACCAAGTAGCTGCTCGCTCTTGGGCTAGCCGGTCTTTCTGGTGGAATAAGCATCACCCTGGGAGACTAGAACCCAGCCCAACTCTTAGAACGTGAATCAATGGTGAGTGGGAGTACCCTGATGATTTTAGGCAAACCATCACAGCCGTCAACGGATTTGATATGTCTTTACCAGAAGCCGTACCCCTCTGGACTCGCCAACTCTTAGCAATGAAGCATCGGTGAGTTGAAAACCCTATAGCTTTAAGCAAGCTATTACAGTTATCAACGGATTTGATAAGATCTTTACCAAGAGTCGTACCCCCTTGGATTAGCCACTTTTCAGTCCAGGACTATGGCAAGTGAAAACCATCCAATTTTGGGTAAACTGGCAACCATCAATGGATTTGAGAATCACACCAGGAGCCGTACCCTCAAGGTGAATCAACTTTTTCCTGTCGATGAGACATGGTAAGTTGAGAACCATTTGTTGTGAGGACCAAGTCCAACACCAAGTGAAACCAGTAACCAGTACAACCACAATTCAGTAACCAGAACCCATAGTGTGAAGCACCAAATGGTATCATATTCACAAGTAGGGGTGGGAATCGGGTCGGGTCAACCGGGTTCGGGTCAAGTCGGGTCGGGTCAAGTCGGGTCAGAACTCAAAAAAATCAAACCCGAACCCGAGCCTAATTAGAACTCGGGTCAGTCAGGTTCGGGTCAATTCGGGTCGGGTTAATTCGGGTCGGGTCAACTCGGGTTCGGGTCAACCCGAGTATAAGTAAAAAAGTTAAAAATTGACTTATTTAAGTATATTTACAAGGTAAAATATGGTAAAAAACTCGGGTCAAGTCGAGTTGGTCGGGTTCGGGTCAAGTCGGGTCGGGTCAAGTCGGGTCAAGGCTAAAAAATATAAACCCGAACCCGAGGCTAATTAGAACTCGGGTCAATTCGGGTCAACCCGAATTGACCCGAATATGTTTTTGAACCCGAGTGACCCGACCCGAATAGGCTATTTCGGGTTCGGGTTCGGGTCGGGTTCGGGTTCGGGTCGGGTTCGGGTCGGGTCAACTTTTTCAACACCCCTATTTACAAGTATAAAATCCAAGATGTGTTAAAAGTATAAGCAGATATTATATAAAAAGTATGTTTTTTTTACTTAAGTAGTTTTATTTATTTTTTTTTTTTTTATGTTGTAACTATAAAGAATGAAATTCACCTATCACTTTACATATTGGTGAAAAGAATGATAATAAGAACAAATGAACAAAAAATACAAAATAGAAACACTTACAACCCAACCAAATCACAAACCAGAAGCAGCTTTCTTATCAGCCGTCAAACGCGCCTGAATACCTTCCACCAATGCCGTGGCCATAGAGGACTCATTTCCAAATGGAGCATTGGAAATTTGCAAATGACTAGCCAACATCGCCTCCATCGAAGAAATCGTCAAAGGATAATCCACATCTGTCAGCATAAAAACCATATGACCAGATTCTAATTCCAACATATGCACACCACATCCCGCATATAATTTCCATCGCTGAATCACCCATTACATTTGATCCTTCCATATACCCGAAACAGGAGCATGAGGAGGTACATCCAACATCAGCTTAAGATCAGCCCATATACGTAGACCAGGCCATGAAGACACAGCCAAGGGATCAAAAGGCATGCCAGAATCCACAAATCCATATAAAGCCATAAGATCCATACGATCAGCCCAAGATAACACACCCTGCAAACCCGAAGCCAAACGCACAGACCCATCACTCAACCGTCCAACCAATAATATTTCCATTTCCAAAAGGCAAATCAGAATCACTGTCAGAAGCGGCATCAATCAAATTCTCAGGATCACGCTTCTCATAAGGGACTGTCTTGCCACGTCGAACACGTCGAGCTTGTTTCTGGCGAAGCGAATGTCTAGGTGTGGGATCACTAGGTGTGGGTTCATCCTTTACCTTTACCTCAGCAGCAGCAGTGGGAGCAGGAGAAGTAGACTCATGAGTTTGCCCACCCAATGGATCAATAGGAGCTGCATCAGAAGTAGGAATTGGTTGAGTTCCAGGAACCGGTGGTGATGGGGATGCCATATCAGGTGTAGCAGTTGTGGTGGTTGTAGTAGCAAAGGTGGTGGGTGTAGCAGGACCAGCAGTAGAACCCAAAGGAGCAACCAAAGGAGAAGTAGAGGTACCAACTGAAGTAGCAACAAAAACCGATGGACGAGCAGCAGAACTAGGAGTAGGAGCAGAAGAAGAGGTCACCACACGAGGATGGTAGATAAATCGTTACAGAATTGGTTGACTCTGACGCTTAACCATACACTCATAAAGTGCCTTGAGCTCATCAAAAGATAAAGCCCGAACTCTGTCCCATGTCCAAGGAGCATTAAAATGAGCAGCTGACTGATACTTCACATAACGCTGCATCTGCTTGCGCTCTTCAGTTCTTGATAAAGGTCTGTTCTTTTTCTTCTCACGAAGCTGCGCAGCAAGGGCCAACTGTTGCTTACGCATCAATACCATGGCTCTCGAAATACAGTTATGCTCATCAACATCGTCACCCAAAAGATCTGTAAACTGAGCATAATCCCTGGTGAGAATTGTCAACACCTGCATCCAATCACTATCACTCCAATGCATTGTGATAATTGGATTTTTCTCGTTTGAAAAGTTCGATTCTCGGAATCTCCTCGAATTGATCACAGCCTAAAGTGGAATGATTTGTTCTTGGTGACAAAAAGGGTTTTGGTTTTCTATCCTATTGAAAAGATAAATGACTAAAGTAAATTAAAATTTGAACCAAACAATTACTTGAAAACAATTACTTGAATGAAACTTTAAGATAAAATAAACAGTGCAACAGACTTACTGAAAATGAGCTCTACTCGGAATAAATGATGATTCGGAATAAATTGACCAAGCGGAATAAAACTCTACTCTGAATACTAGGCTACTCGGAATAATCAGGAAAATTCAAGCTATTCGGAATGTAGAAGTATATGCGGAACATTTAGGGTATTACGAATAGAAGAGAAAAGAAGAAGGCTACTCGGAATATGGGGTCTACTCGGAATATGTAAAATATTCCGAATAAGGATGAAATGCACAAGCTAATCGGAATGTCTGAACATTCCGAGTAAGAAACTCAACAGAAGGCTACTCGGAATATATTATTCCGAATAAGAGACAAGTTAAACCGGCTATTCAGAATAATGGAAATATTCCGAACAAGGGAAAGATTAATGGCTAATCGGAATAACTGGAAATTCCGAGTAAGGGACACGGCAAATAGGCTACTCGGAATGTTTGAACATTCCGAGTAAGGAACAATCAGATGGACAATTCGGAATGTAGATGGAAACGAAGAACAGTAACATAAACAGTAGAAAACAGGGAAAAATGATTTTAACCCAAATCAAGCTAAATAAGCAAAAAGGTTTTACCAAATTAACCATGATTCATCTACTAACTACAAGGATCGAATCCCAATCATAAAAACACAAAATCAACAACTTTTTAAGATCAAACTTGAACCAAATAAAAAAAACTTAAGAACTTGAAGTAAAAGATTATGATGAACAAGAGTAATGAAAAGATTAAAGGAGCACTTGCATTGATGATTAAGATTCAGTAAACAAAAGGAAAGGATCAAACTTACAAGATTAAAAGAAGAAATCAAAGAGATGAAAAACCACTCCTCAAGGGAGATGGTTTTCCTACGAAATAGGAAAGGAAAAAATGAAAGAAAAAAAACTAAAAACTGAACTGCAAAGTGTGTGAGGGGAGGGCTTTATATAGTCTTGTCTTTTGGTTGGTGAGTGGGCTTTCTCCCGTTCTTCTTGTCTTCTCGTCTTTTCAGAAAAGTTGACATTTTCGATTCTGATTCGGGATTTGTCGTCGATTAAATTCAACTCGTCTTTTAATTTCTTCGTTTAATATACTTGAGTTTCTTCGACTTATATAAATCTTCCCTCTTTGGTCCTTTTCTTCGATAAATCTTCGAATAGGCCCAGTGACTTCAAATCTTTTGCATCTCTTGGACAATAGACTTCATCTTGAGTCTTTTTCTTCGATAAAGCCCGTGCAATCCCACGTTTTCTCCAATATTCATCCGGTTGGCTCTGAAAACACAATAAACACAAAAACCACGCATAATTCCAAACAAATGATATTAAATACGTGTTTTGGTCCTGTTTTAGCCAGAATTAAGTGGTAAAAGGATGGGTGTTTACACACCTATCAAATCCCCTACACTTAACCATTGCCATGCCCTCATGCAATGCTTAGTGATAAAGCAATTTTTATACTTTTCTCATAATCAATCAACCTTGGCCTTATTCAAATACTACTAAATAAAAATTAAAATACTAAGAGAAATTAAAACTTTAAAATAAACAAAAGGATGGAAATAACTTGCAAAGAAATCAAGGACTTACATTAGGGCTTTGGTGCTGCGAAGATTTATCACCCTCAAGTTTCACGTTCCCCAAACTAAGCTTAAAAACGAGATCATTGTTATTATAAGTTAGTAAATCAAACACTTACACACATGGCTTAATTAAATGCTTAAACTCTCTTATTCCTAGGTGTATCTCTTATATTTTATTTTTGGTCTTAGAATGATCATGAAGATGCATTTTTGGACTTATTTCGATAGTTTATTTAGGCTGAAAGCAAAGTAGGACGATTTGATCAATAGTTAGCTAAAGGACAAAATCTCTTAAAACTGCTTCTCGGGATATCAAAAAGTTCATATCTTGGCATAACTCGGTTCATGATTTGAGACCTTTCTCGGGCCGATATTTGGCATGTACTTCATACTTCATATCTTGAGAGACGTGCTTGAGATAATGGTCTTCTCATCGTTCATAGAGTTTCTTCATTTGGAGACTTTTGAGAGGTACTCCAACTTTGTTGACCACGACTTCATGATTATTCTTCAATCTCTAATTGGGATTTTGAGATACAACGATCCGCCTCCTTTTCGGACTTGGATCTATTTATCCTCATACCTTGTTAGGGTCTTTTCGGATAGACTTCTCCATCATCTTTATGGGAGTTGATTGCTTTTCGTCGTGAGTCTTGATCCTTCATATTGACTTTGGGAATAATGCTTTTCACATCACTTTGGATCTTTAGCAATAAAATGGAATCCTCATGCCTTTTTAGGGCCTTTTCGGACTCGCCAATCTTCGCGCCCCGCTTCATAAGTTATGCCTTGGCTATGAACTCTTATCATTACCGAGCAACTTTTAAACGATCTTGGGCTAGAAGCTAAGTAAATTTTCAAATCGTACGACCTTACTTATTGCAGATAAATTATTAGCAAGTGATGGGAGAATAGGCAAATAATTACACCAAGTGAGCTTGTGCAAGAATACCGACTTATAATTGACTCTATCATTTCTCGTCCTCCACAATTTAAAATCTCAAGTAATGAGACTCGTGGATACTTAGCCTAATAAACCAATTAAGGTCTACATGGTTAAGGATACTAGCTAGAATAAACTTAGATAAGTCTATTCGGGTTGAGTCAAAATAAACGCAACGGGCCTAATATGTCAAAGACTTCTAAACTAGCTACACCACTTTATTAATATTTTTGACTTTATTGCGGGATATATACATATGAAAGCAAAGATAAAAATTTAAAAATTACGACTAAATGGCCAAAGTTAATAAAAAATTTGAAAAATGTTGAAAAATAGGATTTTTCGGTTAAATGAAGGCATTTTCATGGAAAAGTCCACTTAAAACTTCGATAGAAGTCCCCCCTACACTTAAGATAAACATTGTCCTCAATGTTTAAGCATGTGGGAAAAGTCTCCCCTACACTTATGACATTGTGCACGTTGGTTAAATCAAGTTAAGGAAGAGACGACTAACGTGATCAATTTCAAATGTGAGTATGAATAAAATTGAATCACGATAGTTGAGAGATAGAACCGGATTTCGGATAACACAGGAGCACGGTTCTTCGTAGGTTCCAAGAGTGCACTAATCCCTGTAATCACATTACCACACACAGACAAACACCTATAGAGGTCCCCCTACACTTAGGAGGTGAAAACATAAAAGGATAGATACTCGGGCTGCCTCCCGAGGAGCGCTTATTTTTGATAACCGAGTCACGAGCCTGACTCGACCCAAAATTAGTTCATGAGGAACGTGGTGAGGGATGGAATCATCTCTTGAGAGATGTCCTCACCAAAGTACAATTTCAAATGCTGGCCATTCACTTTGAAGTTGGGTCCATTTGGCTGAGAAAGCTCAATGGTGCCATAGGAAAAAACATTTGCGATGGTGAATGGACCAGGCCAGTGGCTCTTCAACTTGCCTGAGAAGATCTTCAACCGAGAGTTAAAGAGTAAGACTTGATCACCAACGTGGAACTCTCGGTTCTTGATTTTAGCATCGTGGATCATCTTGGTCTTCTCCTTGTAGATCAATGAGTTCTCGTAAGCTTGATTCCTCAATTCTTGTAGCTCGTTGAGTTGAATCTTGCGAAAATCACCGGCTTTGTTGATGTCGAAGTTAGCCCACTTCAAGGCCCAGTATGCCTTATGTTCCAGCTCGATAGGGAGGTGGCAAGCTTTCCCGTACACAAGACGATAGGGCGTACAGCCGATCGGGGTCTTGTAAGCAGTACGGAAAGCCCACAGAGCATCATCTAACTTATCGGCCCACGCGGCGCGATGCTCTCCCACAGTACGTTCCAAAATTCTTTTCAATCCACGGCTGGATATTTCGGCTTGACCGTTGGTTTGAGATGATAAGCGGTGGAAAGACGGTGATTGACACCATACTTCTCCATGACTCTTGCCAATTGATCGTTGCAAAAATGAGTCCCGCGGTCACTGATAATAGCACGAGGAACACCGAATCGAGCAAACAATTGTTTCAAGAATTTACAAACCACCCTCGCGTCGTTAGTGGGTAAAGCCTTGGCTTCAACCCATTTGGAAACGTAGTCAACAGCGACAAGGATGTATTTGTTGCCTTTAGAAGAAGGGAATGGCCCCATAAAGTCGATGCCCCACACATCAAAGATTTCACATTCTTGTATGAAATTTTGAGGCATCTCATCTTTATGTGTGATATTGCCTTGTTTTTGGCAAGAATCACAATGTTTAACCATCTCGTGAGCATCACGGTAAATGGTGGGCCAATAGAATCCCGAATCAAAAACTTTTTTGGCAGTGTAGTTGGGACCAAAGTGACCACCGGTGGGTCCTTTGTGGCAAGCCTGGAGAATGTCCAAAGCGGCCGGTCCGTCAACACATCGGCGAATAATCAAGTCAGCGCATTGTTTGAATAGAAAAGGGTCATCCCAAAAGTAAGTCGTAACATCGTTCAAGAACTTCTTTTTTGTTGGGATGTTAACCCTTGGATGAGAACACCACCCGCTAAGTAGTTTGCAATATCCGCAAACCACGGGGTGCCATCGAGAATGAGATCTATAGACATTAAGGTCTCAAGGGGGAAAGAGTCATTGATCTATTTGTTTTGATGATCCCTTGATATGGATCCTCAAGTCTGCTCAGATGATCCGCGGCCAGGTTTTCTGCTCCCTTCTTGTCACGAATTTCAATGTTGAATTCTTGAAGGAGTAAAACCCAGCGAAGAAGTCTTGGCTTAGAATCATGCTTTGTCATCAAGTACTTCAACGCGGAATGGTCCGTGTATACGATAGTGGTGGAAAGGACAAGATAGGGGCGGAACTTTTCAAAAGCATAGACAACAGCTAAAAGCTCTTTTTCGGTTGTCGTATAATGCAATTGTGCCCCCGTCATTGTCTTGCTAGCATAGTGGATTGGTTGGAAGTGTTTATTTACTCTTTGGCCCAAAACCGCACCAATAGCAAAGTCGCTAGCATCGCACATCAACTCGAAAGGCAACTCCCAATTAGGGGTAACTAAGACGGGTGCCTTAGTAAGCTTATCCTTAAGCAAGTTGAAGGCTTCAAGGCACTCTTTGGAAAAGATAAAAGGAGTATCTTTTTCCAAGAGGTGGGTCATCGGGCGAGCGATTTTAGAGAAATCTTGAATGAAACGACGATAGAAGCCCGCATGACCCAAAAAGCTTCTCACACCCTTCACGGTTGAAGGTGGAGGTAATTTGGCTATGACATCTACTTTAGCTCGGTCGACTTCAAGACCGGCTTTAGAGATTTTGTGTCCTAGCACAATGCCTTCTTTTACCATAAAATGGCATTTTTCCCAATTCAGAACAAGGCGAGTGTCTTCGCACCGCTTAAGCATACGTTCCAAATTGGAAAGGCAAGAAGAGAAGGAATCCCCAAAGACCGAGAAATCATCCATGAAGACTTCCATGGTTTGTTCAACCATGTCATGGAAGATAGCCAACATGCACCTTTGGAAAGTCCCGGGGGCATTGCATAAGCCAAAAGGCATTCTTTTGTAAGCAAATGTGCCATAGGGACAAGTGAATGTTGTCTTCTCTTGATCTTGGGGATCGATGGGTATTTGGAAATAACCCGAGAAACCATCAAGAAAGCAGTAATATTCATTACCCGCTAAACGTTCAAGCATTTGGTCCATAAAAGGTAGAGGGAAATGATCCTTTCTCGTGGCAACATTGAGTTTGCGGTAGTCTATACAAACTCTCCACCCAGTAATGAGACGGGTAGGAATCAACTCGTTGTTTGCATTGGGCACAATGGTGATGCCGCCTTTCTTAGGCACACAATGGATTGGACTAACCCATGGTGAATCCGAAATAGGGTAAATCATACCCGCATCAAGAAGTTTGATAACCTCTGTTTTGATGACTTCATGGATTTTTGGATTCACTCTTCGTTGGCTTTGAATTGTGGGCTTAAATTTGTCCACCATGAGAATTTTGTGTGTGCAGAAGTGAGGATCAATTCCACGAATGTCGGAGATTTTCCAAGCGATAGCTGTTTTATGCTTCTTCAACACGGCGACAAGTCGGGTTTTTTCTTCTTCTTTTAGGTCCTTTGCGATGATGACGGGCGACTTCTCGTTGTCTTCAAGGAAAACGTACTCAAGATGAGGAGGTAGGTCCTTAAGCTCAAGAGTGGGAAGATCCTCAGTAGATGGTGAAGCTAATGATGGATCATCATTAGTCACCTCTTTAGGAGAAGGAGGATCAATAGCAGTAACCGTAGGAGATAGAGGAGAAAGATTGTCGTCTTTGAGAAGGTTTTCAATGAGGCGGAGATCTTCATCCCAATTGGTGGTAGAATCGTCATGGTCTAAGTTCACATCTCCCATGGTAGCTTCTAAGTCTTTCCAAAGGAAATCACTTTCTCCAAATAGAGATAGTGATGAGTCGATAGAGGAAACGGTCTCAACATTGGGAAGAGAGGTAGGAATACTTTTACAAGCATCTTTGAAGTGTTCTTCACAAGCCTCATCAAGAACGTCAATACAATTAACACTTTCGTATGAATAAGGCTGTTTAGAAAGCTTTCCCATGTTGAAGACGATTTTATCGTCACCCACTCTCATGATCAGCTCTCAAATCGTTCCCTTGCTTGACCAAGTCCGCTTTCAGGTTGAGCACTTCTCTCTGAAGATTTCCCACTATCACATCGTTAGTCTTCATATAAGTTTCCACTTCTTGGTGAAGAGCGGTGGGTTGGTTGGGAGGAGCAGTGTATGCGGGTGGTTGGTAAGCAGGTTGTTGGTAGACTTGGTTGTTTCGTTGAGGTGGTTGTTGCTGCTTGTGAGGTGGAATGTATGGTATACGAGGTTGTTGTTGTTGTTGAGGAGGGCGGTTGAGGTTTTGTTGTTGTTTTGGGTTGGTATGAGGAAAACCGGGTGGTGAAAGATAATTGTTGGAGCGGTAGCTAAGCAAATTACGGTCACCTTGAGGTCTAGCTTGATAAGCAGGTTGAGGAGAGGTGCCATATGCCGCATTCACATTCTCAGCAGGGTAGTCTTGGGTGGCGGTACAAGTGGTGTAAGAATGAGGACCACCGCATATCTCACAAGGTTGGCTGACAGCATTAACTTGAGCGTTTTTAGTGTTGCTGCTGTTGTTGTTGCTGACGGTGTGGGTAACAAGCGATTCAAGAAGCGTAGTGATTTTGTCCAGTCGCTTGTCGCTGTCACTAGTGCTAGCACTAGCGACATTGGTCCGAACACTCTTGGTTTGCACACGAGATTTATTCTCAATGATGTCCCAAGCAGCATTGGAAGTCTTAGCCAAAAGATTACCCCCCGAGGCACTGTTTAGTGAATCTTGGTCACTCATGCTTAAACCATTGTAAAAAGTATTAATTTGATGTACTTTGGTAAAACCATGTTGTGGGCATTTTCTTAAAAGATCTTTGAAACGATCCCAAGATTCACTGAACGACTCATCGTACTTTTGTTCAAAATTTATGATTTCATTCCGCAAAGCGGTAGTACGAGAGGGTGGAAAAAATTAATTGATAAACTTGGTTTCCAAATCCGTCCACGAGAGAATACTCTGTGGCGGTTCCTTAGCAAGCCAATGTCGGGCTTGTCCCTCTAAAGAAAAGGGAAAAAGTTATAACCGGATTACCTCTTGTGGAACACCATTGAATTTGACCGTATTGGTGAGTTGCAAGAATCTCTTGATGTGGTCATGTGGATCATCAATGGTACGCCCCAAGAATGGTTGAGCAGAGACCATCTGGATAAATCCTGATTTGAGCTCAAAGTTGTTGGCTGCAAACGCTGGTATAACAATTGGATCAGTGTTGCCATCTACATGGGCTTGCAGCAGTTCAATCATCGGGCGATTATCCGGTAGAGGCTCATTGTTGTTGTTATTATTCATGTTGTTGAAAGGTGGGTTGTTGTTGTTATTATTATTGTTTGGAGGTGGTATGTTGTTGTTGTGTTGTACACCGACCATGTCTAAGTGATCGAGAGGCTCGAGCTCTTGATAAGACGTGGATCGAGTGCGCATACACCTGCAACAGAACTAACAAGGCAAAAACAAAGCAAAAATATATTTGGTTTTTTATGTATTTTAATTTTTAGGATTTTTTTTTTTTGAAAATTTTATATATTTTTTTGTGTTTTTTGAAAGTTTTTATGAAAAATTAACGTTCACGGGGAACGGATCCCAAAATCCAAGTTCTCACAAAAAACGGTTGATCTTAACGAGAAGAGCCGGCAGCGGCGCCATTTCATAATTAAATTTTTCTCATTTGAAAAGTTCGATTCTCAGAATCTCCTCGAATTGATCACAGCCTAAAGTGGAATGATTTGTTCTTGGTGACAAAAAGGGGTTTGGTTTTCTATCCTATTGAAAAGATAAATGACTAAAGTAAATTAAAATTTGAACCAAACAATTACTTGAAAACAATTACTTGAATGAAACTTTAAGATAAAATAAACAGTGCAACAGACTTACTGAAAATGAGCTCTACTCGGAATAAATGATGATTCAGAATAAATTGACCAAGCGGAATAAAACTCTACTCTGAATACTAGGCTACTCGGAATAATCAGAAAAATTCAAGCTATTCGAAATGTAGAAGTATATGCGGAACATTTAGAGTATTCCGAATAGAAGAGAAAAGAAGAAGGCTACTCGGAATATGGGGTCTACTCGGAATATGTAAAATATTCCGAATAGGATGAAATGCACAAGCTAATCGGAATGTCTGAACATTCCGAGTAAGAAACTCAACAGAAGGCTACTCGGAATATATTATTCCGAATAAGAGATAAGTTAAACCGGCTATTCGGAATAATGGAAATATTCCGAACAAGGGAAAGATTAATGGCTAATCGGAATAACTGGAAATTCCGAGTAAGGGACACGACAAATAAGCTACTCGGAATGTTTGAACATTCCGAGTAAGGAACAATCAGATGGACAATTCGGAATGTAGCTGGAAACGAAGAACAGTAACATAAACAGTAGAAAACAGGGAAAAACGATTTTAACCCAAATCAAGCTAAATAAGCAAAAAGGTTTTACCAAATTAACCACGATTCATCTACTAACTACAAGGATCGAATCCCAATCATAAAAACACAAAATCAACAACTTTTTAAGATCAAACTTGAACCAAATAAAAAAAAACTTAAGAACTTGAAATAAAAGATTATGATGAACAAGAGTAATGAAAAGATTAAAGGAGCACTTGCATTGATGATTAAGATTCAGTAAACAAAAGGAAAGGATCAAACTTACAAGATTAAAAGAAGAAATCAAAGAGATGAGAAACCACTCCTTAAGGGAGATGGTTTTCCTACGAAATAGGAAAGGAAAAAATGAAAGAAAAAAAACTAAAAACTGAACTGCAAAGTGTGTGAGGGGAGGGCTTTATATAGTCTTGTCTTTTGGTTGGTGAGTGGGCTTTCTCCCGTTCTTCTTGTCTTCTCGTCTTTTCAGAAAAGTTGACGTTTTCGATTCTGATTTGGGATTTGTCGTCGATTAAATTCAACTCGTCTTTTAATTTCTTCGTTTAATAGACTTGAGTTTCTTCGACTTATATAAATCTTCCCTCTTTGGTCCTTTTCTTCGATAAATCTTCGAATAGGCCCAGTGACTTCAAATCTTTTGCATCTCTTGGACAATAGACTTCATCTTGAGTCTTTTTCTTTGATAAAGCCCGTGCAATCCCACGTTTTCTCCAATATTCATCCGGTTGGCTCTGAAAACACAATAAACACAACAACCACGCATAATTCCAAACAAATGATATTAAATACGTGTTTTGGTCCTGTTTTAGCCAGAATTAAGTGGTAAAAGGATGGGTGTTTACACACCTATCACATTGCATCGTGCTGAACTTGTTCACGCCTCCGCTATCGAAGCTCCTCTTCTGTAGCCCTATCAGCTTCATCAATCTCGGCTTGAATCCGTTGAGCAGCCTCCTCACCAAGCCTATCCTCTTCAAGCTGTCGGCGGGTACGTTTGCGAGATGGTGATGGAGCATCAGTAATTGGGGCCTTGCCCTTCGAATCATGGGAGGGACCAGCATTGGAACTAGCAGCAGGACCAGAATCACCATCCGTAGGAGTGGGAATAGCAGCAGGAGAAGGAACACTGGAGGATGTCAGAGGAACCGGCAAATCATCATACACTTTATCAGCAAAGGCAGCCTTTGCCAATAATGTCAAACCATCCTCAACACGCTCCGAACCCTCCTCATCAGAATCTGAATGGATCACATGCTTCTTCCGGCGTCTTTGCTGAGTTTCCAAAGGTTTGATGCGATCAGCCAGAGGAAGAACAAACTCCCTAGTAAGTTTCCGGTGTTGGTTCAAATCAGCTTCCAATGAAATCATCCGCTCATGATACCTGCGCAGAAGATCAAGTAAAGACATAAGTGTAATAGGCTCCTCCGCCTGCCTACCAAGAGAACTTGGGTCAGGGAAAGCGTCATTGGAGCCCGAAGCAACAGATGGATCAACCTGTGGAGTACTAGCACCAAAAGGTTTATCAAAAGAGTGTGGAGTAGGACTAGGAGGTGGAGTCTCCACAAATGGAGACTTGTGTGGTACTGAAGAAGGACCAGCCTTGGAAGGGGATGGGTTTTCAACCACCACCTCCTCAACCAGTTCCTCCTCAACCACATGAGAAGGACCACCAGTAGGAGCCTCCTCCTCCATAGGGTCATCATCAATCACAACAAACTCAGGAGCCTCCTCCTCCTCACCCATAGGACCCTGAGCCAGTCCCAACATGGCCTCAGTCAGGGGCCTCCACTCCCCGGTAAACCCATGGACCATATTGTAATACACTTTTGCAGTAAGCTTAGACGGCACATGTTCAGTCCTATCACGAGGAATGCAAACCAATATTTGTTGTAAAAACCTAGGATACATAAGAAACTTCTTTCTAGAACCAGCATTAGATAGATTACTAACCATCCCCTCAAATAGATAATGAGAAAAGTTAAATATCCTACCCTGTGCTAAGCAAATAAGACCAGTAGCCAAGGGAGTAGGGAAAGCATCCCAACTCCCAGACTTGGGACTCATACAATGAATTAGAAAATGCACCAGAAGCTTCCATTGGGGGGAAAACCTATTTTTCTGGAAGTTAAACTTCCCCCCATGATTGTATCCTATAGCAGCCATCCCCTCCAATACCTCCGAATTGGGGATGGACTCAACACCACCCTCATCTTGAAGATGAAGGGAAGATCGAATAGAAGCCTCAGTCACCACGTATGAACGTCCATCTATGGTAGCATGGAGTTCACGTGGACGACCAACCACATCCACAAGTCGAGCAGACGCCCAAAATTGACGAATAACACTATCATAAATAGTGGGACATACAGTAAATGCAAACCTTAGGTTGGAAGCTTCAATGAAATCCAGAATGTCAGCAAAATGATCACGATGTGGACCATCACCCAGATAAGCAACTCGGTTGTGAGCAGGTTGGTAAAATAGAGCAGCCATGGATCTTTAGTAATTGATGGAAGAAGGATTTTGGTTAGGGTTGAGAGAGTAGGATCGGTTTTGTGTGTGTGATGAATGGAATGATGGAGTCAAGGGGGTTAAGTTGACCATTAATAATGAAAATAGTAACTGTTCATTGACCCCTATTAATGGGGGTTTGCCCTTTCAAATTTAGACATAATTGCATAGTAACCACTTGCCCCTTTTAACATTATACCCAACTCCCAATTTACCATAGTTAATTAAAAATATAAATACCAGGATTGGGAGCGTTGACCAAAAGTCAAAGCACACAATGGTCAATCCATAAGCAAAATGTGGTCAACAAAGGTCAAAAGGAATGAACAGTGTCCCAGACCAGTACCAGAAGCCAATCACCACTTGACAAAGAATGATTTTGAACCACTAGTAGCCAACCAATTATGACTAGAAGCTGACCAATGAGGACCAGAAACCAGTCATGTAAGACCAAATCCACCAGAAGTGAGCAAAATCCTCCACCAGAAGTAACACACACCACCAGAACCAATATAATATGTTGTTAAAATCTATCAATACGTAAGTCTGTCCTAAGAATATGTACACAAAGCCTCCCCTTAGCCTTAGCCTCCCCTCAATCCTAGACCTCAAGGATTGACCATCCCAATGTGAACCACCAAGTGGTTAACCCGAGGACCATCAAATGCTTTAGTCAGCAAATCAGCAACATTATCATCCGTATGAACTTTAAGAACCTGTATCAGCTTCTTCTCATTGGCATCCCGTATAAAATGATGCCGAATTTCAATATGTTTCGTCCGTTGATGAAAAACAGGATTCTTCACAATTCAAATGGTGCTTTTATTGTCAATAAAAATTTTGGTGTTCATAAAATTGAAACCATAATCCAACATCTGATTTTGGATCCACAAAACCTGTCCACAACAACTAGCAGCAGCAACGTATTCAGCTTCTTTTAAAGAAGTAGCTACGATTGTCTGTTTCTTGCATTGCCATGAAATAAGTCGACGACCCAAAAACTGACAACCACCAGTAGTAGACTTCCTGTCATTATTAGCACCTTCATAGTCACTATCACTATAGGCTTCTAGAAGAAAAGGTGATTCTCTAGGATACCATAAGCCCAGTTTAGGTTGAGCCTTGATATACTTGAAAATCTTCTTCACTGCATTTAAGTTCGAAACTGTTGGAGTCACCTGGTGTCTAGAACAAGCACTTACTGCAAACATGATATCCAGACGTGAAGCAGTCAAATACATGAGGGAGCCAATCATAGACCTGTACATGTGAACATTAACCGGGGGGTCTGGCTCATTCTTTAGTTTTACTTTAGCAACTTCATAAGGAGTTGCTGCTGGTCTAAGAGGATCCATGTCAAACTTCTGAAGAATCTCATGAACATATTTATCTTGACTGATGAAAATTCCATCCGATTGTTGCTTGACTTGAAGACCAAGGAAGAATGAAAGCTCTCCCATCGCACTCATCTGAAATTCGCCTTTCATCAAGTGTTCAAACTCATCACACCATTCCTTCCTAGTAGAACCAAAGATAATGTCGTCCACATAAACCTGAACAAGGATAATGTCCTTGGTATTCCTCCGAAGAAATAGTGTTTTGTCAATAGTACCCCTTCTATAGCTATTCTTTAACAAGAAAGTGGAAAGACGCTCATACCAAGCTCTAGGAGCCTGATGTAATCCATAAAGAGCCTTGACCACCTTGTAAACTTTCTTGGGATGAAGTGGATCTACAAAGCCCTTAGGTTGAGTGACATACACCTCCTCATCAATTTTGCCATAGAGAAATGCACTCTTGACATCCATCTGAAACACCGTAAAGCCCACATAAGAAGCAAAAGCCAAAAACAGATGAATGGCCTCTATCCTTGCAACCGGAGCAAAACTTCAGTGTAGTCAATGCCCTCAATTTGAGTGTGGCCTTGTGTGACAAGACTTGCTTTATTCCTTACGATAATACCCCGTGCATCCTTCTTGTTCTTGAGAGTCCATTTGGTATTGATTGCTGTCTTTCCATCTGGTAAGTCAACCAGAACCCAAACATTCTGAAACAAGAATTGCTGCATTTCCTCCTGCATAGCCTCCACCCAACTTTGATCCTCAAGAGCATGAGAAACTGACCTAGGTTCCACCTGTGAAAGAAAACAAGAAAACAAACAGTGTTGAAAGTCCGTATGATTATTACGCTTTTGATCTTCAATATAGCTCACAAGAGCATGATGATCAGACGAGGCCTTCTGCTGCATTCTGCGTGTCTTGACAGTAGAACCAGGATCTCCAATGATTTGAGTGGTAGGATGATCTTTGTGTGATTGCAAGACTGGATTGGAAGAAACCTCCACTTCTGGTGCCAAGTTATTGAGATCACCAACAAAGTCAGCATCATATGAAGCAGTGTTGAAAATCCCATCTACTGGTTGTTTATGAATATCATCTAGCTTGGTAGAAGACTTCTTTTAATGGTTCCCCAAATCAGTAGGACTAGAGAAACGAGTATTGGAAGCAGACTCACTAGCTGGAGTACCAGTAGGTGATAAGCTAGCACTAGGAGCAGAAGCTGGGGTACCAGGAGCAGCTTTGTCAGTAGGCTCATCCAAGGGAAACTCAAAACCACCTTGGTCAGCTGCTGTAGTAGCTTCTTGTTGTTGTTTGAGTAGAGTGTCAAGAGCTACTTGGGAATCCGGTACATCCAATGGAGTTGCATCACTAGGAGGAGTAGGAGAGACTGTGGTGGAGTAGGATGGAACCACAAAAATGTCATCCTCGTCATCTGAATCAGAAAGACTAGAAGGAACACCAGCACTAGAAGTTGCAAACACTTGTGGGCATGCATCATGGTTAGTTTTGAAGCGAAAATATCCTAGCGAATCACTAAGATAATCAAGATCAAAATACCATTCAGGACCCTTGCCTTGGATGTTTGACTTCTCTTCAAAATACCTGAGATTTATAGTTTCAATGATCCTCTTGGCTTGAAGATTGTAGACACGATACGCCCTAGAGTGAGTTGAATATCCCACAATGTATCCTTCATCTGCCTTGCCATCAAACTTCCCCAAATAGTCACTAGTATTCAGAATGGTGACTGGACACCCAAAAGGCTTCAAATGAGCAATATTAGGAACTTTGCCCGTGAGAAGCTCATAAGGTGTCTTCTTGTGAGGATTGGTAATAGAAACCCTATTCAAAACATAACTTGCAGTATGAACAGCTTCTGTCCAGAACATGGTTGGAAGCTTGGAATCGGCAAGCATAGTTCTTGCTGCTTCTATTAGTGTCCTGTTCTTTCTTTCTGCCACACCATTCTGTTGAGGAGTCCTGGCTGCACTATAATCCCTTTTGATGCCCTTAGCATTACAAAGTGCTATGAGGTCTTTATTTTTGAACTCGGTTCCATTGTCGCAACGAATACCTTTAACCTTCTTGGTCAACTGGTTCTCAATAAGAGTAAGAAAATCTCTAAGAATTGAGTAGGTCTCACTCTTGGCAGCCATGAAGAACACCCACGAAAACCTGTTATATCCATCAGTTACCACCAGACAGAATTGTTTGTGGTCAATGCTCCTAATGGAAGTAGGACCAAATAAATCCATGTGTAGTAGCTGCAATGGTTCAGTAATAAGACTAAAAGCAGTAATGGCCTTGAAGGATGCTTTGTGCTGTTTGCCTTTGCTGCAAGCAATACAGTTTATATCATTTCTAAACGACTTGGGAGGTAAACCAGAGACCAGATTCAGATTTGCAAGTTTGTGAATGGTCTTGTAGTTCACATGCCCCATCCTTCGGTGCCATTGAGTGGCTTCATCTTCTGAGGCTTTAGTAACTAGACATGCTAGCTGACCAGTAGGATTGACTTCATTCAGCTTGATGCTAAAGAGATTGTGTCGTCGAGGGATTCTGAGCAGAACTTGTGAGTCATCCGGAAGCTGAAAGTCTTTGGAGAGCACAAGTGCATCAGTATCGGTGAAGAGAACAAACTGCTTCTTGTCACAAATCTGAGAGACAGATATCAAGTTGAAATGCTGAAGTGCTTCCACGTAGTAGACCTGCTCAAAATTTAGATTTGGTGTCTTAATTGTTCCTTTGCCAGTGATCCTGCCTTCACCCCCACCAAAATAGACCTTGCCTCCATGAAATGGTACAAAGTTAAAGAGAAGACTTTTATTTCCAGTCATGCTCCTGGAGCAACCACTATCAACAATTCCTAGACTAGGATCCTGGTATGGAGTAACCTACAACAACAAGATAATAAAAATGCAAAAGTTAGTGTCTTAAGGGGACCCAAACCTTTTCAGGTTTGAGCATGCCTTGTGGATCTTTAGAAGAGTGCCAAGAAGATTGATGAGATCCATCGTTGTTCCTTGGTTGCCTATGCATCATATGAGTATTATTAGTTGACCAAGAACAACCTGCTGAGGACTTAACAGCAGTTCCCAAACTTCCCAAACCAAAATACGTGTGGTCCAAAGTATATGGATAAACTGGATTAAAATTTTGTAAATAATTACTAGTGATTGGTAATCCAATGTTTCTCCAATGATCAGAAACTAAAGGAGAGGACCTTCTAGAAGAAGAAAACGATTGAGCACTCGGTTTGAGTCTTCTAGAAGTATATGGGGCAACTCCTGGTGGACCAGGAGCAGGAAAAGTGTGATTAACAGAAACATGTGTGTCATAAAAATCACAATCTTTAATTAAATGAAATGCACTTCCACAAACAAAACATGTTTTAAAAGACCTTTTATTAGAATGAGATTGTTTCATACTGCCTACATTATTACACACATTTCTAGGAGTAACATTTTTCCTAGGACTCAATAAACTAGGACCAGACACACTTGACTTAACAACAACTCTTTCTTCACACTTCCTAGCACCAGTAGCAGCATGATCATTCAACTTGGAACTTGTAGGTCTTGACTCTTCACTTGAACCACGAGATGCAGAGTCACTGGCTTTGTCACTGAAAGTACACGAGACAAAGTCATTAGAATTAGTAGAACTTTTTGGGGACTCATGCATTTGTGATCCATCCAAGTCATTATGCCATGAAGTGGGCATAAAAGTTCTAGTAAGAGGAGGAGGGACATCATGCATTTCTGCTGCTAGTTTAAACCTATTGTAACTAGGTTTTCCTTCGTCCTCTTTGTCGGCATCAAAAACACTTGAAAAAGATAAATCAAACACATCTTCTAAATCAATATATTTTTCAAATCCTAAGCCTCTTTTAGTTCTACCAGACATGCTACTATCAATTAATTTTGAAAGATTTTTAGGTGCCTTTTGCCATTTGTCAAATCTCAACATTGTAGCATCTAATTTTTCTTGCATCTCCTCTTTTTCTTTGATACTGGCATCTCTTACTTTTTCTGTATATTTAAGCATATTTGTTGTGTTTTCTAAATCGATGCTTAGTATCCTGATTTTATCCTCATACTCACGTTGAGTATCTTGAAGCCACCTCTTTTGTTGTTCCAATGTGTTTAATGAAGCCTTATAGGCTTGAGCCTCTAAAAAATACTTATCATTTTGATCATTTACTTCATTAAATTGGGACAACAATTCTGAATATTTATCATGACAACCAAGAGGACAATGTTGTACCTGAGGTGAGATACCCATAAGAGCAAACTCGTCTGCTTCTTCTGCATCAGAGAGATTCCCAACAATCATTGCAAACACATCAGTAGAGGACTCAGCTGATTCCAGAGTAGAAGCCTGATGATCATTCCAGTTGACCATAGAGTCAACAGATACTAATGCCTTCTTGTCATCTTTTATCTCCTGAACCTTGAAAGCGGAGTACCTGCTCTTCTCCTGGTCATTCTTGCTAGGGCATTCCCTTGCAAAGTGACCTTGTTGCTGGCAGTTATAGCATCGAACTTTGCTTCTGTCGAATCTTGCTGGCTCCCGAGGGTTGTAATTAAATTTCTGTCCTGATTTCTTCTCAAATTTGTGAACCCTAAGAGTGAGCATGGCCATCTGCCATTTAAGATCCATTTCATCCAGGTCAAGTTTATCGACCTGTTTGAAGTCATCAAAAGCAAGTTGTTGTTGAGCATCAACATCAACCACAAAAGAATGGAGAACAGCTTCTACCATACTACCAGACTTGGCAGTAGGATCAGGAGCAGAAGTATGCTGAAAAGTATGTTGAGAGGACACAGTATTGCTTGGGCTACTAGCATATGACATGGGACTGGATGCAATAGAACTCACAAAAGCAGAATTAGTAGGAGTGAGAAACGAGTCACTTGAAAAACCTCTCACATGTGGTTCAAAAGTTCTGAGCTTATGAAACAGATCATCAAAGTTGAGATAGTCAAGCCCACCTTTGGCTTTGAGAGAGATCACCACCTGATTCCATGAGTAGGGTAAGGCTTTAAGAAACCTTGCATTAATATCACCATCATCAGGCTTTGACCGAAGTTGATTCAATTGGCTCAATATCTTCTGAAACCTGTCATATCCTTGATGTAGACCTTCAGTTTCTGAGATTTTGAATTTTGTGAATTCATCTCTCAGCATTAATCTTCGCATTTTCTTTGACTCCTCATTCCCACCAAGCCTTGATTTTATACCATTCCAGATCTCTCTTGCATCATCCAAATTGTAGAAGTCACCCATGTGATCTTCAGGAAGAGATTGAAGCAAAATCGTTTTTGCTTTGACCTCCTTCTGAATAGCTATGATTTCTTCATGAGATTTAGGGTCAAGAAGAGTAATATTACCATTCTTGTCTCTTCCAGTTAGCTTCCTGCTGTTCCCATTCAGAATAATCTTCCAAAGATCTTGATCAGTATTGGTGATCCACCATTCCATCTTCATTGCCCAGTTATCATATTCATCCTTTTTCAGAAGAGGGAATTTACCATTGGTGTTAGAAACCGTAGCAACGATCTGCTGAGGTTGCATAATTTTAGGAGTGCTGTCTTCTCCTGTTTGAGTAGAAGTTGAGGCAGACATGATAAAACAAAATTGTCAGAAATAAGAAAACTTAATTCTTCTTGTATAGAGACCCTCCCAGGCTCTGATACCACTTGTTGGGTCTACTAGATGTAGATCTTGCAGCCTGTCAGGAACGGTGAATGACTTCTGTAATCACAAGTCAATCCACAGAGAGACTCTATACACAATATGAATGTAGAATACAAATATAATAAAGAAGAACAGAATAACTATAAAGACTTGACACTTTCTAAGGATTTCTAATATTGATAATGACTAGAACTGCGTTTGGTAAAGGTCTGTCTAACCCTTCTGCCTAAGGTTCCTTTTATACTACAAGGAAACCCTAATAAAGCATTAAACAAAACGTGTAAAACTGATATGCATATCCTTTCCTAACATATCTCATGCATATCCTAACAGAATAATAAACAAATAATAAAGTTTGACTTTGACCAGGACCAGGAGCACGACTTGCTCCTACTACTACTAGGACCAGGAGGAACTACATACCTCCTAGTCTACCTATTACATTTAACTATTACAATGGTCCTAACAATAATGATACCTCAAATGACTACATTTACCCTTCTATATTTAACACAGTACATCAATGAATGCCATTAATGTAACATACCCAATAAACGCTAATGCTGACTACATTTCTTGACTAGTCTGCTAATTCCCGATTCATTAATGCAACACACCCTCACATCACAAAACTGAGCACTACCAAACAGTAGGCATCATCACTAGCATAGACTCCATCCATGGGAAAACACAAAAACACTGCTCGTTACCAACTCCTAGCACCAATCCTTTGTGAAAGCATAGCTAGGACCAAGTAGTCCCATCTTTCATAACTCGCTATTCCTAGCCACATATGAGGGCATCTAATAATATCACCGGTTCTCTTACATTCAGAGAGGAGCTTAAATTTCATAGCGCAATGCAGTCATGGGTTCACCATAGCTCTATAGGCTTGACTACAGCTGGAGTTGGCGAACCGAGAGAGTCCATTGCATCACCCATATAACAGCACATCAGGAAAAATGAAGCACGATCATAGAATGAGTCCTTCATCGTTATAAGGAAAGATGATGTTAGAAAATATTGAGTGGATGCAACCAAAATCTCTCCATTATTTGGTTTGCATAATTTGTTTTGCACCCCCATCAGCATAAGAGCCTCTATCCGAGGCACATGCATATTCATCTCATCACCATCAAAATCAGCATTGTAAGGATTACAAACGGATTCATTAAATCTCAGTGTGCGCCAAATCTAATCAGCTTACTGATGTTAGCTGCTGCACTTGGTTTCCCGAGGGTAGCCAGTTTCTAAGAAAAAAGATAAGTCTGTAAAACACAATACGACATCAAAATCATCGGCCAAAACACTTGAACTGGTCGTGTTCACATTAGTTTTCGATCCACCCTCAGCCTGACAAGTAAATTTTTAAATATCATAATGGTCAGATAAAATTTGGGAAATTTTATCGAGTTTGATCGACTTTTGTTACCTGTTTGAGAACCGCAGACGAAGCATCTAGCTCCAAACATTCCTGGAATAAAATGCAAATGCAGAAATATCATATCTAATGAATATAGCTTAGAGGGTGGTCAAAGGCCGAGCTAGAAACTTATTGTTGACTAGAAAACTTATTTAGAATAGTATAAAACGAGTGAAAATGCACCCGCGCGACGGGCATATTTTTTCTGAATTGAATTCGGCGTTTATATGTTGCGCTTGTAACTGTCAATAGTATATCTTTGAACAGGCTATCATCCCTTTGTTGCGCTTCTCCTTCAGTTGACTGAGGCTATCATCCCTTTGTTCCTCCAGCTTAGTAGTAACATCCTATAACACAGCAAGAACTAAACTAGTTAGATGCAAAACGCATATACCCCTTTATTAAAAAAAACACAACTAGGAAGATACTCGTACATCGCAGGAAGAAGAATTAGAAAAACACTACTTAGTTTTCAAAATAAAAACAAGTGTAGTTTCTCTTTAAAAAAGATTGATTATACCTTTATTGCTTCCTGAAACTTGTTTGATAGCTCTAGTCTTAGGTTTTGGCTATCCGATGATACTCTTTTACACTCATCCTGCCAAACAACAGATGACTAATAAGTACTTGTAACAAGAATAATGTAAATTATATCACACATGGTGATCGATTATAACTGCCAACAACATTGTAACTAGAAAAAAGAAGTGATCAGATACATGATATCATAATTCTTAAGAGAACTCATCGCAAATCAACATATAAGGTAGAAAAACAAAGAAACAAATTGCACTGATCCCAAATGAATTAGTATGTGCTATAAATTGTTCATAAAAACTATTGACCGATGAATCCATATAACAAAGCAGATCCAGATTTAATCTTATGAAATAAGAAGCTGTTAGCAGATATCACCGCTCAAGCAAAGCTACTATAGATAAAAAAAAAGATTACATGCTATACAGAACCTAAACATGGTAACGGGCCATGGAGGTAGGCAAATGAAATTTATCAGACAAGGCAAATGGTTTTCTAGACTAGATTTAGTAACTTCCACATACATAAAGATTGAAACATACCATCATGTTATCACTACGAGGTTTGACAGTACATATGTAAGACTGAAACATACCATCAAGATCTTGTTTTGACGTTGCAGCTCCCTACACAATGACTCAAGTTTATCTCGTATAGAAATAGCTGACATAAAGAGAATAACCACGTCAAAGTTAGAATTAACATATTACATAATAAGTTAGAATGAACAATTTTATTTATCGATTTACTACTGTTTTTAAATGTTACATGGGTGAACAAAAACTATTCACATCATTTACGTGTGTAACATTGGTTTAATCTAATGGGCCACACATTGGACTAAAATAGGTTAAACGAAGGTAGCTAAGTAAGCACAAATATGATAGAAAGCCCTACTAATAAAATAACAAGTGTCTCTAGTACTTGATGATGTTCTCGTGTTTGACCAATCGTCCATGAGCATCTAGAACGGTGAACTGAAAGGCACAAACATGAGATCTTTTATTAATAACAGGAACAAACAAATATGATATTAAAGTGAAAAGTTAAGTACGTAGTTTGCACCCATTTACGTATGAATGGGTCGACGCAGGTTATGCTCTAAAAGTAACATTGAAGTGTGAATTGGTTCAAACATGTTTACATACATTCCTGAAATGATGGTCCGTATATTTTACATATACAAAAGAAATATTAATAGTACAACAACAACATACCCAATCCCGAACATACCCAATCCCGAACATACACAATCCCGAACATACGCAATACCGCCACTATAAACAGATTTGACGGTTTTATCACCCACCACTAATTTACTGTAATCTTAATCATGTCATTCTTAAAAACTGCAAACAAAACTCTCTAGCATTAAAGCAAACACTTACGGTTGTATCAAGGATCCTAGTAATGTTATTAATACGATGCACTGATCTAAGCAAAATAAATCCAATTAAGGTTCTATCAAGGATCCTGAACATAGCTCTAATCAAGAAAAATCATAATTCACTTAATCAGTTGTTAGAATGATTATTAAAAACTATTATCAAATAATAAATCGAATATAAATAAAATCAATGATTAGAAGATTTGACAAATAAAAACCCCGATTCAAATAGTATTAAAATTTGGCAAATAAAAACAATTTAATATAAAACATACCTGAACAATGAGATTCACTGGTGATTGCAATGGGCGTAGTTCGTTGGAAACGAGAGTTGGATAAAAAATACGGTGTTGAAAAAACCGTATTTGAGATCGAAGAATAGAAAAGTGCAGATGTATATATGACGTAAGAATATCAAGGATGAGAAAGAAGAAGAGAAAGAGATAAGAAAAAGATTAAAGGTATATTTGTAATTTCAATATTTTAATAATATAATAAATATTATGTCAGTCAGACACATGGCAATAAAGTAGTGGAGTTGTGCATTTGTGCAGTTGTGAAATGCTCAACATGACCATATTAGTCTTTAGTGAAAAACTTGACCATGATAAGGTTATGAAGTAATCAAAATGACCAAATTGGTCTTTTTCCCAGCTTAAAATAACTATGTACAAACAAAATTTGGATTTTTGCGTTATCTTCTTCCTTCCATACTCAGTTCACCAAAAACGAATTCTTAGCTTTATTTCTTCGCTGATCTCAAATAAGTGAATAACTAATTTCAACCACTATAAAACGTATCTGTTCTACCTTTACACATCATTTACTTGGATTAAAACATACACACATGAGCATATATCAACGTTACAGATCCATAAAATGGAGGCCCGGTGTCGTTGCACACCCCGCACGTGCTCAGGGCCGGCCCTGTATTCAAACATCCAAGGCCAAATAAGTATTGAAGTCTGTAAGAACTAACAAAATAAGACATAATCTGCAGCTCTTGTTTATTTACCCAAACCGATCACAGTTGGCCATAACTAGTCCTAGGAAGGGAGTTAATTGAGTAATCAAAATGAATGTGAGATGGGTGAAGTAACATAAACTAAGAAACAATATGAAGCAATCATATGAAACATTATCATATCAGATAATCATGAGAACATAAATCCAAACGCACCAAGAGAAATCATATATTAATCTAAACACATACGATTAAAGAAACAATATGAAGTAGTAACATAAAGTAAGAAGCAATTGGAATTTGAACTAACAAGAGGCACTAATACTAAGGTTTAGTGTCTTCAACTTTGACGCTGATACGTTGAACTTTATGGAAACCAGATATGTCAACATCTAGGGCTCCCACTTTGGGGCAAAACGTGGCCTTTGTTTTCGCTTGAGAGTAATCATAGTTGGGTAAATTGATGGAACGTTTGAACAACTTGGACTTGTTGTTGAAGGTGCGTCTGTACGACACGACCAGCTCTCGGCTGTTTTTGATTTCAGCAGTGACGGAGTTGTCGTAAGCACCTTTTAAGCCATAAAACTCGTACGTGAGATGATTATATGTGATGTGAAGCATGTGGACACGTTTCTGTTTATAATACCATTCTTTCATATCTTTACCAAACCTCTCAAAAGTAAACATACTAGGTTCTTGTCTGTCATTTAATTTATAAACCAGCCAATCCTTAAAAGACCATGAACCAGGTTCTTGTCCCTCATATATTTTATCGTGCAGCCAATCTTTAAAATTCTCTTTAAAACTACTAGTGCTTAGAGACCGAAAACCAAGCAGCTGATTGTAGGGTATCACTTGGCTGCGGTAAGTTGTTGTTGTTAACGTTGGTGTACGGTTCATCAGGTAGGGTTTTAACTTAGTTTGCTGTTTCTGAGACGATGCCGCCGCCGTCATCAACTGTCGCCCGTGGCTCATCAGACATCGCCGGAACATTTTTTTCTTCTTTTCTTTTTTTTTTCTTTTTCGGGAATGTCTTGCTTGCCCCCTAATAAAGACAGAATGCGCAGAATTATACCCTATTATCGCATATGGAGACATGGAGTTATGTATATATAAAGATAAAGTTTTTAAAAATAAAGTAACTGTCATTATTAAGAGATAGTGATATCCATTCTATATTTACTAGCAGAGTATTCGCGCGATGTAACGACGGAAACTCGCGCGATACAACGACTGTAATTATACTTTTAGTGAACAATATTCTTTGACTACATGTCTCTTTTAGATAATAATTTTACACATGACGAAAAATTTAATAAATAAATGTTTTACGAGTCATTTAATATTAATTTTTAGAACATGTTTTTACTAAATTAATAATGAAGATAATCATCATGACGTCATTTAATTCAAGTTTGTAACCGACATGTTATATTAGCTTGTATAATGTGCATATATATTTGTGTTACTTAAATATTAATTACTTAAATTTCTAGTATAGATAGCTTGTACAATATGCATATATATATATATGTACTACTTAAATATTTAATATGAGAGAGATATCTTTTATGTAGTATAGATTTATAGATTTAAGTTTATTTGAATATAAACTTTATTTAGATATCAAAGACTAATTTTCACTTTATATATATTTTTTAATCCAACAGGTGGGATTAAATATAAAATCTATTTCTACCCTCTTTTTTCAAACATAAAGATCTCTTTAACTGTTAATCGTTATACGAAAAAAAATACTGTTACGAAAGACATTTAATTATCATTCTATAGATATGTTATATGATACACTTTCGACAAAATTACGGTTTTCGTTATTTCACGTTTTTTTCGTTGTCGAAAATTATTATATATGATACTAATATTATATATGATGTAACACCGGTATCATATATAATATAGCTTATCATATATATAAACGAATATCATATATGATTTAACACTAATATCATATATGATGAAACACTATTATCATACATGATATTTCACGAAAATTTTAACAGAAAAAAGCGATTTTTTTTTTTCAAAAGTATATTATAGTGCATATTGGTAGAAAGATAATTAAATGCTCGTCACGACGGTATAACTTTTTTCGTTTAACGCTTAACGGTTTTGGAGATATTTAAATTATAAAAAATTAATGGAAAATAAAATATATTTAATCTTATCCATTAGATGGAAATGAGATGGATGATGATGATGAGCCCCTCATATCTAAGAAAAGTATAGTATTCAAAATAACTTCCTCTTATTTATAAAGCTCTTTTGGATGTTTATTTAAGAAATATGTTTCATTAAAACTTTACTAGACAAAACCTAATAGGAAAAAAATCTATGTAAGAAAAAAAGTACATAATCTCTTTGTATGCTCGAGGATGATGCTATATTAAAAACCTTGTGGAAAACAAAACCATCGGTCAAAGGAAAAAAAAAGTGCAACGGGTATCTTTTCTCTTCCCAATGATCGCATAACTTAAGCTTTTTGAGTCGGTAAATTCACATTAAAATGTCTTTATATAATCACATGAATAAATATTCTTTACATGTTTCTCGCATATCAATATTAACATATGTCATGCACGCCATTCAAGACATCTTCGAACTTCATAAGTTATTCATTAGCAGTAAATTTATAATGAATACTATCATATAATCTATGATCTCTAACGAGCATTTTAAAGTTTCTTACAAAATATTTTAGAATAAAGAGAGAGTTTAAAACATAAAAATCCACCACAGATAAATTTGGTGTGGATATATTATCTACTTGATAATAGTCTTACAAAACTTAAACAAGAACTACAAGATGAATCAACCCAAGATCATGAAGAGAGAGAGTTTGTACGCCATTGACGGCTGAACAAACACACACTCTTAACCCTAAATCAGAAAGAGTTAGGGTAATATACATCTTTTTTTTATCAACGTTCATAACCTAAACAAGAACTTGGTCCTTGATAATACTTCAGCCCAGCTCCCATCCAGCCCAATGTTCCAAGTCCAACATCAATATTCCAAGAGCACAAGAATGGTCCCTGAAATATCCAAAAACACACAATAAGTCATTGGGTATTTGAATATCAGATTATATGAGGTATTTTAACATCCCCCCCTTAATCTGATATTCTAAACAAGTAAATCATCCCAAGTTTTTTAACCAAGGTTTCATGCTGAACTATATCCAATCCTTTGGTAAGGATATCTGCAACTTGGTTTGTAGACTCCACTTTCTTAGTTCTAACAATGCCACTTTAGATCTTTTCCCTCACAAAATGAAGGTCAATCTCAAGGTGCTTTGTTCTTTCATGGAACACAGGATTGGCAGCAATCTTGATTGCTGAATTGCTATCACAAAAAAGATCCACAAGTAAAAGATTGTGACAATTCAAATCTTTTAAAATTTTTAGGATCTAAATGACTTCACTAGTCACTAAAGCAAGATCCCTATACTCTGTTTCAGCTGATGACTTAGAGAGAGTATTTTGTTTCTTAATCTTCCAAGAAACAAGATTATCATTTACAAACACACAATAACCAGTCACAGATCTTCTAGTCACAATACACTTAGCCTAGTATGCATAAGAAAAAGCTTTAAGAAACATACCAGAATTCTTCTCAACATGAATACCAAGTCCTAGAGAGCCCTTCAAATATCTAAGAATTCTTAAAGCAATTCTTAGATGAGACCTTAAAGGAGAATGCATAAATTGGCTGAGGCAATGTACAGCATATGAAATATCAGGTCTAGTAATGGTCAAATAGACTAGTTTCCCCATAAGTTTCTGATAATCAACAATATTATCCAACAGGGATCATTCTCACAAGCCTCATTAGATATTGACAGCTTTGCAAAAAGAGATGTCTTAGATGGCTTGCAGGCAAGCATCCCATACTCAGACAAAAGATCAAGAACATATTTTCTCTGGTTTAAACATACACCAGAATTGGTGTCAACAACCTAAATCCTTATATGAGACCAGAATTCTTAGATGAGACCTTAAGGGAGAATGCATAAATTGGCTAAGGCAATGTACAGCATATGAAATATCAGGTCTAGTATTGATCAAATAGATAAGTTTCCCCTTAACTTTCTGATAATCAACAATATTATCCAACAAGGGATCATTCTCACAAGCCTCATTAGATATTGACAGATTTGCAAAAACAGGTGTCTTAGATGGCTTGCAGGCAAGCATCCCATACTCAGTAAAAAGATCAAGAACATATTTTCTCTGGTTTAAACATACACCAGAATTGGTGTCAACAACCTCAATCCCCAAAAAATATTGTAATTTTCCCAAATCTTTGATTTTGAAATTACTTTAAAAAGACTTTAAAGTTGTCAATTTCTTTCTCATTATTTCTAGTAACAATAATGTCATCCACATAAACAAGCACAACAATAAAAAAAACTTATCACAAGATTTAGTATAAAGAGAGTAGTCAGATTTACTTTGAGTAAAATTATTTTCCACAAGCACTGACGTGAGTTTGGCATTCCATTGTCTAGGAGACTGTTTGAGTCCATAAATGGACTTTTTTAGTCTACAAACAAGATTAGGGTTATCAGAGTAAAACCCTTGAGGTGGTTTCATATAGACAGTTTCATCCAACTCTCCATACAGAAAGGCATTGTTAATGTCAAGCTGGTAAATAGGCCAATACTAATTAACAACTAAATTAATTAGACACCTAGCAGTGACCATTTTCACAACAGGAGAGAAGGTTTCCTCATAATCAATCCCCTCATTTTTACCACAACCCATAGCAACAAGTCTAGCCTTATAACTTTCTATTTCACCACTGGACTTAAACTTAAGTTTCCAAACCCATTTAGAATTTAATGCAGTTCTACCAACAGGCAATTCAACTAAGTCCCAAGTATCATTCTCAAGCAAAGCAGCAAATTCAAGATTCATGGCATCAACCCAATGAGGGCTTTGAGATGCTTCAAAAAAACTCCTACGTTTACTAATTTTGTTCAATTGAGTTACAAAGCATAAAACACCCCCTTTAATCTTAGAATAACCAACAAATTTTTCAATCTCATTTTTAAATTTTGAGTTAACAACAATGTATTGTAGTTTTTAGGAAAAACAGAAGGTCTAGAAGACCTTCTCAAGACTTGGTACAATTCCCTATTCATGAAATTTTTTTTGAAAAAAATTACAAATTTTGTCCCATTGTCACTTCTAAAAACCTTAACATTCCTTTTGAATTGATTTATTAAAAGGTTATGAAAAATTTCAATGGAGATACCAACTTCATCTTTAGTTTTAATCAAGTGCACCCAAACAACACTTGTGAAATCTTCCATAATAGTTAGAAAGTATCTATGACCAGTGTGACTGGTCACCCTATAAGGACCCCATAAATCCAAATGAAAAAGTTCACCAAGAGACTTAGTTTTATGATCACTTAATGGAAAAGGTTCTCTAGTTTGTTTAGCCCTTTGACATATTTCACAAAATTTAGTTTGATCAAATGAGGTAATATTCAAAGAACAGCTTTTAGAACATTTAGAGTTGGGTCAACAGGGTGACCAAGTATACAATGCCAATCATTTTTAGACAAAGAGCAAGTAAGCACATTGGAATCATTCACATATTTAGTACCTTCTATATCTAAATAGTATAGACCGCCAGATTGCCTACCAGTCCCAAAACATTTTTCAGATTCAAATCCTAATTCACAAAGAAACATTTATTTTCATCAAAAACAACCAAAATCTTATTATCCTTAGACAATTTGTAAACAGAGACCAAAGTCACACAATAATCAGGTATAACAAGAACATCAAACAAAACTAAACCATTCGAAAGCTTTAGATTGCTAATTTTAGAAATGATGGCTTCAATCCCATTGGGATGAGCCACTTTGATGTTAAGGTGGGATATATCAAACACATTTTCCAATTCAGAGTCATTGTTGGTCATATGTTGATTTGACCCAGAATCAACAACCTTCCCAATTTGCCAAAGTTTAGTTTTGATGTTGGTGTTAGAACAAAAAAACTTCTCAAAGTTATCATTAAATATCATACTGTTGTTAAAGTAAATACTTGTCATATTGGCTTGAGCACTTTTTTCATAAACATTAGTGCTACCCTTGTTGTCTTTAATCATGGAGAGCAAAGTGGCAAGTTGTTCATCAGTGAAACCTGATGAGGAGGATGTCCTAACAGAATTGTTGGAGACATTTTTGCCTTTGAAACTTTGCCCCCTTTTTTCTTGCGAAAGTCAGCAGGATAACCAATAATTTTAAAGCATCTATCAATGGTATGACCATTATAACCACAATTCTCACAAACAATTTTAGCAACAGAATTACCATAGGGTCTAAACACATTACCGGTAGGAGCATTAGGTCTAAATCCAGTGGTGACAGAGCTAGGTCTAAACATGCCATTGTTACCATCGTTAGGTCTATAATTACAACTGTTAGTGTTCTGATTTCTCTAAAAGTTGTTTGTAGCAGGCCCATTAGACAAGAATGCAGATGTCTGAGTCCTTTGGGAGGACCCAACAAGAGTCCCAGATGCTAACCTGTGAGACTCCTCACTGGAAATTATAGCGTAGGCACCCTTAACATCTGGCAGACTTTCCCTAGACAGAATAGAGCTTCTAATGCTCATATAAGAGTCATCCAACCCCATCAAAAATTACATAAGCTTCAACAACTGATTATATTTCTTAAATTCACTAGAATCAGAAAACACACAATTAGGCAACTCAATCAAAGCATCATATTGTTTCCAGTAAGCATTCAATTTATGTTAATAATCAGACAAATTAGACCCTTTCTGCTTAAGAGTATTAATCTTATGATGAATAGTGAATATAATAGACCCATCAACTTTATGGAAGTTTCTTTAAGTTCATTCTAAACATGCTTATCATTTTTAGATAAAATTTGACCAAGGAATAATTCCTCGGAAATAGAATTCAAAATCCACCCAAGAACAACAACATTCACTCTATCCCACTGTTTTCCCAAAATCTCATCAGTTATGGACCTTTTACAAGACCCATCAATAAAACCAATTTTGTTTTTTCCTTCCAAAGAAAGTAACATAGCATTAGTACAAACTTGATAATTTTCAGTACCCTTAAGTTTAACACTCACAACAGTCAACACAGCAGTATCATTAGGGTGTAAATGCAAAGGGCCACTCAAGTCAAGCTTACTAATAAGTGTGGCTGGATCAGTCCCACTCAAAGTATCATCATCACCATGTGTAGACTCCTCATGGTCAAACATGGTGAAGGGTCACAAGGGTCAAAAAATAACTCACAACACTGCCAACAAAGTTCTCAGGCTTGCAAACCACTCAAGTGTGGTAGGTCAAGGGCAAGCAATGAGTGAGGATCCAAAAAATATAAGGTCAATAAATAAATACAATCAACCCAACAACAAAGCAGATAAACAACTAAAAATCAGATAGCAATAAAAAAAAAGAGATGAGAGGTGTTATAGTTAGACCAAAAAAAGCACAATCGAACTGATATTTCTAGATTCACTTAGTCTAGAAGATATCAGAACCTCCAAGATGACAAACCCTAATTTTTCTTCTCGGGAAAAATTAGAGAAAATCAACAACGCCAACAGATCCATCACCAAGGTAACCAAACAACGACAAGAAACCTCCAAGAACAGATCACAAATAGCAAACCCTAATTTTTATAAAAAAATAGGGATTTGCCACGTATGATAGTGAGAATGCCACAAGAAACCCAATAGTAACACCAGTTAGTCACTGGAACCTTTAAATCAAAAGATCCCCAAAAAAATTCAAACCCTAATTTTTTTCGAAAAATTGGGGGTTTTGTAAATCGAGAGAATATAACGCTATTTTAATAGCAGATCCAAAGGAAAATCAACTTTAAGAGACAGTATCAAAAAAGTATCAAAAGAAAAAGATTTATCTAAAAACTTTTCACAATAACAGAGTCGGATTTGCAAACCAGGCTCTGATACCATGTAGAAAAACAAGATATGATTATCTAAAACACTTTATATTAAATTTAAAACAACTGAATAAAGAGAGAGTTTAAAACATAAAAATCCGCCACAGATAAATCTGGCGTGGATCTATTATCTACATGATAATAGTCTTACAAAACTTAAACGAGAACTACAAGATGAATCAACCTAGGATCATGAAAAGAGAGAGTTTGGACGCCATATACGGCTGAACAAACACACACACACTCTTAACCCTAACTCAGAATGAGTTAGACTAATATACATTTTTTTGACCAACGGTCATAATCCAAACAAGAACTTGGGCCTTGATAATACTTCAGCCCAGCTCCCATCCAACCTAATGTTCCAAGTCCAGCATCAATATTCCAAGAGCACAAGAATGGTCCCTGAAATATCCAAAAACACACAATAAGTCCTTGAGTATTTGAATATTAGATTATATGAGGTATTTTAACAATTTATCCACCATATTTTTTGCTCTCATACTTGTTTATTTTCATCAATTCCTTTTTAAGGTCATCTCCAATGGGCTTACACGACATATGCATCATAACTTTATTATACCATACAATGCATTATGAGTATTGACATGTCATAGTATATTGAACAAGTATTATTCTCTAAACAAATAGTATTACACCATAAAAGTGAAGTCACAATCACTTCTTTTTATTAAATTTTGATTTAGTATGTACTATATGAACTATTCCTTTTATTAAAATGAGATTTTTATGAAATTTTGATTTAGTATGTACTATATGAACTATTCCTTTTATTAAAATGAGATGCTAAATATAATGGGTTGTGAAGTTCTTATATAAAAGATGATACGTTAACGTGATGATAAAATGAAAATGTATTAAACTATGTATTACAGTATGCATCGAAAATAATATAAATGGATGTGTTTTTCAAGGGTGAGTAATTGTACGGCCAAATTTTATAAGTTCTCCATAATCTTTTAAAATGTGTTTTTCTTAAGACATAGCATCACATTTTCATGATACTGATTGGCATAAAAAATGTGGTGATGTCAACGGATTTAATTTTCTTTTCATTTAAAAAATACCATTACTTTATTAAAAATATATAACATTATTTAAAAAAGTTATCACATAACTATTTAAAAATTCCATTGAATTTGGTTGTTAGGACGAAACTGTTAAAGGGCCGAGAGGGGTTGTGGCCCACCCAAAAATTTCGACCTTATGTATATTTTATACCTTTTTCAAATATGTTTTTATTCATTTTTATTTAAAAAATATTAGACATAGTGTATATCGCCCCTCTAAAATAAATATTTTTCAAGTTACCCTCACCGCCAAACACGTTCAAGTTCCGTCCCTGGTTGTTTATGATACTTGTCTGTGTAAGGATAGATAAAAGTTATCATCGAGTTAGAAAAAGAAAAAGATAAAAGTATCCATCTTAAATTTCTCCTACAAAAACGGATTCATCTTGACTAATCATATGCTAAACATTATTTCTTTTAAGAGCCATATGAATTAAAGAAGAGCTTTAGACACAAGTATGATCACAAATGGAAATTGTAGAGCCGGAGGCAGAAATTTTTTTAGGGGGCTAAGATACTTGATGATCGTTGATACAAATGTTCGGTTGGACCTCTAACGGCCTAAATAACTCACAATTTGAGTACAGAGGACTTTGACTTCTGTATCAAGTAAACTTGTTAAGAGATCGTACACAAAGAAAGTACCACCGTTAACTTTATCGTGGGAGTACAGCCCAACTCACGGGTACTACCCGTATCCATTACGTATGGGTCATAAACAGACAGCGCTGAAGCCCATGTAGCCGAGTAAGCCGTTGTCGCACACGGTTCTATCTCAACTGTGTCATGGCCGCACGCGGACATGGTTAGACAGAATCATAATCTAACTAAGATTATGATTCACCTAAGTTAAGAGGATATACACTCTCCTTATTTACCTGATAAGGATCTTATTGTATATGGTAATTATCTCTTGCTTAGGACGCAAGAATAGTGAAGCCCAATTAGGTTTCACCGGGTATAAAAGGAACCCCTGGGGTTCCACAAAGGTACGATTCACATAATACTCTAAACCCTAAACAATTACAAAAATCGATTACTTACTCTCACGCTGGAGTCTAATCTTGGGAGCATGGTAAGCCTAACGGTGTATGTTATTTAGTGTGCAGGGTCTTCATACAAGTTTACTTGGTGCAAGATCTGGAGTCTTCAAACACCCGAATGAAGCCTAATTCGGGTCAAGCGCGATCCACCCAACTTTTGCTTCAACAATATGGGTATACGTTTAGATTTTTGTGTGATTTGAGGTTTAGTAATCGTATCTGTTTGGATACCACATGGGTTCTTTTAATAGCCAAAGAACTACTTAGGGTTTTCTATTCTTTCTCCCAAAGTAATGGCCGAGATCTTCGGGATTCATGCTTATCACATTTGTAAATAAGTTAAGTATATCATTTCCTGTTATCAAGCAAATCTCTTCCTACCCTCTACTCATCAATGACCGCGTGCGACCTTTTGGTAACACTACTAGAAATTGAAGCTAAAGCAACACCAATAAAGTGTTGCATTATGCCTTTAAAATGTCACATTATGCCTAATGTGACACTTTATCAAGTGCTATATTATGCAACGTCGCCTTAGGTATATGCAACACTTATTATCGGCATAAGCAACACTTCCTCAAAGTGTTTCTCATGTTTAGCAAATGAATTACTTTGTAATGCAACACTTTTTTTAACTTAAACGCGACACTTTTTACGCTCAAGCACAACACTTCTTTGCATAAAGGCAACACTTTTTGGAATCAATTGAAACATTGCTACATAAAAGTGAAACACTCTTTGACGAAACTGCAACACTTCTTTATTTGGTATCACTAAATGAGCGGCACTTTAATCTATTAAGGTGCAACACTTTTTGTTGTTTTCTAGCACATAGTTGCAACACTTTTTTATGATATGTAACACTACACTTTTTTACGCAATACAAATACTACATATTTTATATTCTTACAATAAGGAATACGTATCATAGCAGTAACAAAATTTCATAGATAATAAAAAGCATATTTGTTGAGTCCAAGATCTCGACTCATCTGGGATATCATGATCATGATTGTAATAAGCACAGCGGAATAATAATAAACACAATCATAACCAAGAACAAGGCTTTCACTAATAAAGATTACTATTAATAAACTATTAAGTACTACTCCTAGTGCCTTATAGGCTTGACACCAGGAGGAACGCACACACACCTCTGGTTTACATTGTTTGTGAATGAGTGAATAACAACCAAGGTGGTACCCTCTTTATATAATAGAGGGACTAGGGTTACATGACAACCCTAGCTTACTATCTAAGCTAATATATTACTACTAGGTCCTTCATCTTGTTTTGTCATATCAACTCAAGATCTCTAAGTCCCAACAATCTTCCCCTAGTTGATTTGACAAAACCAGTAAGCACAAGCTTCCCCTGAAGCTAATATAGATGAAGGCTAAGCTTCCCCTTGATCCATGCATTCTTCCCCTTTTTGTCACATCAACTCAAAAAGGATCATCTTCCCCTTAAGAAGTGCACGGCAAATCCAGTAGGCTCCATGGAGAGATCATTGATGAAGAAAATCAAGTATAACGAATTTGATGAAGAAGTGGAATCTCCTAAACTTGTGTCTTATGTCTTGCACTAACCACGTGACGTCGAGCTTGAACAAAATCCTCAAATAAATGAGACACTGAGCACAATAACGTAACCCCTTCAAGTGATAGCAAATGTACGCATAGAGCAAGTTATCTTAAAAAGGCTGCTCCTCCCTTTAAGATAAGAAAATAGATCGTACCCCTTCGCTAGATGTGCCAAGTCTTCGTTACCATACAAACCAAGCAAGTTATCTTAAAAGGTGATCCCTTCCGTTTAAGATATGATAAGAACACAAAACCTGTGAAAATCAACTACAACATAAAATAAGTGATAATCAAATGTCTTCTTCAATGAATCTCCACAATGAAATGATGATGGCTGAAAACTCCTCCTCCAGTAACAGTAGTGACATCAGACTAGTCACTAAAAGCAATCTTACTTGACTAGTAGGAACCAAAACCGGCCAAAGAAAATTAGTATACAACAAGCCAGCAGGAACCAGAAGAAAGTCAGCAAGAACATACACCTACCAGTAGAAACAAACCAATAGGAACAAACCAGTGGTGACCAGTAGGAACTGACTAGTAGAAACCGACCAGTAGGAGCCGATGATTCAACCAGGAGGAACCATCGAATATTACCAGGAGGAACCGATAACACAACCAGCATGAATATATATGACCCGTAGGAACCATAGGTTACCAGTAGGAACAACATAACCTACTAGTAGCATCTTAAACCCTTTTTTTTTAATTATATTTTTTTTAACCTGTCACCACTGTCGCCAAAGCTGTTGCTGTTGCTATTCTGACGAGACAATAATATATATGGACTGTACTAGTAAAAATGCTTAACATACTAAAGAATCCAGCCCATACCTTTCGCATGCATATCCACGTCCATCATGAAGAAACTGATCCTCAAAGTCAGGGATAGAATAATAATTGTACACCCAAAATGGAAGTAAACATTAACGTCCATGATTTTAGGACACAACTCCTCCATATACACGGTTTACCGTATCAAAAGAAAACCATGTAAATCCCCAAAAAAAAATCAGCATTAATGACCATATTAAACTGTGTATATTAGACCCACGTTTTTGTCCATGAAATCAGGGATATCAAGATATTTTCATAAAATCATGATCACTAGGCTTTGAGCATATCCCATAGATCATGCAACATGCATATTCCATTTATAGTACACGTTTATGAAGTGAGACAACACATACCATATGTGTGCAACCAAAAATCTCGGACCCCATAATCATATACTTTGTGAGTTTATAACTACCTCCAAAAGACCAAAACTCACACATCCAAAATACTTTCCATAGTACGTGGATGCAACCTTGAAAAGTCATAATCCCAAGAAATTAGGATCACAACTAACAACTACTTCCACACGTTTTAGCAGATATTCTCCATATATTACGTCCAAAAATAGAAGAGTTATTATTCCCGAAAACTCCGCGTCCAAAATTGTAGTAGATATAGAAGAGTAATAACTACCCCATATACGTTGACCCTAAAAATGATATAAAAAAAACTATAATCCCGAAGAATTAGAGATTTCCATATATCCTTTGCTTAATACTATGTCAACAAATATATAACCCCGACAGTTTTGGCAATGATACACTTTTCACGTCATGCATTTAAAAGTGGTTCCTAAACTATTGTGGCCATAAATGCTTTTAAAATAGATTTCCTAGAAATCAGGAGTAAAAACTGGTTCCACACGTCTTTGACCGTCACACATCATGGAATGCACAATCAAAGCATAACTTACGTATACCCATACAACTGTGATCCTTAAAAACCTTTGAATGTCTTATGAATAAATACAAAAAATACTTTACTGACCTCATGTTCCTTAACATAAAGGATCGTCAATGTAAGCCCCACCTTTTTTTAGTTCACACGAGATAACAACAAAACATACGAATATTGTTTCTTGGCCATAACCCACGGTTGTTTTATTGTGACATCAACAATCTCTATACATCACCTTCACACCTGCTGCTTCAAACCCTCATATGATGACGTTGTTATTTCTAGGGTTTTACAAACTCCTAATCATCACAAACAAAATCTTGTATTCTGGTTTCACGGGAGTGACATATAATACGAAACAATGTTTTACCAGTAATTGTTTCATCATGCAGCACCAAAATTGACCAGACTTTCTGTTATATCGATCTTAAGGTTGCTGAAAGGCCCTAATATCAAAAACAGAAAATCATCACTTGTATCTTCATAGAACAACATCACAAACACCTTAGATCACACTAGGGTTCATCGTTGATTCACGAATCAACTCACCAAAGCTAGTATGACCACCATCAGAGTACCGACAGCAACATCACGGTAACAGCAGCAACAAGATAGATCAGCATCAACAGAATAATGAATCATCTAGGGTTTGTTAGGAAAAACCCTAGATCAGCAAGAACATCTTTATTATCCAAAAAGAAAAAAAAACATTAACTGAAAACCTTGTAGATCAATCAGATCGAGTGCCAACAAGCTCTGATACCACTTGTTGAGTCCAAGATCTAGACTTATCTGGGATATCATGATCATGATTGTAATAAGCACAGCGAAATAATAATAAACACAATCCTAACCAAGAACAAGGCTTTCACTAATAAAGATTACTATTAATAAACTATTAAGTACTACTCCTAGTGCCTTATAGGCTTGACACCAGGAGGAACGCACACACACCTCTAGTTTACATTGTTTGTGAATGAGTGAATAACAACCAAGGTGGTACCCTCTTTATATAATAGAGGGACTAGGGTTACATGACAACCCTAGCTTACTATCTAAGCTAATATATTACTACTAGGTCCTTCATCTTGTTTTGTCATATCAACTCAAGATCTCTAAGTCCCAACAATATTGTATATTGTACTTGAATGTACATGTAAAATAACTAACATAATATGTTTTATCTAGAACAAGTAATAAAATTATAATCCTGAAAAATATCTTGTCGGCCTCCTAGCAACTTGACTTATGCTGAAAAATATCTTGTCATCTTCCTCTCCAAATCTTCACTAGCAACTTGACTTACGCCAAAAGATCTTGTAGCCTGATACACATGGATACGATATACAGTTAGTTTTTTTCTACTTTATGTACAAAAATAACATAACGTACTATAATTAGAATAACTTTTTTTGGTAAAGGGTTTTCTTGGATTAGAACAATATTCACCGATAACAATAGTACTATACTAGTCACATCTAGATGTGTTTGGCGTAAAGCTTTATGAGCATTCTGGAGCGGTGGGCGTTGTAAGTTTAATTGTTTGTTGAGCAAGCAAAAAGTTACTTTATTTTTCACAGCCCTACACGAAAAATGTTGCACATTATACTTATAACTCCTGTTGTTTACAAGTAATGCTCATTGCTACTTTTGTCAAACACGCTATAAAATAAACACCTTTTCAACCTCTACAATATAAAATCTAAACGGTAATTTGATATTGTATTATGTTGCAGCAAACTTTGCAATTTCAAACACAAGAAGCACATCCAAACACCGCCTTATAAAATTAATAATAAAAATATACAAAATAGTGACAAAAATATATAATTTGAGGTACCGCCGAGAAACCGATATATTGCTGGCAAGAGCGACATATCGCTTGACGGTGGTCAACCGTCGACCCTTCGTCGAGCGAAATTTACAACTCTGAAGTCAAATGAACATCATTAGTATTATTTCCCATTATTCAAAATGAGCGATAATGAATAAAAATCGTTTTAGTTCGGTCAAAATGAGCGATGATAAACAAAAGTCGTTTTAGTTCAGTAAAAGGTGTCAAAATAAAAATAGCAATCCCCACATGGATCAAAGAAAGTCTATTCGGTCGAGTTGGGTAGATTATCTTATTTAGGTTGTTTGCTAGCTGAACCGGCTAATATAAATGTCAAAAACTCAGGCATAGGTTAATATGTTTTGCTAATTTGGTTTTGATATACCTAAATAACATTTTTTTAATTTGAATTGATTCATTTGGTTGAAATTTTACTGAACCGGGTTTTATGAAGAATAATTTAGTTGAATTGTCGATTAAACCGGTTAAACCGTGACCTAATGGCTCGAAAAAAACTGGGTTTTAAAACATTACCTAGCTAAATTATATTGTTTTTATTATTGTCTACAATTTTTTATGTCTTAAAGGTTATAGCCAATGTTTTGAAAACCGGGTCTATAATCGACCCGGTGAAGTGACCGGGTCACCGGGTCGCCGGGCTAACCGGTTCGACCGCCGGGTCAACCCGGTTTCATGCACCTCCCAAAACACCTATCTTCTACTATCCAAACTGGAGTTATGTTGCAAAGAAAAAGATTGAAAACTATTTGATGCCTTTATTTTTAAGATTCATATAATCTGAAAATAGAAAAACATAAAAACAAAATAAATACCATCATCTATCTAATCTATAAATATGACCCGCGTATCAAACAATATAACACTTAATTGTGTGCGATTTATTTGGATCCTTTTACTCAAATTTGATGATTATAAAGGTTGATTTACTCAATTGATTATTTGAATGATAGGCGATGTAAAATTGTGTTGGTGGCTGAAGTGAAAGAAACAGTTGGAAGAAACTGTGGGAAGTGGGAAAGTGACGGAGTAAACTATGCTTTTATTTTTTCAACTTTTATAGTAAGAAAAGAGAGGCCCGATGGGTATTATTCACCCGGGTTGACCCGGGTTTGGTAAAAACCGACAGTTCAAACTGGGTTTCAGCTATTTTAAGAACCGGTTTATTTTGACCCGTTTTTTAGGCCGGAACCGGTTCAACCGGTTGAACCGGCCGGGTCGAACCGGGTTTCAAAACATTGGTTATAGCATGTCATTCCCGCCCTTATTTTCCCTAATTTTCATGTCATTCCCGCCCATCATTTTCCCTAGTTTCATGCCATTCCCGCCCCTTTTTTTTCTTTCTTTGTTACTATTTAAACAAAACAGTTGCATTTCATTCTCACCATTTCATTTAAATCTTCTTTAATCATCCTTTTACCTTTCACTGATTATTGGTGGTTTTAGTGGAAAAACCAACAAGGAAGTCACCTACTAGCAAAACTGGGTATATATCTCTCCATTCACCTTTTTTTTCAAGGTAAATTTCATTTATTGGTTTCTTTGTTTGCTATCTATCACTTCTTTATACTTTTGTTACACATTTGAAAATTATGAACGCCAAGTGTTTGATTAAATGTCTAAATGAATATTAGAAAGAGAGCATTCAAGATGGCATACCAGATTATCTTGAGTCAATAATCTGTCTTAGATAGGCATTCACATGACAAATGAATGTATGGGAATACCCTGTGAAAACCAAACTAAAGACCTCCATATAACTTATGCTAGGGTGCATGAAAAACTAGTGGTAATTATACCTTACTGTGCATCTCTTGACGTAAAATATGCATATGTATTGAGATTATAGATTTTGTTCGAACAGGAATGGTTAACGGGAAATAAGCTAACTAGAAAGGAGTTGTTTCGTGCTTGTTTATAATCCATGTAAAACCGTGTGTCGGGTTGCGAAGCTCGGTATCTAAGTCCAACCCTAGCGGGCTACAACTAGATAGTATAAATGGGCAGGGTCGGGAAGCCTAATTGGACATTATAGGTCATCATGTCCCCCTCGGTCTAGTAAGTGTGGCCACTAGTCGCGGCCAGTAGACTAATAAAGTGCAATCATACAATGAAAGCTACCACATATTCAAAAGTTACTGTTTCATGGGACCCTCCTTAATTGGTAAACTAGCCCTGGGCCTAGTACCTTTTCAATTACCCCTTAGATCTAAACCATAGTTATAAATAGCATGAAGCGTGGTGTGGCGGCATGTCCAAGCTATAGCTTTATTGCATAAGCGCGCCAAAGATATCCCACTTTCAAACTAGTTGTCGCGCCCTAGGCATAACCCCCAGCCTGACCCTATTCTAAAGCTTCAATGTTTCATGCCTAAGCCACGACTAGGTATCGTTTAGTGAACGGCCAGGGAAAAACACTCCCAATGCTATAACAAACCCCTAGACTAGTAGACTCTTTGAAAAATAGAACGACCAATTATTTTGGATAGACGAGCGTGTATTTCCATGTAACATGAGATGACACACCTCGTCTGACACTCTTAAGAAAGATAGACTCTCCCGTGTCGGAACAATTAGATCAGGAGGATGTAGATACTATTAATGAAACCCCCACACCTTTCAAGAGATTCCCAGAAGAATTTTTATATCTAGTGGGGCTTAGCTGCAACTTCTTATATTCAAAATGATTATCCTACGTTTTTAGATGATCAAGGCTGGGGTGAGTCATCTTACATAGTATTTTATGTTTAACATCAATTGTCGCACTATTATACATGTGTCCGTTGAAAACGTTGACAATTAATGCTAACCTCTTTTTCTTTTGTGATTGCCTTGTCTAAATGAACCTTTTCGCCTTCGTACACACTCCATACCCTCAAGCCACTACTTATAGCTGCAGCTAACCGCACCATGGATATGGATATTGTTCATACAGAATCTTCCCAAACAACACAGGTGATGCAGAAGTCCCCCTTTGATTTTGTAAATAAAGATGTGAGGAATGAACAAATGGAAGAAGTTAACAAGGAAATAAACTCCGAAGACCTAGATGAAGCCATTGACTAGGTGAAAAAGGAATATAAGAACACTGCAGACACTAAAGAGATCATCCCGGAGAAGAAGGAGTTGTTGGTCCGTAAAAGGGCAAAGAGTCTCTCCGTAAGAGACACCGTCTTAGAAACACTGAGTCTAATGCTGTAAAACCCGTAAAAATAAGGTCATAATTTAATTATATTTTTCAATTATTTTGAAGTATTTTATAACGTTAAATATTATTATGTTTAACGGTTTAAGTTGAAATCGATATTAAATATTATATTTTAATATTTTTACGAGTAACGAGGACTACTAGTGATCGCGATACCGACGGATGCCAAAATTTTTATATTTTATTATCGATCGTTTCGATATTTAATATTTTCAACGATATCGTTTTAATTACGTATCGAGTCGTTATATTATTATTTTTCGTGTGCGTTTAAACTTTTAAAAAGTATTTTACGAAACCCGAGTCCCGTAAATATTTGTAAAATTAACTTTTAGTCATTTCCCGTAACTTAAGTTATTATTTACATTTATGGCCCAAAAGAATGCATTTTGTCAAAATCAACCCAACACTTGGACTATATATAAAATTTCCACTAACACATTTTCATTTAAAAATTCATTAAACAAAAACCACCATCTTTCTTCCTCCTTTTTTCTCCAAAACCGTACACCCCCATTAGCACATATATCAAATTTTTTTGATTTTCTAGTTTGATTCAATCTAATCTAAAACAAGACCCATTCCTAATTTTTCAAGGTGATTCTAATGATACTAATTTTTCTTACATGCATTAACATTTTTTTTTAAATTTATTTTCTTAATGAACTATGCTTGTTTGATTCATTTTTATGAAATAAATAGGTGTTAATATTATTATATTACATAGTGGGGTGTTTGCATGTTTGAATTTTTAAGTTTGATTTATTTGATTTGTACATGCAAGTGATCTAGGGGTGTTGGGATTTGATTAGAGTTGTTAGTTGGTGATATTAGAAGTATAGGATTTGTTGGTTTTGATCAAAAACTTGATTTTGTATGGTTTTTAAAAGGTCAATTTTGGGCAGTAGGTTTGAGACCATTTTCGAGGGTCTTAAGTCTGGAAATAGATTAATATTATGGGATTATGTCGTAGAGAATTTCGAGAGCTTCGATTTCATATAAAGTAGGTCTTTCAACTCATTACGGATCAAAAGATACGCTAGTTTGAATTTCGTGTACCGGGAGACGAGTGTTGACACAATCCGAAAATTGTTGTCAATATTTGGATCGAATCTCGGGGACTATAAAATGAGTTTCAAAATGAGTCAAGGGCTGTTCTCAGGCCCCAATTTTAGTATTTTGAGTCTATTTTTAGAATCAAATGGCGGTTTTACAAATGGAGTTGTTTAGGATGGTCAAAATTGTTTCGTAAGACAAGGTCGCAAAACTGTCCGAATTTTGTAAGTCAAAGATGAGTCGGGCAGGGAACTTTAAAAGTAAAATCTTTTGATGGACTCTTGGGAGGACTTTATACATATAGTAAGCAAGTTCTCTGAGTAGTATCATAAAAAGTTGATGTGTTTAAGTATGGGAAAACGGCTTGGACATTCGGTATGTTCCGGCAGATTTTTATTAAAGACATAGAATAATAAAATGAATATATAGGAGAGTGTAATAGTATCACTTGTATCGTTTTCTATCGAGTTTGTCGTGATTTTGTGAGTCGAGTTTTATATTCTTATGTATGGTTATTTCTCGAGTCTATTATTAATGAACGCACCTCATTTGATAGGTTGCGGTTCTCGTGTTTGAAAGGCATCATCTATCGTCGGCGATCGTCTCATTACCACTATTGGCTAAGGTGAGTCTATAGCCTCGCTTGTGCACATTAAATTGTTTTAAAAACCCGCGAGGGGGAATACATGTTTTTATAAACTTAGAACACAAGATTTTTATGGTATGCTTTGTCCCTCTATGAATGGACCCGTGGTTGCCTTTAAATTGCATTAAGTGATTGCCATTGTTAAAGCCTCAATTATGGACCGTTAATTAACCTATGATGGGTTAACCGCTAGTACGATTAATAGATCTATGGGGGAAGCCGCCCCGGTTCAGTTTGTGTGGACTTGTCACAGAAGCTTAGGCCCGACCTCCACACTGTTTGGACATATTGTATTGAGAAGTCAGGTATACGGCAATGTACCAATAATCTGGGGGTAATGACAATTAATAAATCTCCTGTCTTATCAGACGTCTTAAGGGAGTGTCTAAGGGCTCGGTTCCATGAGCTTATTGCAATTTATGCTATATACAATTATTATTGTTGATGCAAATTATTAGATGCTTATAAGCATGCCACAAACTTATAATCTTTGCTTGTGTTCAAATGGATTACATAAACCTATAGATTCACTCGGCAATTTTTGCTGATTGTTTTACTCACATGTATTTCAGGTAATCATGAAGTGGAAGCTTGGAGGTCACGAGAATGAAGTTGTGCACTGCTTTTGTTGTTCAAACTCTTTGATTTATTTATCGTTCCATTTTTAAAACAAACTAATATGTTGTTTTAACTTATCTTTTAGTAACGATTACTTGGGACTACGCTACTCTGATGAATGTTTTGGGAACGATAAATCTAAAACGTCTCTTTTCGAGTCGTTCTTTATAAATTATGTGTTGTTGTATCATTGTTTAGCACCCAAAGATGTATTCCGCTGCGTGTAAATTTGGGGGTGTTAAAGATTGGTATCAGAGCCATGAGTTATAGAGAACTAGGTCTTTATTTTAAAAACCTAAACTATAACTGTCAGTTTTTATTTTTCAAAGAGTCGGTGCACAGGACTTCGCGTGACTTCAGGTTCAAGCTACTTCTGAGATTACAATTTTAGTATACGTTATTACGTATACCTTATTGCCAAGTATTTATAAATAAATACTATGATCCACTTATGGATATATATTTATATCTAGCATCTTTTTATCGATATATATTTATGTCGTTAAACTTTTCGGTAAAAGTTTATCATTTATTAATGATTAACTTAAATAAATACATTGAATTTTCAAGATCTTTCTGTATTTATTTTTGGAGCATTTAAATTGCTTTTATTGCAAATTTTTATATTATGACCTTACATAACTTCATCTACGCGCGTTACTTTCATTGTTTAACCCTTTGTGATATCTATATAGATATCCAAATCGTCTTCCGACTATTTGTGCTTGGACGTCTTGAAACGTAGTCTCTAGACCATTGTGTAGTTCAATGTGTCCTTGGAAAAGACTAACCGCTATTGTGTGAGTCACACATTTTGAAACATTTCTTAGAATCGTGTTGAATAATATCATGGTTTTTCATAATATTTTGTTGATTTTTATTATCGTTTTATACGACATGCGAAGATTTAATTCGTTGACATTTATATGTATCGACTCCGAAGTGTACTGTTCACTTATATCTCGGTAACGTCATCGTCATTTTATAAATCATCGTCTAGATTATGGCGCTAGATTGGAATACGATTTTACTTCTATAAAATTGTATCATTTGTTTTTCATTAACCTTCTTGCTCTCGGAACGCAACCCATGAATGTTCCATTCTTTTCTCGTTATGTTTTGGTGTTTTTAAAGAATCGTGGCACCAAGGAGGTTGCCTACATTGCACCTTGAAACTTAAATTACGAACGTCATTCACCGTTTCGCTTCCTTAATTTCGTGTTGAATACCTTGAAGCATCTTATGTCATTCATTATACTATATTTTATTTGATGCTCATTATGAGATTTATTTTTCATTGTTGTAAAATCCACAAGACATGTGTGTATATATATATATATATATATTTTGAGCCGTTAAGTAGTGTCGAAAAATATATTTAATGGAGAAATTGTAGGGACAGTATAAACAGGTCAAAACTTAAAAGTAAAACCTGTGTTATTAAAATAAAATAGTCAAACTGGCACAAAACTTACAGGGGTATTTTGGTCATTTTACATTGGTTTTCAGGTCCCGGGTAAAACTAGAAAGTCGTCTGAAACGTCATTTTGCATCAACATGCTTTAGACTCCGAGTCTTGGAGATGTCGTTTATCGGGCCAATTAATCGGCTTATATTAAAAAGTTAAATCTGAAAAAAAAAAAAAAAATTTTTTTTCAGAACATGAGTTTTAAACGTTTCTAAGCAGTTTTAAGTTCATTTGAGATCGTAAAATTTAAACAAATATTATTTTACAACTAACTAATACTAGTTGCATGTGAAAATGTTTAAAAATAGAAACATTTTAGGATTAGCAATTACCGGATTAATGGTGTAATTTGAACATGAATAATATACTTTCTTAAAAGCATGTTGTGTCTAGTATCTTACATAGAATACACATATGGATTGATTTATTATTTTTATATATATGACTTATTTGTCCTTCGATGTTATTTTATTTTATTCTCTTCTAACCTTCCATTGATTTGGGTTGAGTTTTGAAGTTTTGCCTTCACATTCTTCGTCGACATTCTTATCGCGTATCTCATGACGTTTTCTAAACCTTATAACCTTTTGAAACCTTATTAACTTGTAACCATATCATTGATTGTTTATTGAGCTACTAATTGCTACTTTTTGCAAACCTTTGGCTACTTTATACGTTGTCATAATGTCACCTTATAAATAAATCTGATATTGTTTTACGATTATTTTCACCAATTGTTTTTACTTTGGTCTTATAAAATATTTTTTTTTTGTAATATTAAAAGTTGCTTATTGAGTATCTCATAAATTACTTGTATCCTATAAATTTATAAACTATTTTTAAATTCCATTTTACAAATGGCATGATTTATATAAACATAAGAAACGTAATACTTTTCGACGAAATGGAGCACTGCATTGCTAGCCCTAAATTATACATGGCCTGATCACCTATGTCTAATTTAGAAGGAGCCATGCTAGGCTGAATAGTAGTCACCTTAAAAATCTTGATAATAATCAACTTTTTACTTGTATTTATTATAAAAATAAATAAAATGGAATAAATTGAAAAGAAGTTTTGAAAACTTTATATTTTATGCAAGTAGCACAATTTCTATGCATCCGCATATGTTTTCTTACCTTTTAAACGAATTACGTGATTTTAATTACATTTTTACTCGATGATTGTTTTTCTACTTGTTATTTCATTTTGTCTTATAATTGATTTCTTTTGACTATTCGTCTAATTACTGACTGTCGATAAAGGACTTAAAAGTCTCGATGTTTTTATCCTTTCTTCTCGTCCAATTTTCTTTATGCGACTGGGTAGACTTTTGGAATGTCTCCGCACGTGAATAATGAATTATCATTAGAGTGATTTCCGTATATCCGGGATGACGTCCGTCGCTCTCGTTTGTCTCGAAATCCACTCTTGTGAACCGTTCCTTGACTTTTCTCTTTAAACACTAACATCGTTCATTTGATTTGTTTTAATTACAAATGATTATTATTTTGTATGGATCTTATTTCCGATCGTGTAACGACCACCGCTAAATTAACGAGCTGATATTGGTGAACCACCGACCGCACTAACAAAATTAACAACTTGTTTAATCTATTATTTTTTATCGTCTTACCATCGACGCCTTTATTTTATTATTCTCTTTAGGAATTCATACGACATTTGTTTCGTCCCCTTTTTACCATTGATTTTGTACTTATTGTTGACCATTATTTCCATTCGTCTTCATTTGTAATCTTGTCACATTTTGAAACCCGAATATATCTCATGTTTATTTTGAAATAATAAAACCTTTATGTATTTCTACAACGTATTATAAAGTTTTTATGGAACTTATATATATTTTTCCAATGATTTTCAATTATCGAAATAACCATCACAAGTAAAAGGTCAAATTTATACATCATATTTTGTATAAACTAAAACTAATGTTTAAAATGAAATCATGTTCTATCTATTGAAGTAATTGATTTATCATACTTTACATTTAATATAATGAAATTACCAGTTTAATTTATATTCCTAATAATGATTTAATTTAGAAATTATATTTTCTAATTGTAACTATCAATACGAGCTTAATTAATAAATTCATCTCAATCTTTCAAAGTTTCTTAAGACAACCAAAATAAATTATGAAGCTATTTAACTTCTATCTTTAATATATCATCTTTATCAAGAAAGTACCTCAACTGAGTTTTAAGGTAATACAAATCCAGGACGGATAATTGTGACAAATGCTATTTTAATGTTAATATTTAATTCATTCCTCGCTCTCATTGTTCTAGTATTGCGAATTATTATGTTTTACGGTTACGTGAGTCGATATCCCTCGTCGATCGTCAACCTTAAATCATTTTACCATATCTTGTCCGTTTATGCGTTTATTGAATTCATTTTTATCTCGTTCTGTTCCTCGTATTGAAGATCACTATTTTATTCTGAGTTTTAAATGAATCTCGGGAAGCAGTGTATAAGGAGAAACGATAAGTGTCACCAGGATTTATTCGTGTATTTGTGGAATGATTAAGGACCGAATCTCTTAATGAATGGAGTTGATAAATTCGTTACGACCTCGAGGAGTATGTTGAAGCCGACGCCGCAAGTGGAAAGATTCTTGAGATCAAGTGGTTATTATCAAGGGTTCGTGCAAGGTTTTCTCGATGATTAACAGTGGAGATCTATACTCGATATTTATGTTCGACCTTTTCTTTTATGTACCTATATGGTGTGTGATCTAGTCAAATGATCGTAAGTTGTGAGAACTTGAGACGGCATCATCCGATGACGTCCGATCTTGTAGAACACATATTATGAAACATCTTTTTGACTTTCAACGACGATGTTTATTGAGACTTTAATGCGCATTGGCGAAAGTAAGACGGTGTCTTTGTAGTATCTTTTGAGTAGGGACCCGCGTGTGAGCACCCTCTGATGACGAAAATGTTTTTCTTGTTAGTTCTTTTGATGTGTGTCCATGACTATCCAGCCGATGGATATCCTTTAATTTGCAACATTCTTTTTAACTGGACTTACCCGAAAATACTGTCATCTATTCTTGTTATTGAATGAGCTTCGTGTGATTCATAAAAATTTTCATGTGTCGAGCTGACGGGTGACTTGTGGATAAGGATTTATTTATTCCTTTTTGGTGAGATATAACTTGACGACAAATTGCGTTTTGTAAAAGAATCAATAGAGATCGTGGATCGAGATTCACGTGGGAACGTGAAGACTTCTTTATAAGGAATGCCCTCATCCTTCCGGGTAGTGAACAACTCGTGTATGAGGCGGGTTGAGCGCCGGGACGTCGCTCCCTTAAGGTGGTGAGGATGTAAAACCCGTAAAAATAAGGTCATAATTTAATTATATTTTTCAATTATTTTGAAGTATTTTATAACGTTAAATATTATTATGTTTAACGGTTTAAGTTGAAATCGATATTAAATATTATATTTTAATATTTTTACGAGTAACGAGGACTACTAGTGATCGCGATACCGACGGATGCCAAAATTTTTATATTTTATTATCGATCGTTTCGATATTTAATATTTTCAACGATATCGTTTTAATTACGTATCGAGTCGTTATATTATTATTTTTCGTGTGCGTTTAAACTTTTAAAAAGTATTTTACGAAACCCGAGTCCCGTAAATATTTGTAAAATTAACTTTTAGTCATTTCCCGTAACTTAAGTTATTATTTACATTTATGGCCCAAAAGAATGCATTTTGTCAAAATCAACCCAACACTTGGACTATATATAAAATTTCCACTAACACATTTTCATTTAAAAATTCATTAAACAAAAACCACCATCTTTCTTCCTCCTTTTTTCTCCAAAACCGTACACCCCCATTAGCACATATATCAAATTTTTTTGATTTTCTAGTTTGATTCAATCTAATCTAAAACAAGACCCATTCCTAATTTTTCAAGGTGATTCTAATGATACTAATTTTTCTTACATGCATTAACATTTTTTTTTAAATTTATTTTCTTGATGAACTATGCTTGTTTGATTCATTTTTATGAAATAAATAGGTGTTAATATTATTATATTACATAGTGGGGTGTTTGCATGTTTGAATTTTTAAGTTTGATTTATTTGATTTGTACATGCAAGTGATCTAGGGGTGTTGGGATTTGATTAGAGTTGTTAGTTGGTGATATTAGAAGTATAGGATTTGTTGGTTTTGATCAAAAACTTGATTTTGTATGGTTTTTAAAAGGTCAATTTTGGGCAGTAGGTTTGAGACCATTTTCGAGGGTCTTAAGTCTGGAAATAGATTAATATTATGGGATTATGTCGTAGAGAATTTCGAGAGCTTCGATTTCATATAAAGTAGGTCTTTCAACTCATTACGGATCAAAAGATACGCTAGTTTGAATTTCGTGTACCGGGAGACGAGTGTTGACACAATCCGAAAATTGTTGTCAATATTTGGATCGAATCTCGGGGACTATAAAATGAGTTTCAAAATGAGTCAAGGGCTGTTCTCAGGCCCCAATTTTAGTATTTTGAGTCTATTTTTAGAATCAAATGGCGGTTTTACAAATGGAGTTGTTTAGGATGGTCAAAATTGTTTCGTAAGACAAGGTCGCAAAACTGTCCGAATTTTGTAAGTCAAAGATGAGTCGGGCAGGGAACTTTAAAAGTAAAATCTTTTGATGGACTCTTGGGAGGACTTTATACATATAGTAAGCAAGTTCTCTGAGTAGTATCATAAAAAGTTGATGTGTTTAAGTATGGGAAAACGGCTTGGACATTCGGTATGTTCCGGCAGATTTTTATTAAAGACATAGAATAATAAAATGAATATATAGGAGAGTGTAATAGTATCACTTGTATCGTTTTCTATCGAGTTTGTCGTGATTTTGTGAGTCGAGTTTTATATTCTTATGTATGGTTATTTCTCGAGTCTATTATTAATGAACGCACCTCATTTGATAGGTTGCGGTTCTCGTGTTTGAAAGGCATCATCTATCGTCGGCGATCGTCTCATTACCACTATTGGCTAAGGTGAGTCTATAGCCTCGCTTGTGCACATTAAATTGTTTTAAAAACCCGCGAGGGGGAATACATGTTTTTATAAACTTAGAACACAAGATTTTTATGGTATGCTTTGTCCCTCTATGAATGGACCCGTGGTTGCCTTTAAATTGCATTAAGTGATTGCCATTGTTAAAGCCTCAATTATGGACCGTTAATTAACCTATGATGGGTTAACCGCTAGTACGATTAATAGATCTATGGGGGAAGCCGCCCCGGTTCAGTTTGTGTGGACTTGTCACAGAAGCTTAGGCCCGACCTCCACACTGTTTGGACATATTGTATTGAGAAGTCAGGTATACGGCAATGTACCAATAATCTGGGGGTAATGACAATTAATAAATCTCCTGTCTTATCAGACGTCTTAAGGGAGTGTCTAAGGGCTCGGTTCCATGAGCTTATTGCAATTTATGCTATATACAATTATTATTGTTGATGCAAATTATTAGATGCTTATAAGCATGCCACAAACTTATAATCTTTGCTTGTGTTCAAATGGATTACATAAACCTATAGATTCACTCGGCAATTTTTGCTGATTGTTTTACTCACATGTATTTCAGGTAATCATGAAGTGGAAGCTTGGAGGTCACGAGAATGAAGTTGTGCACTGCTTTTGTTGTTCAAACTCTTTGATTTATTTATCGTTCCATTTTTAAAACAAACTAATATGTTGTTTTAACTTATCTTTTAGTAACGATTACTTGGGACTACGCTACTCTGATGAATGTTTTGGGAACGATAAATCTAAAACGTCTCTTTTCGAGTCGTTCTTTATAAATTATGTGTTGTTGTATCATTGTTTAGCACCCAAAGATGTATTCCGCTGCGTGTAAATTTGGGGGTGTTAAAAATGCCCCCGAAAGACCCTGTGAAAGGACCATCATGGGTCCTTCGCTGATCATGCCACAGTGCAGAGGGGAACGTCTAGAAGTTGTTGCACAAATATCAGACTCAAGAGCTGACGTGTCATCACCACTAGTTCAGGAGACATGTCACGACAAAGACCCAATGTCAACGGCTGCTCCAGAACATAAAACATTATCCTCTCAGTAAGTACCGGCACTCCTGCTTTCTGTTATGAAGATAACTTATAAATGTAGAAAAAATAACTAACAACGCCCATATGTTACACTTCTGAAACCATCCAGACAAAACTCACCGCACAAACTGCACTAGAAACCAAAGCATAGGACACCCAACCAGATATATTTTCCACGACTTCCGACACCCACCCAAGCGCGACAGACAAGGAAGCATCATTTGTGTGGGGTCAACAAAATGAAGAAAAATCAGACACCTTCCAATGGCGAAGCCTCTACTCCCTATACTTCTATGAAAGGGTCGCTGATATGATACACATACCATGTCCTAAGTAGTTAACTGCTAACCCACTATCTCCAACATGGAATACGTTTAACTTTTATTTAGTCATTTTCATGCAGTTACTTTCACATTCCCATGTTTCCCTTATTGTTCCTAGTAAATAGGATAGTATCTAGAACGTGTTCTATTTCCTATAAATATGTAATTTGTATGCTCCAAAAGCAGAGAAGAAAATGAATGAAGTAAAGTTAGTAGTTTTAATAGTAGTGTTAGTACTCTCTTCTTAATCTTTTGCTTGGAGATTGACTGCCTCAAGTAGTCCTTATCAAATGGTGCTTTCATCGACTTACTCGATGCAACCAAAACAATACCCACCTTTTGTATTGGCATCCTTGGCTTCCATAGCCGAAAACCTTTCAATACTTGCCGATACCATGGCCATAAACTATGAAAAGATATAGGTATCACAATCTAAACTCAATGTTGCCATTGAAAACCTTATTGCAACTTAGAACGCACGCCTCTCCACTATCATGACTAATACCTCTAAACCCGACAACACCATGGCTAAATATTTCCCCAACTCCACTTCATATGTCATGCCTCTAACGTATAAACCGCCAACCCTTGAAGAAGCTTTGCCTAACTTAGCCGATACCAAGGCAAAATGTTTCCCCGAGCCCACTTCCTTTACCAACACCACAACAATCTATGCTAATACAGCCGTCATCAAGACCGACAACGAGCTAGCTAGCTATACTCCTCCATTGTTTCCGCCAATAGCCCAAAATGATACAGCCACCCTCCATTTAACAACCCTTCATCAAACTTCTGACTTTTCCACACCTATCCAGGAGACTTTGCTCATCGCATCCGCTTCATTTATAGCCAAGATCCAAACTGAAGTGGCAACACAAAATCGAGTTCCCCCTCCTCTTCTTATCAAGGGAATGTTAGCCGTCTTTCGTCGCGTGAAAACATTTTTTGTCGGTCCCCAATGGCATCCACCAAAGCTTGTTTTTTCCGAAACCAAACCAGAACCACCTTGGAAACCTCTTGTCGTAGGTGCACAACCATGAGTCTTGAGGACAAGACTCGTTTTCAGGCGCGGGGTATTGATATGATGCACATACCATGTCCTAAGCAGCAGTTAACTGCTAACCCACTATCTCCAACATGGAATACGTTTAACTTTTATTTAGTCATTTTCATGCAGTTACTTTCACATTCCCATGTTTCCCTTATTGTTCCTAGTAAATAGGATAGTATCTAGGACGTGTTCTATTTCCTATAAATATGTAATTTGTATGCTCCAAAAGCAGATAAGAAAATGAATGAAATAAAGTTAGTAGTTTTAATAGTAGTGTTAGTACTCTCTTCTTAATCTTTTGCTTGGAGATTGACTGCTTCAAGTAGTCCTTATCAGTCGCCAATCGCCGGGCGTGCCCAATAACTCAAAGCTCGAAAGCCCGAATGAGTTTCGTGACTTAATCTACTATCTTACACCTCCCGACCACTTTTATGAGATTCACCATACGAGGAAGATTCTTTATGATCTTAATGTGAAAACGACCAGGCAAGATTCACTTATCTCAAACGGCTAAGGTATGAGCAAGAAATTAAATTGAAGCAGTTATCACATTAATAAATAAACATTACATTGAATTTAGTTATCTATGGTGCTTTAGGTGAGCATACAACCGAATAATCAAACCACAAACCAAAGAAAATCGCACCAAAAGAACTACCCCAATTGAAAAACCGAAAGGGTGGTTTCCTCATTTTTAAAAACTGAACGTTTTAGGCGGTTTTTTGTTGCATGTATAAAACCAAACCGAGAAAACCACCCCCTTAGTCTACTGTTTCAATATATTTTTACATCTTTCTATAGTTATATCTGATGTTTCTAATTTTATTTAATTGTTTGTGTTTGTTTAAATATATATGTTTGTAAAAGATAACATAATAATTGATTAAGATTTTTATACTAAAATTTATTAGATTTGTGATTGTTATAATAACGTTCTATCATATTTTTTGGTTTTACAAAATTAGATGGTAGCTAATGTTGTTATTATTGTAATGTAACTAATGTTGTGCTTAAAACTTACACATGTAATATTATTTTTACGTTAAATGAAAATATGCTAGCTAATTCAAATGATTATTGTTGGTTGGAACTTGCAATCATGATGAGTGTGATTTGTGTCGAAAGTGATTGAATATTGATGCGGTTTTGTGTAAATATGAAACCAAATGCGTAAAGTGAAAAGAAACAAAACATAAATAAAAATCGAAACCGAATAGCTAATAGTTTGCAATTTGCAAAAATCTAAGTTTATGGTTTGATTTTTCATTTTGGCATAAAACCGCCTGAAACCGTTCCATGATCACCCTTATCTGCTTGTCTGTGTCACTAATATTTTGTAAGTATGTTAAATTTCTAGTAAAACAGGTCTTTATAATAGTAATAATAACAAAAAATAATTATAATAGTATAATAAGTAACATCTATTTTCATTATTATTTTAATACTTATTATTCCTCCATCACCCAAGTGGTGAACTTCTTTCTGGCTGGGAACTATCCTCAAATGCTGGACGAGTATATTGGAAGTGCTCTTTTTACACCGTTGATTAAGCCAGGTGGTGGCATTCATCCAATAGTTGTTGGTACTGTTTGGAGGCGTCTGGTCTCCAAGGTTAGTACTATAATGATTGGTGATTTTTTGGATACTTATTTGGATGGTCTTCAGTTTGGTGTTAGGGTTCCGGGAGGTAACGAGGCTATTCTTCATGCCATGAATCAACTGACTGAGGGTTGTGGGATGATGTTGGTCTTTTGATGTTGTTGGTTGATTTTAAGAATGCCTTTAACTTGGTAGATCGAGAGGTTATGCTTCAGGAAGTTCGCCTCCATTGCCCTTCTATCTCACGTTGGGTAAAATTCTGCTACTCTAACCCAGCTAGGTTGTATTACGGGTAACACATGTTATGGTCATGCCAAGGGGTACAACAGGGTGACCCTCTTGGCCCTTTGCTTTTTTCCCTTGTGTTACATCCTCTGTTATGGAATATTCGAGACTCTTCTAACCTTTCCTTACATGCTTGGTATTTGGATGACGGTACTATTATTGGAGATACTCTAGTTGTGGGAGAGGTTCTAAAGTTAATTATGGAAGATGGACCTGGTTGTGGCTTGCATCTTAATGTTGATTAAACTAAAGTTTTTTGGCCAAAGGAAGACCCTCGAAGCAGGTTTGTAGGTGTATTCCCCCATAATATTTCTCGGCCCATGCATGGTGTTAAATTACTTGGCGGGCCCACCAGTGTGGATTTTGATTTTTATAGTGAGCTTGTGATGAAGAGAGTTGCCAAAACCATTGCACTTATGGATTAAGTTTCTAAGCTTAATGGTCCTCAATATGGGTTGTTGCTTCTTCGTTCTTGCATGGGTATTTACAGGCTATACTTTACTATGCGCACATGCCCTCCCCATTTCTTTAAGTCTGTCCAATGTTCTTTCGACGTGGCTCTTCGTTCTTCTTTAGAGCGTATTGTCATTGCTTTTGGATCGGGATTCGAGGAATGGCAATGGACACTTGCCACCTTACCATTTACATTCGGGGGACTTGGTGTCTACTCTGCATGGGATGTTTTAAATTATGCCTTTCTTGCATCTCGATTACAGTTTGCTGACTTGCAGACTATGCTTCTTCGACATATTGGTATTCTAGCTTATGGATCTATTTTTTATTATGCCTTGGGTGTGTTTAATACATCTATGGAGACTGAACTTTTGAGCAATACAAGTGAGATCGCTGCCCCCAAACTCATGAATAAAATGGCAGATATATATATTTCACAAGGGTTATCAAAAATGCAGAATCCACATTTCGTTGATCTCCACGACAGATGACCTTATGGAAATCTCAAAGGGAGGACCACACCTATGACTGGCTTAGGACGGTTCCTATTTCTGGGTTAGGACAAACGTTGAACGGTAAGACTTACCGTTGTGTTTTGTGTTATCGGTTAGGTATCCCTTTATTTACGATGTCGAAGCCTTGTTCAACTTGCTCGAGGGTTTTTCTTGTGGATATTTTTGGAGACCATGTAGTATCGTGTGCTGGTATTGTGGGTATTAAACATCGTCATAATATTGTGCGTGATACCTTTGTCGACATTTGTTATCCTTCGGGGATTTCTGTTGGTAAAGAAGTTGGTATCGGGCTGGATGGGGGGTGTGATAAATCATTAAGTCCAGCAGATATATTACTATGCTCGTAGAATGGAGGGCTTGATGTTTGTGTGGATTTGACAGGATCTTCACCTTTGACGCAAACTGGGATGGCTGATTTCGTGCCCGGTCGTGCGATGGTCGATGGTGCACAACATAAACATGTTAAGTATATGGCTAAGTGTGCGACTATCGGATATGGGTTACTCTCTTTTTCTTTCTCTTCCTTTAAGGAATTAGAGGATGATGCAGTTACCTTGTTGAAGCGGATCCAAAAATTTTCTATGGTTCAAGACGTTGGGGCACGTGTTGCTGTTCATATACTTAATACGCTCAGTTTTCCTATTGTTAAACGAGTGGGGCCCATTTATTATTTCGGCTTCCCACTTACTTTTTGTAAATCTTATTATTCTAATAAAGTGATATTTATAAAATAATAATAATAATAATAATAATAATAATAATAATAATAATAAAATAATTAATAATAATAACCGTGCTCTACACAAATAGAAGAATACTTCCTCCTTTTATTCTGAGCAGCAGTCCGCAAAGCAATCCCAGGGACCCACGAATCCAACCCCACACCAGCAAATGGTGAGACGCCCGTGACATCCAAGCAATCGTCTTTTCCTAGGGACCAATTATGCAACAATAAATCCGCTAGACGAAGGTCTCGTCCATCAGCTGAAAGAAATCCCAAAGAAGCCTCTTTCCGCATAGAAACACCAACTCTAGAACATATATCAACCAACATATCACACACCAGATTATGCCGAAACTTCACCCCCATCTCACTAGAGCAGTGACCAGCATGGTCACCCCACTGGTCCATCCGATGCACGTGACAACCCGGACAAGAAGATCCATCAGGAAACAAAGGAACCGCCAAACAATAACACATGACAGCTCTAAACTGACGTGGGTTCATCCGCTACCCCAACCCATCAATAGGGATAGTAAAGAGAAAATCCTGTGCATGAGGGGCACGCACGCAACTAAGAAGAGATACCTGGTGACTGCTCAAACCATATCGTGACGAAAGAAGTCCATCAATGATACCAAAATATCTCATTGCCAAAGACTTCATAAACCGGGGGGCAGGAGAACTAGAAGTAACAGAGAGAGAACCAACACTACAAAAAGTCAAGAAAGCATCCAGGGCAGACAGAAAGATAGGACCTGGAGAAACAATCCCAGACCTAGCCAAAATGCGATCCTGCAAAGAACTAGACTGCAAACGAGAGGCGATGAAGGCAAAATACCCGACATCCTTAACACACAAGACCCCAAGACCACCAAGTCTAATGGGCAGAGTGGCAAGCCTTCACTGCCAATCTCCAAACCCGGGACCTGAACCAGTAACAATCAACTCCAACGAAGTACGCAATGCTTGATCAAACTCATCCTTAGCGCCATCAAGAAATCCAGGAGGACAAATCCTCAAAGCAAAAACCAACTTCGCAACCCCTGGACAATTACGAAGAAGAAGAAGCTCACACTGCGGGTCATTAAGCCTACAAATAGCATCCAGCAGAGAAATGGATTTGGAAACTCGCCGCGCAACAATATCACAAGAAAACTGATAATCCCTACTAACAACCCCCCAAGAAACCTAACACCACGGACCGGGCGAGATAACGAAGCAGGAAAAAGACCAACCCTCAGACTTCGATTAATAACTTCCGATTAAAAAATAATAAAATAATAAAATAAAATAAAATAAAAATAATAATAATAACTTTCATTGATGGTTGTTTGACGTCGCGTTTCGGGTTGAGTCGTCGTCAGGAGGCACTTCTCAGCTGTGTGCGTGCTCCTCATGCGCAAGATTACCTCTTCACTATTCCGATTGATGGGCTGGGACAGCGGATGAACCCGAGACAGTTTCGTGCGGTATTGTGTTATCGTTTGTCGATTCCTTTATTTCCTGATGGTTCTTTGTGCTCGGGTTGCCATGTACATCGGATGGATCTGTGGGGTGATCATGCTGTTCATTGTGCTAGTGATTTGGGGGTTAAGTTTCGGCACAATCTTGTTCGTGATGTGTTGTTTGATATTTGTTCTAAGGTTGGTGTGTCGGTGAGGAAAGAAGCTGATATGGGATTTGTTTCTGATGGTGGGCGTGATCTTTGGCCAGCAGATTTATTGCTACACAATTGGTCCCAGGGCAAAGATGCGTGTTTAGATGTTACAGGGGTTTCTCCGTTTGCAGGGGCGGGGTTGGATTCGGGGGTTCCTGGGAGTGCTTTGCAGTAGGCTGTTCAGAAGAAGAAGAGGAAGTATTCTTCTATTTGTGCTGAGCATGGTTACTCGTTTATTCCATTCGCCTTCTCGACTTTCGGGGAGTTTGAGGAGGAGGCGATGGGTACTCTCTCGCGTCTTAAGCGCTTAGCTGGTTGTCATTCTAATGACGCGAGGAGTGGTGGTTTTTTGATGTCTAGACTTAGTTTTTGTATTCAAAAAGGGGTGGGCGCGCAGCTTGTTTCGTGGCTCCCTTCCAATTTTGTGTGATTAATAAAATTGGAATTTCGAAAAAAAATAAAAAAAATAATAATAATAATAATAATAATAATAATAATAATAATAATAATAATAACTCATGGGATATAGGTGCTGATATATGTGTGGATCTCATAGGGTCATCTCCTTTGACGTAATCTGGGATGGTTGATTTTGTGTCAGGCCGTGCAGTGATTGAGGCAGCAAAGCGTAAACGTGTCAAGTACGAGGCTAAGTGCGCGGATATTGGATACGGTTTTCTCCCTTTCTCTTTCTCTTCTTTTGGAGAACTTGAGAAGGATGTTGTGAGCTTACTAAAGCGGATCATAAGTTTCTCCATGACTCAAGATCGTGGAGCACGTGCTGCTATTCACATTTTTAATAGGATCAGTTTCGCTATAGCTAAAGGAGTGGGGGCTCAGTTAGTATCTCGGCTCCTCACTAACTTTTTGTAAATCCTATTATTCTAATAAAGTGATGTTATATATAAAAATATAATAATAATAATAATAATAATAATAACTATATAATAATAACTATATAATCACCATTCATTTTGATGGCTTGGGGCAAAGGATGAACCACCGCCAATTCCGTTATGTGTTATGTTATAGGCTTGCAATACCTATGTTCTCCGAATGTAGCTTATGCCCGAGTTGCAGTGTGCATCAGATGGACCAATGGGGAGATCATGCAGACCACTATTCTAATGAAGTGGGTATAAAGTTTAGACATAATTTGGTGCGTGATATTCTTTTCGATATATGTTGCAAGGTTGGGATCAGGGTGTTGGTGCTAGAATGGGTGTGGTTTGTTTTGGTTTTGGTTTGGAAGGAGGAACGGTTTCTTCCTTCTCGGGCTCATCGGCTTCATCTTAACTTTCATCGGTGAAAGTGGGAGCCTTGGTGTTTGGGTTTTGTGGTGGATCCTAACTGAGCCCACTTCTTGTGAATACGGCATTCACATGTTCATTACGGGAGGAGGGTGGGCGGTATGGTTTATCCATAGATGGTTTTGGGTTTGTTTGAGTGTTGCTTGGCAATGAACCACTTGGTCGATTGGCTAATTGGTCAGTGATTCGACCGATCTTGGTTTCGAGATCACTAATAGTGGCGGTGTGGTGTCTTTGTCCTCTTTTAATGTTGGCTTTAAAATCGAAGAATTGGTTCTTAATGAACGTGTTTGTTGATTTTTGAGATTCTATGAAAGCTAACAACGTTTTCTCTAAGTTCGATCCTTCGGGTCACTTCTCGTTTGATGGAACAGAATTATCATTCTCACGAGGTTGTGAGTTACGATTTTTGTTTTTGGGGTACTCACGCCAAGTGCCGGGGTTTCTACCATAGTAGTTACCTCGATAACCACCTCCTCAGTATCCTTGGGCGTAGTTTGCTTCTTGTGGTGGTTCTCTTATTGGTGTGTCATCACACTCCGTAGATGGGTGTGGTCATCCACAAAGAGTACATTCGCCTCGCATCTATTTCATTTCGTCTTTGATAGTTTTGAATTGCGAGTCGAATTTAGATGTGAGAGCGTCCATCTTTTGTCCTCTTTTAATGTTGGCTTTAAAATCGAAGAATTGGTTCTTAATGAACGTGTTTGTTGATTTTTGAGATTCTATGAAAGCTAACAACATTTTCTCTAAGTTCTATCCTTCGGGTCTCTTCTCGTTTGATGGAACAGAATTATCGTTCTCACGAGGTTGTGAGTTACGATTTTCGTTTTTGGGGTACTCACGCCAAGTGCCGGGGTTTCTACCATAGTAGTTACTTCGATAACCACCTCCTAAGTATCCTTGGGCGTAGTTTGCTTCTTGTGGTGGTTCTCTTATTGGTGTGTCATCACACTCCGTAGATGGGTGTGGTCATCCACAAAGAGTACATTCCCCTCGCATCTATTTCATTTCGTCTTTGACAATTTTGAATTGCGAGTCGAATTTAGATGTGAGAGCGTCCATCTTTTCCATGAGTTTAGAATTTTCGCTACTTCCAACGAAATCAATGGTTTTCTTGAAAGGTTTGGAACGGTTATCTTTGGACCAATCGAGTTTAAAGAGAACTCGTTCCTCGAGCAATTGATATGCTTCGTTGGGAGTCTTATAGAGAAAGAGCACCACCGACGTCAAGGATTGCTTGCATCGGTTTATTAAGACCATGATAAAAGATTTGGATGATGGTTCCTTTTAATAAACCATGTCCATGACAACTACGAAGTAGGTCTTTCATTCGGTTCCGCGCATCAATGAGTGTTTCTTGTGGAAGTTGGGCGAAACCTCTGATTTCTCCCATGAGTCTTTCGTACATGGCGGGTGGAAAGAAATGGCTAACAAAAGCGGTTCTCATTTGTTCCCATGTTTCAATGGTACCAGGAGTCAACTCATTATACCAAACTCTTGCATCTTCGGATAGAGATGATGGGAAGAGTTTGAGTTTTATAGCGTCTAAATTGACGTCGGCTCCATATCGGAACATGCCATATATTTCTATGAATTCGGATATGTGCTTATGCGGATCGGCCCTCGTACGGCCGTCAAATTGGCGGTCTTTGATCATTGAAAGGTGATGACCTTTCACAGTGAAGTTTTCTCCAAGCTCAACTTGAACAATAGCAGCCTCGGGGGTAGGTGCTGCTACTCGGTTGGCTGCCCACATGGATTGATCGTCAGCCATTGGGAATGGTAGATCGTTAAATGGGTTATAGACGATAAATGCGTCTAAGAGATTATCAAATGGTGGGTTTTTGGTTTTTGAAGTTCGGTTTTCAAAAGAAACAAAGGGTTGTTTCTTGCGGTTTTTCTTACAAGATTGATGAATATAACGTTCGGGATCGGTGTATGGACTAAGCAATTCTTGACCGGAAGAAGGTGTGTTCATTCAAGTCTTGAAGAACTTTTGAAAAAGACTACAAGTAACAAAAATAAAAACAAACAAAATATAACTAATTGGAAAATAAGTAGATAAGAAATTAACTAAACCAAACAAAACAAAAACATAAAAAATTAAATTTTTTTCTTTTTTTTTAGAGTTGTCGGCGGCAAAATGGGGGTGCCGGGCGGTAAAATGTATTTTGTAAAAAAAAAGAAAATTTGTCGGCGGCAAGAAGCCTTGCCGGTCGGCAAAGTGGGGTCTGTGGACGGCTTGCCGGAGGCAAAAGGGTCTGCCGGGCAGCAAATCTGCTTCTGATGAGCAGTTGCCTGTCGGCAAATCTGCTTCTGATGAGCAGTTGCTGGTAGGCAAAATCGACTCTGATGCAATTTTTATTTTTATTTTGTTTTTTAGTTTTTTGATTTTTTGGCTTTTTGGCAACAAGAACGCTACAATGGGTTTGATTATAGGATGATTTTGGAACTAAGAACATAATCAAATCCCCGTCAGCGGCGCCAAAAACTTGATGCTTCTCCGGTGTGATGGATTTGGAGAACAAGTTTTAAATTTATAAACACGAATTACCGGATTGACAAAAAACACACGGGCAAGTATAACCCTTTCATTTTTTATAGCTTTTATGTGGTAATACCGAGATCGTTCACGGGGATTTGGAAAACCTATGATCATTCAAAAATAAAACTATAATCGTTGATTGTAGCAATTGTAGACAAACAAATAACAAGTAAAATGATGAGATTAATAATAAGATTAAAAGCAACACTTCTTAAAGACTAGTTTAGGCATCTGTAGTGGTATGATTGTGATGACACGTTTAACAAATATCATTGTGATAATTATATGGATAATCCAATCTATTGTTTTCAAAAGCTTCAATCCTCGTCAAGACTTTGGTTAAAGAAAACAAGCATTAGACTCAATCACTCAATTCAAGACTTAATCCAATTTCAACACATTCGATTCACGGTCGTTTCACGAATTTACTAACACTTATAATTATGTTTCTTGATAATCAAAACTTCTTAAGAAATGATCAATACAAAAGATAGCCAATCATAGACAAACCGGCTATGACTTGTTGATAGAAAATAACCCTTTCGACCTATGAAATCTTTACCAACAAATTAAGTTTTGATAACAACTGTCACATGAAACATAAGTACTAATGGTTCAAAGGAAAGCTTGACATTGAAATAAACATAAATCACAATCACAACCACTACTTCATACCACAAACATCATCCTACCAAGTGTAGAATGAGATTTACCTACTCATAACAAACAATGAAATAAACTCTGAAAAAATAGTCTTATAAGTCATAATCAAGAGTCTTACAAAGTGGAAATATGTATCTAATGATTAGGGTAATGATCCCTAAGAGTTTCGTGATGTTAACTTCGCTTTTCGGACTCCAAAAGTGACTTTTTTGCACCACCTTGCTCAAATCCGGGAATGGAGGTTTGGACAAGGTTGAGAGAGTTATTTTGTGGTTATGAAATATATATTGAAGTTCATATGAGTTGTTATTGTTACATGACCCTAAGGCTCTTATTTATAAGCAAAATTGAAGGCATGGAGTGAATGCATGGCTTGGAGCCAAAGACAAATGCTTGGAGCCAAAGGAAGTTTAGAACTTTCTTGTATGTTCTCCCTTGAGCTTGCATGAAAGTAGAGACAAATTCTGCCAACACAAATGTGGGTGGCAACTTGAATCCTGTTGGTGGCAAGTCGGATGAGTTTTGCTGGTGGAGACTTTGATTCTGCTAGTGACAACTTCATGCTGAGTGACTTGTATGCTCCTTGGAAATACTTGTTCTTACACCCGAAAATGATCTTTAAAGGCTTGTAACTTGTACACGGGTCTTGAACTTGACTAGGATTCTTCGTCCTCGTACTAATCTCCATATTTAAGTTGTTTTACACTCTTTTCCTGCAATTGGCTACACAAAGGCTTGCAAACACAATTGGACACAAATATGCACAAAAGTATCATAGATATAATCAATATACATGTACAAAAGTACGGATAACGCTCCTAAAAACATGTTGGATTTGAGCGTTATCACTTATTTATTATAAACTATTTTAATTGCTAATTGACAATTTTAAATTTTTTTAACGTCATTAGAAATAGAAACTAGCAAAGAGTTAAACAAAAGTTACAAGGAATGGATAAAGCGTTACAAGTGATTTGACCACTCTATCCCATTTAAAAAGGTTTCCTACATCGACTAACAATCCAATCAAAAGATAAGATATTTAATAAGATCTTTTGATAGTTTCTTTAAAGAAAATTGACAATGTTAAGCATAGACGTATAGTATTAAAAACTCGTAATCTTATGATTGTAAAGTAAATGGTAGTGACAATTTGTAAAATGACAAATATGCTTAAACATATAGGAGTACAACATATCAACAATATATGACTAATTTAGGAGTAAACTATGTTATAATAACTTTTAATGTTTTGTTCAAGATATTTTATTTGCACATTGTTAAACTATGTTAATATTGTGACTCAAATGTTTCATATAATGTTTAAACACATTTATGTTTCCTAAGAATAAATAGATTTCAGGAATAATATTTATTTGTACCTATACCATTCAAACATTTTAAATGTAAAAAACAAACAGTGTAATTTGTTTCAGATTTAAATATTTAAGCTTGAGATTCAGATTCGATTGTGCAAGACAAATTCATATCCAGAGCTCTTTAATAAACAAAAGTATACAAAACTGATTAATTTGGGTGTCAAGCTATTCCAACGACACAACACTCATAAAACAATTTTTTCTTAAGTTTTATGATGTGTTTTATGCTTCCTATGTTTGACCATATGTATGTGTATTCGTATACATTAGAGATTTAGTATTTAATTCAATGTTGGAATTCATAATGTTGGTTTTGTTAATTGATAACAAAATATACAAACAAATAAAATTAAAGTACGAAAATGATTTGTTATGATCAAATCTTGAGTTTAATTGGAGTAGGTGATGCTTTACGGACTTTATTTGATGCAGTTAAGTATACTCGACTTTATGTTAATGAATTACTCGAAAAACGTCATGTTAAAGATTGTTGTTGAACAATAGAATAAAATTTGAAATCGCCGGTTTAAAGGAGCTACAAAACTTAGGGCGTGTTTGGTTTCTTGCTATGAATCACAATCGGTACGAGTATGAGTATGAGTATGAGTATGAGATGGAATGATAATGGATTTAATCTAATGTATCATTTCTATTGTTGTTTGGTTTATGAATTTTGATCAATGAAAGTATGAACATATTTTTGTATTTTGAACATCACAACAAAACAAGAAAAATTGCAAAAAAAATGTATAAAATATGTAGGGTAAATAGCATAAAAAGGTACTCATCTTATATCAAAATTCAATTAAAAGTACTCAACTTTTTTTTTTCTCAATTTAAGGTACCGATCTTTTTTCTTGTTGCAATGTTAGGACAATAACAAATTTAAAGGTTATATATTAACGACCGTTTACTTTATTATTGCACCGTTAGTCCTTTATATTAACGAAACTTTATAATAACCTCAAAATTCGTTTTTTTACAGTTTTTGACTGTTTTCTAACTTTCTCGTTTGATTTTTACCGTTTTCATTCGGTTTTTAATCGTTTTAGTTCGCTTTTTGTCGTTTTATCGGTTTTACCGTTTCCGACCTTCTTTAATGTGTTTGATATCGTTTTCGACCTTTTTTTTACTGTTTTCGCCCGTTTCTTGTCGTTATCGCCTATTTATTTTATGGACCAAAAAAATAAATAAATCAAATAAAAACGTTCAGAAAAGGTAAAAAAGAAGCCGAAAATGGAAAAACAGGCGAAAACAGTTAAAAGCCGTAAAATGGACACAAACGGTCAGAAGGGCTTGAAAATGTATAAAAAATAGACAAAACGGTTGAATATGGTAAAAGAACGACGAATGTTGTAAAAATGGACCAAAACGATTAAAAACAAACGAAAACGGTAAAAATTAGACGTAAAAGGTGAAAACGGTCTAAAACTGTAAAAAACGAATTTTGATTTTATTATAAAGTGTCATTAATGTAAAGGACTAACGATACAATAATAAAGTAAACGATCGTTAATATATAACCTTTAAATTTGTTAATTGTCCAACATTGAAACAAGAAAAAAGATTGATACCTTAAATTGAGAAAAAAAAGTTGAGTACCTTTAATTGAGTTTTGACTTAAGATGAGTACCTTTTTATGCTATTTAGCCAAATATGTAATATTAGGTGCTAATCAACACTCAATTAAGCATAATTGAAAGAATATTGCAGTAAAAAGCATTGAACTATTTGATTCTAGCAAATTGTAAGTTGAAGCTTATGGAATTACTTAAGATGGATAACGAATTACAATGAACTTGACAACCAAGCAATAAGAGATAGATGATATACTATCAACTGTAATGGTAAACATACAAGTGCCTTAAGAAATGTAAACATCGATAATGTGTTAAATGTGGTACTCGACCACGGGTTCTCCGATTTCAGGGTCCAATGTTGCATGACGAGTAGTTAGTTGGTAGTTTCCTTTTGGCAGACGAAAATCACGCTTAATCTCTTTCCTTCCAACAAAAGTACTCACCTTCCAAGTATGGTTTCCCACGATGTCCACACGAAGGTTTTAAGCTCCTGTTAGGCCAGTTATATCAAGAATGACTCCATTCATTATCCTACTCCTTAGGACAAAACGACCATCCATGAACTCGCTCGAACAATCGTTCACATACTCCTAAGCAAGAGACAATGTCCACGTGGCTTCAAAAACTCCAACAAAATCTACAAACCACCCCATAAAACCGAGCTTGTACAGATACCGAAACAAATGTTTTAGATGGTTTATCAATATCTTAGGTACTTGTTTTATCAAAATAGTCTAGATACATATAAGAGGGACCGATACTATAACTTGGCTCCAAGGACGTTATGCCCATGTGGAGCCGTGTTATGTTGCATTACCATGTGGAGTCATGTTGCGTTTCATTACCAAACCGCGAGAGCCGAAAAGCCAACAGCGAAGGCCATACTGTTAACGAATAACGCCCTAAATTTTGCAAAAGGGCCTGTCTTTGTGAGGTGTTTAACAGTTTCTAATAAAAAATGATGGGTTGCAAAAGGTGGTGTTATGATTGTGAAGCGGTACTTTGGTGTATTGTTGATTATAAATTTAGTAATCTAATGTTGTTTGATAATTCAATTAGACCTAACGTGCCAATTAAACGAAGTAAGACAACAAATAACTTATCGACTACGAACGATAAAGAAAACTCAGTAAAATGAGAATAAAACCTGCTTGTACAAGATGAACTTCGATATCACATGAGAAGCAACTCTAACAGCCCATACCAACATGATAACAGCCAATCATTATTTTGACGAGCCCAAATCTTTATATTCCTAATTCCGAAATTAATTAGAATTTTTAATAAATTGCGAAATTAATTAAGTTTAATTAAATTTGATTTTTAAACTTGTTTTTCCCGCCAATTTTCTTAGTGTTATTTTTACTCGTTCATCTTAGTCTAATTTTCAAGTATTCTAATTTACCAAGTTTCATTTTCATTACATTTTTAATTTCCAAAAATTTCACGCTTACCGAAATGTTCATTTTTACCAAGTGTTTTTCTAAAATTTAGTTTAATCTTTTCTTTCTTTATATTTTATTTAAATTTCTCAACGACGCTCATTTATTTCTTTATTAGTAGAATAGAAAACCAAAATCCCCTATTTGTCACCAAGAACAACTATTTCACTTTGAACCGTGATCAATTGGAGAAGATACCGAGAATAAATCTGAACCCATAACAATACCTAGTATCAAATGAACATTTCGGTAAAATTTTTAGAAAAACACTTGGTAAAAATGAACATTTCGGTAAGCGTGAAATTTTTGGAAATTAAAAACGTAATGAAAATGAAACTTGGTAAATTAGAATACTTGAAAATTAGACTAAGACGAACGAGTAAATATATCACTAAGAAAATTGGCGGGAAAAACAAGTTTAAAAATCAAATTTAATTAAACTTAATTAATTTCGCAATTTATTAAAAATTCTAATTAATTTCGCAATTACAATGAAACAAATTCGCAATAACAAAAGGACATGAATTCGCAATATATTGAAGTTCCAATTCGCGATATGTAGCCAAGATCAAATTCGCAACATTAGAAGTATAATTTCGCAATTTATGGAAGAGATCAAGTTCGCAACTTTCACAAGTGAAGAATTCGCAACTTAATGAAGATGGATTTCGCAATCATGAAGATTTCGCAATTATTGCCAGATGTAGATTTCGCAATATAGAAAGATCAAATTCGCAACTTGTGCAAGATTCAATTTCGCAATTCTCAAAGGAGGATTTCGCAATAGTTGCGAAATCAAGTATATCAAATTCGCAATTAGGGAGTGAAGATTTCACAATCGAAAAGAAATTCAAATTCGCAATACACTAAGTATTGCGAATTTATGCAGCCGACTAAAAAGGTTCAAATCCGGGACAAGGACGATTCTAGGCAACTTTTTAGCAAATTTTCAAGAACAATAAGCCAAGAAAAACTCCAATAAGCTATCAATAAGCTAAGGAAAAGATCAAGACTTGTAAAAACATCAAAGTAACCCACGAAAATAAAAAAATCACAACTTTAAATAAGAACTTGATTAAAAAGATGATGAACACAAGATTGTACTTAGCAAGAAAGATTAAAAGATGAAGATTAATAAAAGATTAAGCTTGAAAAGTGAAGATCAAAATTTAAAAGAAGTATTTAAAACAAGAAATAAAGGTTTTCTAGTGAGAGAAAGTTAAGCTTTCTCTCTCTAGATTTAAAACTACAAAGTAAAAAATGAAACTAAAAACTAACTCCCCCAAAGTTGTGAGGAGAAGTCCTATTTATAGGCTTTTTCTTTGTGGGCTTGTTTATTATGGGCTTGTAAGTGGGCTTTCTTCTTTCTTCTTAGTCTTCTTGTCACTTAAGTAAATAAACGTTTCAGACTTTGAATTTGAGATTTGTCGGTGAATATTTCCAACTCGTCTTTTAATCTCTCGTTAAATAGACTTGAGTTCTTTGACATAGATAAATCTTCCGTCTTTGGCCCTTTTCTTCGATAAATCTTTAAATAGGTCCGTTGACTTCCAATCTTTTGCATCTCTTGGACAATAGACTTTGTCTTGAGTCTTTTTCTTCGATAAAACCCGTGCAATCCCATGTTTTCTTCAATATTCATCTGGTTGACTCTGAAAACACAATAAACACAAAAACCACGCATAATTCCAAACAATTGATATTAAATACGTGTTTTGGTCTTGTTTTAGCCAGAAATAAGTGGTAAAAGGATGGGTGTTTTCACACCTATCAAATCCCCTACACTTAACCATTGTCATGCCCTCATGTAGTGCTTAGCGATAAAGCAAGTTTACACTTTTCTCATAATCAATCAACCTTGGCCTTATTAACATACTACTAAACAAAAATTAAAGTACTAAGAGAAATTAAAACTTTAAAGTAAACAAAAGGATAGAAGATAGCTATGTGGAAATACTTTGCAAAGGGATCAAAGACTTAAATTAGGGCTTCGGTGCTGCGACGATTCATCACCCTCAAGTTTCACGTTCCCCAAACTAAGCTTAAAAACGAGATCATTGTTATTATAAGTTAGCAAATCAAACACTTACTCACATGGCTTAATTATATGCTTAAACTCCCTTATTCCTAGGTGTATCTCTTATATTTTATTTTTGTCTTAGAATGATCATGAAGATGCATTTTTGGACTTATTTCGATAGTTATTTAGGCTGAAAGCAAAGTAGGAGATTTGATCAATAGTTAGCTAAAGGACAAAATTTCTTAAAACTGCTTCTCGGGATATCAAAAAGTTCATATCTTGGCATAACTCGGTTCACGATTTGAGACCTTTCTCGGGCCGATATTTGGCATGTACTTCATACTTTATATTTTGAGAGACGTTCTTGAGATAATGGTCTTCTCTTCGTTATAGAGTTTCTTCACTTGGAGACTTTTAAGGGGTACTCCAAGTTTGTTGACCACGACTTCATGATTATTTCTTCAATCTCTTATTGGGATTTTGAGATACAACGATCCGCCTCCTTTTCGGACTTGGATCTATTTATCCTCATACCTTGTTAGGGTCTTTTCAGATAGACTTCTCCATGATCTTTATGGGAGTTGATTGCTTTTCGTCGTGAGTCTTGATCCTTCATATTGATTTTGGGAATAATGCTTTTCACATCACTTTGGATCTTCAGCAATAAAATTGAATCCTCATGCCTTGTTAGGGCCTTTTCGGACTCGCCAATCTTCGCGCCCCGCTTCATAAGTTATGCCTTGGCTATGAACTCTTATCATTACCGAGCAACTTTTAAACGATCTTGGGCTAGAAGCTAAGTAACTTTTCAAATCGTATGACCTTACTTATTGCAGATAAATTATTAGCAAGTGATGGGAGAATAGGCAGATAATTACACCAAGTGAGCTTGCGCAAGAATACCGACTTATAATTGACTCTATCATTTCTCGTTCTCCGCAATTTAAAATCTCAAGTAATGAGACTCGTGGATGCTTAGCCTAATAAACCAATTAAGGTCTACATGGTTAAGGATACTAGCTAGAATAAACTTGAATAAGTCTATTCGGGTTGAGTCAAAATAATCGCAACGGGCCTAATATGTCAAAGACTTCTAAACTAGCTACACCACTTTATTAATATTATTGACTTTATTGCGGGATATATACATATGAAAGAAACGATAAAAATTTAAAAATTAAGACTAAATGGCCAAAGTTAATAAAAAATTTGAAAAATGTTGAAAAAAATGATTTTCCGGTTAAATGAAGGCATTTTCATGGGAAAGTCCACTTAAAACTTCGATAGAAGTCCCCCCTACACTTAAGATAAACATTGTCCTCAATGTTTAAGCATGTGGGAAAAATCTCCCCTACACTTATGACATTGTGCACGTTGCTTAAATCAAGCTAAGGAAAGGACGACTAAAGTGATCACTTTCAAATGTGAGTATGAAGAAAATTGAATCACGATAGTTGAGAGATAGAACCGAATTTCGGATAACACGGAAGCACGGTTCTTCAAAGATTCCAAGAGTGCACTTATCCCTGTAATCACATCACCACACAAATACAAACACCTATATAGGTCCCCCTACACTTAGGAGGTTAAAACATAAAAGGATAGATACTCGGGTTGCCTCCCGAGGAGCGCTTGTTTTTTATAACCGAGTCACGAGCCTGACTCGACCCAAAATTAGTTCATGGGGAACGTGGTGAGGGATGGAATCATCTCCTGAGAGATGTCCTCACCAAAGTACAACTTCACTCGTTGGCCATTCACCTTAAAATTTGATCCATTAGGTTGAGCGAGCTCGAGAGTACCATATGGAAAAATTTGAGCAATGGTGAATGGGCCGGACCAATGAGATTTCAGCTTGCCCGAAAAGATTTTCAACCGAGAGTTAAAGAGTAAAACTTTGTCTCCAACTTGGAACTCTCGGTTCTTAATCTTAGAGTCGTGAATGAGCTTAGTCTTCTCCTTATAGATCAAAGAATTTTCATAAGCCTCATTACGGAGTTCATTGAGCTCATTGAGTTGGATCTTACGTAGGTCACCGGCTTTGTTGATATCAAAATTAGCCCACTTCAAGGCCCAGTAAGCCTTGTGCTCCAACTCAATGGGGAGGTGGCATGCTTTCCCGTACACGAGACGATATGGTGTACAACCAATCGGAGTCTTGTATGCGGTACGAAAAGCCCACAAAGCATCATCAAGTTAATCAGCCCAAGAGGCATGATGCTCTCCCACGATTCTTTCGAGAATTCGCTTTAATCCTCGGTTGGATATTTCAGCCTGGCCATTAGTTTGTGGGTGGTAAGCGGTGGAAAGACGATGATTTACACCATACTTAGCCATGACTCTAGAAAATTGGTCGTTGCAAAAATGAGTCCCGCGATCACTAATAATGGCACGAGGCACACCGAATCTAACGAACAGCGATTTCAAAAAGTTACAAACCACCCTTGCGTCATTAGTGGGTAAAGCTTTGGCTTCAACCCATTTGGAGACGTAGTCAACGGCTACAAGGATGTATTTGTTTCCTTTAGATGAAGGGAATGGCCCCATAAAGTCGATACCCCAAACATCAAAGATTTCACATTCTTGTATGAAATTCTGAGGCATCTCGTCTTTATGTGTGATCTTGCCTTGTTTTTGGCAAGCATCACAATGTTTAACCATCTCGTGAGCATCACGGTAAATGGTGGGTCAATAAAATCCCGATTCAAACACTTTTTTGGCGGTGTAGTTGGGACGAAAGTGACCACCGGTGGGTCCTTTGTGGCAAGCGTCAAGGATTTCTATAGCTGCCGGTCCATCAACACATCGGCGAATAATCAAGTCAGCACATTGCTTGAATAGATACGGGTCATCCCAAAAGTAAGTCTTAATGTCGTTAAATAACTTCTTCTTTTTCTGGGATGTTAACCCGTCAACGAGAATTACACCCGCCAAGTAGTTTGCAATGTCCGCAAATCACGGGGTTTCATCAGCAGTCAAGTTGATAGACATTAAGGTCTCCAAGGGAAAAGAATCATTAATTTCTTTGTTCGGATGATCCCCTTGGTAAGGATCCTCAAGTCTACTGAGATGATCCGCGGCTAGGTTTTCAGCTCCTTTTTTATCGTGAATTTCGATTTTAAATTCTTGGAGTAGCAAAACCCAGCGAAGAAGTCTTGGTTTGGAATCTTGCTTAGTCAACAAGTACTTCAACGCGGAATGATCGGTGTAAACGATTGTGGTGGAAAGGACAAGATAGGGGCGGAACTTTTCAAAAGCATAGACAACAGCTAAAAGCTCTTTTTCGGTTGTCGTGTAATGCAATTGAGCCCCAGTCATTGTCTTGCTAGCGTAATGGATTGGTTGGAAGTGTTTGTTCACTCTTTGGCCCAAAACCGCTCCAATAGCAAAGTCACTAGCATCGCACATCAACTCGAAAGGCAGCTCCCAATTAGTGGTAACCAAGACGGGTGCCTGAGTTAGCTTATCCTTAAGCGAGTTGAAGGCTTCGATACACTCTTTGGAAAAGATAAAAGAAGTATCTTTTTCCAAGAGGTGGGTCATCGGGCGAGCGATTTGAGAAAAATCTTTGATGAATCGACGGTAGAAGCCCGCATGACCAAGGAAACTTCTCACACCCTTCACTGTTGAAGGTGGAGGCAACTTAGCGATAACATCGACTTTAGCACGGTCTACTTCGAGACCGGCATTGGAGATTTTGTGTCCTAGCACGATGCCCTCTTTTACCATGAAATGGAATTTTTCCCAATTAAGAACAAGGCGAGTGTCTTCACACCGCTTAAGCATACGTTCTAAATTGGCAAGGCAAGTAGAGAAAGAATCGCCATAAACTGAGAAATCATCCATGAATACTTCCATAGTGTCTTCCACCATGTCATGGAAGATAGCCATCATACACCTTTGGAACGTCCCAGGAGCATTACATAAACCAAAAGGCATGCGTTTGTAAGCAAATGTTCCATAGGGACAAGTGAATGTGGTCTTTTCTTGGTCCTTGGGATCAATGGGAATTTGAAAATACCCGGAGAAGCCGTCTAAAAAGCAGTAATAGTCATTACCAGCTAGACGCTCGAGCATTTGATCCATGAAGGGAAGAGGAAAGTGGTCTTTTCTCGTGGCATCATTGAGCTTGCGATAATCAATACAAACTCTCCACCCAGTAACGAGACGAGTGGGAATCAACTCGTTGTGTTCATTGGGAACAACGGTTATTCCGCCCTTCTTGGGCACACAATGGACGGGACTTACCCATGGTGAATCCGAAATAGGGTAAATCAAGCCGGCATCAAGAAGTTTGATAACTTCTTGTTTGATGACGTCATGAATTCGAGGATTAACCCTTCTTTGGCTCTGGATTGCGGGTTTAAAGTCATCTTCTATGAGAATTTTGTGAGTACAAAAGTTCGGATCAATTCCGCGGATATCGGAAATTTTCTAAGCAATTCCCTTCTTATGATCTTTAAGCACGTCGATGATGCGAGATTTTTCTTCTTCTTTCAAGTCCTTCGCAATGATGACAGGCGACTTCTTGTTTTCTTCAAGGAACACGTACTCGAGATGGGGTGGCAACTCCTTAAGTTCTAAATCTGGAGGATTTTCGATGGGAGGCATTTTCAAAGTCGGAGCATCGATAGCAATAACCGTGGGAGATGGTGAAGAAAGATTGTCTTCTTTGAGAAGGTTTTCAAAGAAACGCATGTCTTCATCCCCATCGGTGGGAGAATCGTCATTTGCTAAGGTCACATCTCCCATGGTGGCTTCAAGATCTTTCCAAAAGAAATCACTTTCTCCACATAGAGACAGTGATGAATCAATAGAGGAAACGGTCTCAACATTGGGAAGAGAGGTAGGAATATTTTTACAAGCATCAATAAAGTGTTCTTCACAAGCCTCATCCAGAACGTCAATACAATTAACACTCTCGTATGAATAAGGTTGTTTAGACAACTTTCCCATGTTGAAGACGATTTTATCGTCACCCACTCTCATGATAAGCTAACCGGCTTCAACATCGATGAGAGTGCGACCGGTCCTCAAGAATGGACGACCAATGATCAATGGCACACGAGGGTCCATGTCGTAGTCAACGACAACGAAATCGGCAGGAAAAGTGAATTTGTCGACTCTTACAAAGACGTCTTCGGCTATCCCCACTGGATAAGCAATCGTACGGTTAGCTAATCCCAAAGTCATTTTGGTGGGGACTAGCTCAGGGAGAGATAATTGCTTCTAAACGCTTAGAGACATTAGATTAATACTGGCACCTAGATCGGCTAGGGCCATGCAATTCTCTACTCCCGGGAAGTTACAAGGGATTAAGAAACGACACGGATCACCAAGCTTGGTTGGCAATTTCCTTAAGAGCACTGCAGAGCAATTCTCATTAAGTTGGGTGTTAGCAATATCAAGAAGCTTCTCCTTGTCGCTAAGAAGATCTTTGAACATTTTTGCGTACTTGGGAATGTGAGCGAGAGCCTCAGCGAAAGAGATGTTGAAATTCAATTGTTTAAACATTTTAAGAAAGTTCGAAACCTGAATATCATCCTTGCTTTTGAGCTTCTCTTTCCTCAACCTAGATGGATAAGGTATATTGGAAGAAGAGGAAGGCTTTGGGAGAATAGGATCACTCACATCCTTGGGTGGAGGAGGGGTAGAAGTAAGAGGCGGAGAAATTGAGGAATTAGAAAGATGAGGAATAGGAGCAGGTGACTCGTTTTCCTTAGTCACAATCACCGGTGGAGGTATAGGAAGCTCGGGTTCCTTGGTACCTTTGCCACTGCGAGTGGTGATTGCTTTCATCTCCCCTCTTGGATTCCCAACGGTGTTACTCGGAAGAGTACCCGAAGAAGAGGGTTGATTACCTTGGAAAAAGCTAGCCATCATGTTCTTTAAATCATTCGTTTGACTATCCAAAGTGTTTCGTATATCAGCTCTCAAATCGTTCCCTTGTTTCACCAGGTCTGCTTTCAAGTTGCGCACTTCTTGTTGGAGATTTTCCACGATCACATCGTTAGTCCTCATGTAGGTTCCAATGTCTTGGTGTAATGCGGTGGGTTGGTTGGGAGGAACATTGTATGCGGGTGGTTGATAAGCAGGTTGCTAGTAAACTTGGTTGTTTCTTTGAGGTGGATGTTGTTGTTTATGAGGTGGTATGTATGGTCCACGAGATTGTTGTTGTTGTTAAGGAGGGCGGTTGAGGTTTTGTTGTTGGTTTGGGTTGTTAGGAGTAAAACCGGGTGGTGAGAGATAGTTGTTTGAGCGGTAGCTAAGCAGGTTGCGGTCACCTTGAGGACGAGCTTGATAAGCGGGTTGAGGATAGGTACCGTATGCTGCATTCACATTCTCAGAAGGGTAGTCTTGGGTGGCGGTACAAGTGGTGTAAGAGTGAGGACCCCCGCAGATTTCACATGGTTGGCTGACAGCATTGACTTGAGAGTTTTTAGCATTGATGTTGTTGGTGTTGCTAGCGGTTTGGGTAGCAAGCGATTCAAGAAGCGCAGTGATTTTGTCAATTCGCTTGTCGCTGTCACTAGTACTAGCACTAGCGACATTGGTCCGAACACTCTTGGTTTGCACACGAGACTTATTCTCAATGACATCCCAAGCAGCATTGGAAGTCTTAGCCAAAAGATTACCCCGCCGAGGCACTGTTTAGTGAATCTTGGTCATTCATGCTTAAACCATTATAAAAAGTGTTAACTTGGTGCACTTTGGTAAAACCATGTTGTGGGCATTTTCTTAAAAGATCTTTGAAACGGTCCCAAGATTCACTAAAAGACTCGTCGTACTTTTGTTCAAAATTAATAATTTCATTCCGCAAAGCGGTAGTACGAGAGGGTGGGAAAAAGTAGTTGATAAATTTGGTCTCCAAATCCGTCCACGTAAGAATACTCTGTGGCGGTTCCTTAGCAAGCCAATGTCGGGCTTGTCCCTCTAAAGAAAAGGGAAAAAGTTGTAAACGGATTACCTCTTGTGGAACACCATTGAATTTGACCGTATTCGTGAGTTGGAGGAATATCTTGATGTGGTCATGTGGATCATCATTGGTACGCCCCAAGAATGGTTGAGCAGAGACCATCTGGATAAAGCCGGATTTGAGCTCAAAGTTGTTGGCTGCAAACGCGGGTATGACAATTGGATCATTGTTGCCATCTACATGTGCTTGCAGAAGTTCAATCATCGGGCGATTATCCGGTAGAGGCTCATTGTTGTTGTTATTATTGTTGTTGAAAGGTGGGTTGTTATTGTTATTATTGTTTTGAGGTAGGTTATTGTTGTTGTTTTGTACACCGGCCATGTCTAAGTCTTCGAGAGGCTCGGGCTCTTGATAAGACGTTGATCGTGTACGCATGCACCTGCAAAAGAACTAACAAGGCAAAAACAAAGCAAAAATATTTTTGGTTTTTATGTTTTATAAATTTTAGGATTTTTGAAAATTTTATATTTTTTTGTGTTTTTGAAATTTTTTTATGAAAAAGTAACGTTCACGGGGAACGGATCCCAAAATCCAAGTTCTCACAAAAAACTGTTGATCTTAACGAGAAGAGCCGACAGCGGCGCCATTTGATACTAGGTATTGTTATGGGTTCAGATTTATTCTCAGTATCTTCTCGAATTGATCACGGTTCAAAGTGGAATAGTTGTTCTTGGTGACAAATAAGGGATTTTGGTTTTCTATTCTACTAATAAAGAAATAAATGAGCGTCGTTGAGAAATTTAAATAAAATATAAAGAAAGAAAAGATTAAACTAAATTTTAGAAAAACACTTGGTAAAAATGAACATTTCGGTAAGCGTGAAATTTTTGGAAATTAAAAACGTAATGAAAATGAAACTTGGTAAATTAGAATACTTGAAAATTAGACTAAGACGAACGAGTAAAAATAACACTAAGAAAATTGGCGGGAAAAACAAGTTTAAAAATCTAATTTAATTAAACTTAATTAATTTCGCAATTTATTAAAAATTCTAATTAATTTCGCAATTACAATGAAACAAATTCGCAATAACAAAAGGACATGAATTCGCAATATATTGAAGTTCCAATTCGCAATATGTAGCCAAGATCAAATTCGCAACATTAGAAGTATAATTTCGCAATTTATTGAAGAGATCAAATTCGCAACTTTCACAAGTGAAGAATTCGCAACTTAATGAAGATGGATTTCGCAATCATGAAGATTTCGCAATTATTACCAGATGTAGATTTTGCAATATAGAAAGATCAAATTCGCAACTTGTGCAAGATTCAATTTCGCAGTTCTCAAAGGAGGATTTCGCAATAGTTGCAAAATCAAGTAGATCAAATTCGCAATTAGGGAGTGAAGATTTCGCAATCGAAAAGAAATTCAAATTCGCAATACACTAAGTATTGCGAATTTATGCAGTCGACTAAAAAGGTTCAAATCCGGGACAAGGACGATTCTAGGCAACTTTTTAGCAACTTTTCAAGAACAATAAGCCAAGAAAACTCCAATAAGCTATCAATAAGCGAAGGAAAAGATCAAGACTTGTAAAAACATCAAAGTAACCCACGAAAATAAAAAAATCACAACTTTAAATAAGAACTTGATTAAAAAGATGATGAACACAAGATTGTACTTAGCAAGAAAGATTAAAAGATGAAGATTAATAAAAGATTAAGCTTGAAAAGTGAAGATCAAAATTAAAAACAAGAATTTAAAACAAGAAATAAAGGTTTTCTAGTGAGAGAAAGTTAAGCTTTCTCTCTCTAGATTTAAAACTACAAAGTAAAAAATGAAACTAAAAACTAACTCCCCCAAAGTTGTGAGGAGAAGTCCTATTTATAGGCTTTTTCTTTGTGGGCTTGTTTATTATGGGCTTGTAAGTGGGCTTTCTTCTTTCTTCTTAGTCTTCTCGTCACTTAAGTAAATAAACGTTTCGGACTTTGAATTTGAGATTTGTCGGTGAATATTTCCAACTCGTCTTTTAATCTCTCGTTAAATAGACTTGAGTTCTTCGACATAGATAAATCTTCCGTCTTTGGCCCTTTTCTTCGATAAATCTTTAAATAGGTCCGTTGACTTCCAATCTTTTGCATCTCTTGGACAATAGACTTCGTCTTGAGTCTTTTTCTTCGATAAAACCCGTGCAATCCCATGTTTTCTTCAATATTCATCCGGTTGACTCTGAAAACACAATAAACACAAAAACCACACATAATTCCAAACAATTGATATTAAATACGTGTTTTGGTCTTGTTTTAGCCAGAAATAAGTGGTAAAAGGATGGGTGTTTTCACACCTATCAATTCCTTTTAGTACACGAACAACAATCGTTAAGAGTCTAGCATGAGAAGAGGTTCCTTGTCCTTAAAGGATTAATACGTGCTTTATACGCTGCGAGCCTCGATACGTAAACCTCAGGATTAATGTAGACTCGTGTTCTCATCGTCAGCGCATGAATCAAACACAATGACAATGGCGGAAACAGAAAAAAAAAACTTGAGGTTTGAATTGATGAGAAAACATAGCAATGTACAAGCTTATTTGGAGATGATTTCTATGTGTTTTCTTTCTCTCCAATTAATGTAGTGTGGTATCTTCTATTTATAGATCAAATAAAAAGTAACCAGTAGATCATAATGGGTCAAAAGACTGACCAAAAAAACAGGGGATGAGGAAACGGTTGCAACACTTAGTTGCCTTCCAAGTCTCCCATTATCCCTATTATTTTGGTTGACCATGTCACATACATACTCACACATAATCTCCTCGTTCAGCTTGTAACTTTGGTTGTAATTACAACATTAATTACTTGATATATCTACATCATGTACAACAGATCAAATCCTTGTACCACATTATATTACATCTCATCTAGTCCAACATAAACTTATAAAAATTTATTCACTAAGACATTCAAACTTTACAACCTTCACATGAAGTTTCAACGGTTATGGTGTTAAACTGCTGATGTAGTGTTGATGTAACTTCACTTTTTCTGTGTTATTGTGTTTAGGTCTAATGTGCTCTAAGTGTTAAATTGTCATTGAGATTCTTATTTACTATTTATTCATTAAAAAACTGTATGCGTTTTTTAAAAAGTAAAATTAATATATTTTGTCTAAATTACTTAAAAATACTTTTTTATACTCGATCAAAATTAAAGTTGTCAATTTTTTCAAAACCACACTATACCAATTTTTAAAACACATGTTTATAAACCTACTAATGTTTAGTTTTTTAAGTTTTTTGAGTAAATTAAGTAACGAACTAATGATTAACAATCACCATAACCTCATAACGAGTCAAACCATCTATTATCTTCACCACCACCCCCATCATCATCCTTAAGTGTTGTGTGCTCCTATTTACGGTCTCCGATGGTATCTTTAATTCTATTTCGGATGTTTGTATAATTGGTTGTTTTCACAAATAAGATATAGATGATCTTGATGTAGTATATATAGGCTTTAATCTCATGAAAATTTATAATGGTAATGTTGTATAATATGTTCAAATGTTTTAGATGATTTCTCAATATTTTAGGTAGTTTTTTAAACAAGATATTTTAGATAGGTGTAATCGACTCAAGCCGAGCTTAAGTTTTATATGGTTTGAGCTTGGTTTGATAATACAATTATAGGTTTGAGCCTCGCTTGATAGTTTGTCAAGTTTTAACAATTTAAGTTTGAGTTTAGCTTGATAAGTCTTGATAAAAACTTGAGTTTGACTTGAAAAGTTTGAATGTGTATAAAATTATTATTTTTATAATAAAAAAACTCATCAATAAAAACATACTAGGATTGATGCCCGCGCGTTGCCGCGGGTTAGATATAGAAGATGTTGATATAAACTTTTTATCAAATAAGATGAAATTTTTTGGTTGATCATAATAAACTTATTATGTATAAGCCAAAAAGTTTTCAAATAGGGCACAAAAAGTGAGCTTGTGTAACAACAACACCCAACACATCACCATCACATAAGAAATCTCCGATCCACAAAAAAACAATATTAACATGAGAACATACCTCTAATATGCTGTTATTGCTTCTAGAAACTGCTAATTAGCTTCAAAATCAATAACAACCGTACGTATTTATAGTATCAGGTCTATGGTGTAGGCTCATATTGGACTGTCACCAACCTGTAGAAAATTTGGGGACTGTCATCATTTTTCAATTTATAAAAGGATAGGCTCAGATAGCACACACTCACGCAAGAAACGGACACACCCACCATGGCTGCAATCGTAGAATGTTGTCCTGCCAAGATGCAGTGGTCTACTTTAGGCGTGTCCGCTGCTGATCATCACAGCCAACTAATTTCTGTTTGAAAACCCAATTTTAGTTAAGTCTATGTCTCAGGCACACGCAGTTCTCGTTTAAGACAGATATCGCCACCAACCCGTCATACAGACGGGGCCACGATGGTGATCACAACTGCTCATAAGAGAGACTCGATCAGTGAAGTAATGAGAGAAACATAGTTTGTGTTAGTATGAAACACGTATCTGTCAATGGGACATGCACCGCGACTACAATAATGAAAAAATAGGAAAATAATAAACATCACAATGATCGTTCATAAGACAGAGGAAGTGTATACGATAAACGTACATAAGTTATAATTATAAATCAATTTGAATGCCATGAAAAGGGAGGCTCAGATAAGGCACACAGAAGGAAAAAGTGGACACTCCCGCCATGGTTGCAGCCATAACAGGCTGTCCTGCCAAGATATGCGTGGTCTCAAATTTCCCGTGTCCGTTATCAATCATCATAGCCAACAAGCATTCATTCCATTACATTATAGGTCACTTTACTCGTGTTTCTGTGTTAGAAGGTGGTAAAGGTGGGGAGCCATCGTAGCCAGCAAACACCCTTCGACTATCACCAACACATCAAACAATGGGGCGACAGTCGTGGTCAAAAGAGACTTTCAACCCACGTGTATAGCAACATAACTGCACGAAAACATACATACTTCATACATCAACGATTAACCCAATAACGTGTCCCCAAAACCAACTGTTAACCAAGAATCAAAACCGAATGGGCTTTCTGCCTCGTAAATTACTTAGGTTTCACAACTTTATTATAACTTGTATACGTTTACTGTATACATTCACATACACTACACCTTTTGACTGTCGTCAACCCATCAAACAATGGAGGCAACAGTGAAAACAGGACACCTGCGTTGGCTGCAAACCCTAAAACTCTGGGTCGCCAAATTAAGCCCCACTAAATTCAAAACACCCCTTCTGATTCTATATTTTGCAGATCGTAAAAAGGCGCTAGAAGCTAACATAGAACAAAAGTAACGATGACCAACAACAAACTAGGTCAACTACTCTGACAATAACCAATATAATACTAATTTGTAAGGATGAAAACAGTATAAAGGTAACATGATCCTCATCTAATCAAATCAGGAGCATCACCACAACCAATTATTAATCATCAAGAGTTGGGGCTAACGAACAAAACCAATTATCAATCAACATCAATTAAGAATCAAACATCATCACTATACGCGGACCGTCACCAACCCTCGAAAAATTAGGGGCAACAGTTTGGGTAAAAACAACCATCATCGCCCTGAATCTGATCGCCAACCCATCAAACAATGGGGGCAACGTGTTTAATACTCATCTCTCTATCACAATGATCATGAGTTGGGGCCAACGATCCTGATATAAAGGAACCATCACCACCACCATAGAAATACAGAAACCAATTACGAATCGTCATCAAGAAAACCAATTATTGATCATCAACAATTGGGGCGAACAAACCTCACAAAAAGAAATCATCATTAGCCTAGGTCGACCGTCACCAACCAATAAAAGATTTGGG